>SZWC01000189.1:201139-250490 GCA_023375785.1 Penium margaritaceum
CAATCATAGTGCAGATATACTGCGCATGACCTCGCAAGTATGAACAAGGTAGAATACTGGTGGCTCGGTGTGGCTATTGTGCGTAATGCCTTGACAAAGCTGGCATGCGTAACTGACCATGACCAAAAATGTATCCAAGTGACTTTTACTTCTATTGATCATAACACGAGTCAGCCACAGTCAGAGTGTCCAATCACAGTGCAGATGTACTAGGCATTATCTTGCACATGCAAACAAGGTAGAATACTGGTCGCTTGGTGTGGCTATTGTGCGCAATGCCTTGACAAGGTTGGCATGTGCCACTGACAATGGCCACAACGATTACCAAGTGACTTTAACTTATACGAATCATAACACGAGTCAGCCACAGTCAGAGTACCCAATCACAGTGCACATCTAATGTGCATGATCTTGCAGGCATAAACAGGGTGAAAAACCGGTGTCTTGGCACGGCTATTGTGCGCAATGCTTTGACAAAGTTGGCATATGCCACTGACCATGACCACAAAGTTTACCAAGTGACTTTAACTTGTACGAATCGTAACACGAGTCAACCACAGTCAGAGTGCCCAATCATTTTTCAGATGTACTAGGCATCAGCTTGCAGACATAAACAAGGAAAAAAACCGGTGGCTTGGCACAGCTATTGTGCGCAATGCCTTGACAAAGTTGGCATGTGCCACTGACCATGACCACAACGTTTACCAAGTTCCTTGAACGGCTATGAATGATAACACGGGTCAGCCACAGTCAGAGTGTCCAATCACAGTGCAGATGTACTAGGCATGATCTTGCAGGTGCAAACAAGGTAGAATACTGGTGGCTCGGTGTGGCTATTGTGCGCAATGCCTAGACCAAGTTGGCATGTGCCACTGACCATGACCAGAAAGTTTACCAAGTAAATTTAACTTACATGAATCGTAACACGAGTCAGCCACAGTCCGAGTACCCAATCACAGTTCAGACGTACTAGGCATGACCTTACAGGTATAAACAAGGTAAAACACCGGTGGCTTGGCATGGCTATTGTGCCCAATGCCTTGAAAAGCTGGCATGTGCCACAGACCATGACCGCAAAGTTTACCAAGTACCTTAAACGATTATGAATCACAACACGAGTCAGCCACAGTCAGAGTGTCCAGTCATAGTGCAGATATAATGGGCATGACCTTACAGCTATAAACAAGGTAGAATATTGGTGGCTCGGTGTGGCTATTGTGCGCAATGTCTTGACAAAGTTGGCATGTTCCACTGACCATGACCACAAATACAAGTAAGTGACGTTTCATTCTAGTGATACTAACACAGGTCAGCCACGGTCAGAGTGTTCAATCACAGTGCAGATGTACTAGGCATGACCTTGCAGGTGCAAACAAGGTAGAATACTGGTGGCTCGGTGTGGCTATTGTGTGCAATGCCTTGACGAAGTTGGCATGTGCCACTGACCATGACCACAAAGTTTACCAAGTGACTCTAACTTCTACGAATCGTAACACGAGTCAGCCACAGTCAGAGTGACCAATCATTGTGCACATCTAATATGCATCATATTGCATGTATACAGAAGTTAAAAAACCGGTGGCTTGGCACGGCTATTGTGCGCAATGCCTTGACAAAGTTGGCATGTGCCACTGACCATGACCACAAAGCTTACCAAGTACCTTAAATGGCTATGAATCATAACACGAGTCAGCCACGGTCAGAGTGTCCAATCACAGTGCAGATGTACTAGGCATGAAATTGCAGGTGCAAAAAAGGTAGAATACTGGTGGCTCGGTATGGCTACTGTGCGCAATGCCTTGACAAAGTTGGCATGTGCCGCTGACCATGACGACAAAGTTTACCAAGTGACTTTGACCTCTACGAATCATAACACGAGTCAGCCACGGTCAGAGTACTCAATCATAGTGCACATCTAATACGCATGACCTTGCAGGTCTAAACAATGTAAAAAACCCGTGGCTTGGAACGGGTATTGTGCGCAATGCCTTGACAAAGTTGGCATGTGCCACTGACCATGACCACAAAGTTTACCAAGTACGTTAAACGGCTATGAATTATAACACAAGTGAGCCACGGTCATAGTGTCCAGTCACAGTGCAGATATACTAGGCATGACCTTGGAGGTATGAACAAGGTAGAATTCTGGTGGCTCGGTGCGGCTAGTGTGCGCAATGCCTTGACAAAGTTGGCATGTGCCACTGACCATGACCACAAATGTATCCAGGTGACTTATAATTCTATTGATCATAACACGAGTCAGCCACGGTCAGAGTGTCTAATCACAGTGCAGATGTACTAGGCATGACCTTGCATGTGCAAAGAAGGTAGAATACTGGTGGCTCGACGTGGCTATTGTGCGCAATGCCTTGACGAAGTTGGCATGTGCAACTGACCATGACCACAAAGTTAACCAAGAGACTTTAAGTTCTACTAATCGTAACACGAGTCAGCCACGGTCAGAGTGCCCAATCATTGTGCACATCTAATATGCATGACCTTGCAGGTATAAACAAGTTAAAAAACCGGTCGCTTGGCATGGCTATTGTGTGCAATGCCTTGACAAACTTGGCATGTGCCACTGACCATGACCACAAAGTTTACCAAGTACCTTAAACGGCTATGAATCAGAACACGAGTCAGCCACGGTCAGAATGTCCAATCACATTATAGATTTTTTGCGCATGACCTTGCAGGTATGAACAAGGTAGAATACTGGTGGCTCGGTGTGGCTATTGTGTGCAATGCCTTGACAAAGTTGGCATGTGCCACCGACCATGACCACAAATGTATCCAAGTGACTTTTAATTCTATTGATCATAACACGAGTCAGCCACGGTCAGAGTGTCTAATCACAGTGCAGATGTACTAGGCATGACCTTGCATGTGCAAAGAAGGTAGAATACTGGTGGCTCGACGTGGCTATTGTGCGCAATGCCTTGACGAAGTTGGCATGTGCCACTGACCATGACCACAAAGTTAACCAAGTGTCTTTAACTTCTACGAATCGTAACACGAGTCAGCCACGGTCAGAGTACTCAATCATCATGCACATATAATATGCATGACCGTGCAGGTATAAACAAGTTGCAAAACCTGTCGCTTGGCACGGCCATTGTGCCCAATGCCTTGAGAAATTTGGCATGTGCCACTGACCATGACCACAGAGTTTACCAAGTACCTTAAACGGCTATGCATCAAAACACGAGTCAGCCACGGTCAGAGTGTCCAATCACAGTATACATATATTGCGCATGACCTTGCAGGTATGAACAAGGTAGAATACTGGTGGCTCGGTGTGGCTATTGTGTGCAATTCCTTGACAGAGTTGGCATGTGTCACTGACCATGACCACACATGTATCCAAGTGACTTTTACTTCTATTGATCATAACACAAGTTAGCCAATGTCAGAGTGTCCAATCACAGTGCAGATGTACTATGCATGATCTTGCAGGTGCAAAAAAGGTAGAATACTGGTGGCTTGGTGTGGCTATTGTGCGCAATGCCTTGACAAATTTGGCATGTGCCACTGACCATGACCACAAAGTTTACCAAGTGACTTTAACTTCTACGAATCGTAATACGAGTCAGCTACGGTCAGAGTGTCCAATCACAGTGCATAACTAATATGCATGACCTTGCAGGTATAAACAAGTTAAAAAACCAGTGGCTTGGCATGGCTATTGTGCGCAATGCCTTGACACAGTTGGCATGTGCCACTGACCATGACCACAAAGAGTACCAAGTACCTTAAACGGCTATGAATCATAACACGAGTCAGCCACAGTCAGAGTGTCCAATCATAGTGCATATATACTGTGCATGACCTCACAGGTATGAACAAGGTAGAGTACTGGTGGCTCGGTGTGGCTATTGTGCGCAATGCCTTGACAAAGTTGGCATGTGCCACTGACCATGACCACAAACGTATCCAAGTGACTTTTACTTCTATTGATCATAACACGAGTCAGCAACGGTCAGAGTGTTGAATCACAGTGCAGATGTACTAGGCATGATCTTGCAGGTGCAAACAAGGTAGAATACTGGTGGCTTGGTGTGGCTATTGTGCGCAATACCTTTACAAAGTTGGCATGTGCCACTGACCATGACCACAAAGTTTACGAAGAGACTTTAACTTCTACGAATCATAACACGGGTCAGCCACAGTCAGAGTGCCCAATCACAGTGCACATCTAATATGTATGACCTTGCAGGTATAAACAGGGTTAAAAACCGGTGTCTTGGCGCAGCTATTGTGCGCAATACCTTGACAAAGTTGGCATGTGCCACTGACCATGACCACAAAATGTTACCAAGTGTCTTTAGCTTGTACGGATCGTAACACGAGTCAGCCACAGTCAGAGTGCCCAATCAAAGTTCAGATGTACTAGGCTTGAGGTTGCAAGTATAAACAAGGTAAAAAAACCGGTGGCTTGGCACGGCTATTGTGCGCAATGCCTTGACAAAGTTGGCATGTGCCCTTGACCATGACCACAAAGTTTACCTACTACCTTACACGGCTATGAATCATAACACGGGTCAGCCACAGTCAGAGTGTCCTATCACAGTGCAGATATACTGGGCAAGACCTTACAGGTATAAACAAGGTGGAATACTGGTGGCTCGGTGTTGTTATTGTGTGCAATTCCTTGACAAAGTTGGCATGTGCCACTGACCATGACCACAAATGTATCCAAGTGACATTTACTTGTATTGATCATAACACGAGTCAGCCATGGTCAGAGTGTCCAATCACAGTGCAGTTGTACTAGGCATGATCTTGCAGGTGCAAACAAGGTATAATACTAGTGGCTAGGCACGGCTATTGTGCGCAATGCCTTGACCAAGTTGGCATTTGCCACTGACCATGACCACAAAGTTTACCAAGTGACTTTAACCTCTACGAATCATAACACAAGTCAGCCACGGTCAGAGTNAGTTGGCATGTGCCACTGACCATGACCACACATGTATCCAAGTGACTTTTACTTCTATTGATCATAACACAAGTTAGCCAATGTCAGAGTGTCCAATCACAGTGCAGATGTACTATGCATGATCTTGCAGGTGCAAAAAAGGTAGAATACTGGTGGCTTGGTGTGGCTATTGTGCGCAATGCCTTGACAAATTTGGCATGTGCCACTGACCATGACCACAAAGTTTACCAAGTGACTTTAACCTCTACGAATCATAACACAAGTCAGCCACGGTCAGAGTATCCAATTACAGTGCACATCTAATATGCATGACATTGCAGGTATAAACAGGGTAAAAGACCGGTGTCTTGGCACGGCTATTGTGCGCAATGCCTTGACAAGATTGGCAAGTGCCACTGACCATGACGACAAAGTTTACCAAGTGACTTAAACGTATACGAATCGTAACAGGAGTCATCCACAGTCAGAGTGCCCAATCACGGTTTAGATGTACCAAGCATGACCTTGCAGGTATAAACAAGGCCAAAAACCCATGGCTTGGCACCGCTATTACGCGCAATGCCTTGACAAAGTTGGCATGTGCTACTGACCATGACCACAAATTTTACCAAGTACCTTAAACGGCTATGTATTATAACACAATTCAGCCACGGTCAGAGTGTCCAATCGCAGTGAAGAAACACTGGGCATGACCTTACAGGTATAAACAAGGTAAACAATCGGTGGCTTGGCATGGCTATTGTGCGCAATGCCTTGACGAAGTTGGCATGTGCCACCGACCATGACCACAAATGTATCCAAGTGACATTTAATTTTATTGATCATAACACAAGTCAGCCACGGTCAGAGTGTTGAATCACAGTGCAGATGTACTAGGCATGATCTTGCAGGTGCAAACAAGGTATAATACTAGTGGCTAGGCACGGCTATTGTGCGCAATGCCTTGACGAAGTTGGCATGTGCCACCGACCATGACCACAAATGTATCCAAGTGACATTTAATTTTATTGATCATAACACAAGTCAGCCACGGTCAGAGTGTTGAATCACAGTGCAGATGTACTAGGCATGATCTTGCAGGTGCAAACAAGGTATAATACTAGTGGCTAGGCACGGCTATTGTGCGCAATGCCTTGACGAAGTTGGCATGTGCCACCGACCATGACCACAAATGTATCCAAGTGACATTTAATTTTATTGATCATAACACAAGTCAGCCACGGTCAGAGTGTTGAATCACAGTGCAGATGTACTAGGCATGATCTTGCAGGTGCAAACAAGGTATAATACTAGTGGCTAGGCACGGCTATTGTGCGCAATGCCTTGACGAAGTTGGCATGTGCCACCGACCATGACCACAAATGTATCCAAGTGACATTTAATTTTATTGATCATAACACAAGTCAGCCACGGTCAGAGTGTTGAATCACAGTGCAGATGTACTAGGCATGATCTTGCAGGTGCAAACAAGGTATAATACTAGTGGCTAGGCACGGCTATTGTGCGCAATGCCTTGACGAAGTTGGCATGTGCCACCGACCATGACCACAAATGTATCCAAGTGACATTTAATTTTATTGATCATAACACAAGTCAGCCACGGTCAGAGTGTTGAATCACAGTGCAGATGTACTAGGCATGATCTTGCAGGTGCAAACAAGGTATAATACTAGTGGCTAGGCACGGCTATTGTGCGCAATGCCTTGACGAAGTTGGCATGTGCCACCGACCATGACCACAAATGTATCCAAGTGACATTTAATTTTATTGATCATAACACAAGTCAGCCACGGTCAGAGTGTTGAATCACAGTGCAGATGTACTAGGCATGATCTTGCAGGTGCAAACAAGGTATAATACTAGTGGCTAGGCACGGCTATTGTGCGCAATGCCTTGACGAAGTTGGCATGTGCCACCGACCATGACCACAAATGTATCCAAGTGACATTTAATTTTATTGATCATAACACAAGTCAGCCACGGTCAGAGTGTTGAATCACAGTGCAGATGTACTAGGCATGATCTTGCAGGTGCAAACAAGGTATAATACTAGTGGCTAGGCACGGCTATTGTGCGCAATGCCTTGACGAAGTTGGCATGTGCCACCGACCATGACCACAAATGTATCCAAGTGACATTTAATTTTATTGATCATAACACAAGTCAGCCACGGTCAGAGTGTTGAATCACAGTGCAGATGTACTAGGCATGATCTTGCAGGTGCAAACAAGGTATAATACTAGTGGCTAGGCACGGCTATTGTGCGCAATGCCTTGACGAAGTTGGCATGTGCCACCGACCATGACCACAAATGTATCCAAGTGACATTTAATTTTATTGATCATAACACAAGTCAGCCACGGTCAGAGTGTTGAATCACAGTGCAGATGTACTAGGCATGATCTTGCAGGTGCAAACAAGGTATAATACTAGTGGCTAGGCACGGCTATAGTGCGCAATGCCTTGACCAAGTTGGCATTTGCCACTGACCATGACCACAAAGTTTACCAAGTGACTTTAACTTCTATGAATCGTAACACGAGTCAGCCACAGTCAGAGTGCCCAATCACAGTTCAGATGTACTCGGTATGACCTTACAGGTATAAACAAGGTAAACAATCGGTGGCTTGGCATGGCTATTGTGCGCAATGCCTTGACAAAGCTAGCATGTGCCACAGACCATGACCAAAGAGGTTACCAAGTACCTTAAACGGTTCTGAATCATGACACAAGTCAGCCACAGCCGGAGTGTCCAATCACAGTGCAGATAAACTGGGCATGACTTTACATGTATAAAGAAGGTAGAATACTGGTAGCTCGGTGGGGCTATTGTGCGCAATGCATTAACAAAGTTGGCATGTACCACTGACCATGACCAGAAATGTAACTAAGTGACTTTTAATTTTATTGATCATAACACAAGTCAGCCACGGTCAGAGTGTCCAATCACAGTGCAGATGTACTAGGCACGACCTTGCAGGTGCAAATAAGGTAGAATACTGGTGGCTCGACATGGCTATTGTGTGCAATGCCTTGACGAAGTTGACATGTGCCACTGACCATGACCACAATGATTACCAAGTGACTTTAACTTCTACGAATCGTAATACGAGTCAGCCACGGTCAGAGTGCCCAGTCACAGTGCACATATAATATGCATGATCTTGCAGGTATAAACAAGTTAAAAAACCAGTGGCTTGGCATGTGAATTGTGCGCAATGCCTTGACAAAGTTGGCATGTGCCACTGACCATGACCACAAAGTTTACCAAGTACCTTAAACGGATATGAATCATATCACGAGTCAGCCACATTCAAAGTGTCCAATCATAGTGCAGATAAACTGCGCATGACCTCACAGGTATGAACAAGGTAGAGTACTGGTGGCTTGACGTCGCTATTGTGCGCAATGCCTTGACAAAGTTGGCACGTGTCACTGACCAATACCACAAATGCATCCAAGCAAATTTTACTTGTATTGATCATAACACGAGTCAGCCACGGTCAGAGTGTCCAATCACAGTGCAAATGTACTAGGCATGATCTTGCAGGTGCAAACAAGGTAGAATACTGGTGGCTTGGTGTGGCTATTGTGCGCAATGCCTTGACAAAGTTGGCATGTACCACTGCCCATGACCTTAAAGATTACTAAGTGACTTTAACTTCTATGAATCATAACACGAGTCAGCTAAAGTCAGAGTTCCCAATCACAGTGCACATATAACATCCATGACCTTGCAGGTATAAACAGGGTTAAAAACCGGTGTATTGGCACGGCTACTGTGCGCAATGCCTTGTAGAAAGTTGGTATGTGCCACTGACCATGACCACAAAGTTTACCAAGTGACTTTAACTTGTACAAATCATAATACAAGTCAGCCACTGTCAGAGTGCCCAATCACAGTTCAGATTTACTAGGCATGAGCTTGCAGGTATAAACAAGGTTAAAAGCGGGTGGCTTGGCACAGCTATTGTGCGCAATGCCTTGATAAAGTTGGCATGTGCCACTGACGATGACCACAAAGTTTACCAAGTACCTTCAACGGCTATGAATCATAACACGGGTCAGCCACATTCAGAGTGTCCAATCACAGTGCAAATATACTGAACATGACCTTAGAGGTATAAACAAGGTAGAATACTGGTGGCTCGGTGTGGCTATTAAGTGCAATTCCTTGACAACGTTGGCATGTGCCACTGACCATGACCACAAATGCATCCAAGTGACTTTTACTTCCATTGATCATAACACGAGTCAGCCATGATCAGAGTGTCCAATCACAGTGCATATGTACTAGGCATAATCTTGCAGGTGCAAACAAGATAGAATACTGGTGGCTCGGTGTGGCTATTGTGCGCAATGCCTTGACCAAGTTGGCATGTGCCACTGACCATGACCACAAAGTTTACCAAGTGACTTTAACTTCTAGGAATCGTAACACGAGTCAGCCACAATCAGAGTGCACAATCACAGTTCACATGTACTATGCATGACCTTACAGGCAAAAACAAGGTAAAAACCCGGTGGCTTGGCATGGCTATTGTACGCAATGCCTTGACAAAGCTGGCATGTGCCACAGACCATGACCACAAAGTTTACCAAGTACCTTAAACGGTTATGAATCATAACACGAGTCAGCCACAGTCAGAGTGTCCAATCACAGTGCAGATATACTGGGCATGACCTTACAGGTATAAACAAGGTAGAATACTGGTGGCTCGGTGTGGCTATTGTGCGCAATGCCTTGACGAAGTTGGCATGTGCCACTGACCATGACCACAAAGTTTACCAAGTGACTCTAACCTCTACGAATCATAACACTAGTCAGCCACGGTCAGAGTGACCAATCAGTGTGCACATATAACATGCATGACATTGCAGGTATAAACAAGTTTAAAAACCGGTGGCTTGGCACGGCTATTGTGCGCAATGCCTTGACAAAGTTGGCATGTGCCACTGACAATGACCACAAAGTTTACCAAGTATTTTAAACGGCTATGAATCATAACACGAGTCAGCCACGGTCAGAGTGTCCAATCACAATACAGATACTGCGCATGACCTTGTATGTATAAACAAGGTAGAATACTGGTGGCTCGGTGTGGCTATTGTGCGCAATGCCTTGACAATGTTGGCATGTGCCACTGACCATGACCAACGATGTATCCAAGTGAAATTTACTTCTATTTATCTTAACACGAGTCAGCCACTCTCAAATTGTCCAATCACAGTGCAGATGTACTATGCATGAAATTACAGATGCAGAAAAGGTAGAATACTTGTGGCTTGGTGTGGCTACAGTGTGCAATGCCTTGAAAATGTCGGCATGTGCCACTGACCATGACCACGAAGTTTACCAAGTGACTTTAACCTCTAGGAATCATAACACGAGTCAGCCATGGTCTGAGTACCCAATCACAGTGCACATCAAATATGCATGACCTTGCAGGTATAAACAGGGTAAAAAACCGGTGTCTTGGCACGGCTATTGTGCGCAATGCCTTGACAAGGTTGGCATGTGCCACTGACCATGACGACAAAGTTTATCAAGTGACTTTAACTTCTACATATCGTAACAGGAGTCATCCACAGTCAGAGTGCCCAATCACAGTTGAGATGTACTAGGCATGACCTTGCAGGTATGAACACGGTAAAAAACCCGTGGCTTGGCACGACTATTGTGCGCAATGCCTTGACAAAATTGGCATATGCCACTGACCATGACCACAAAGTGTACCAAGTACCTTAAACGGCTATTAATTATAACACAAGTCAGCCACGGTCAGAGTGTCCAATCACAGTGCAGATATACTGGACACGACCTTACAGGTATGAACAAGGTAGAATTCTGGTGGCTCGGTGTGGCTATTGTGCGCAATGCCTTGACAAAGTTGGTATGTGCCACTGACCATGACCACAAATGCATCCAAGTGACTTTTAATTCTATTGATCATAACACGAGTTAGCCAGAGTCAGAGTGTCCAATCACAGTGCAGATGTACTAGGCATGACCTTGCGGGTGCAAACAAGGTAGAATACTGGTGGCTCGACGTGGCTATTGTGCGCAATGCCTTGAAGAAGTTGGCATGTGCCACTGACCATGACCACAAAGTTTACCAAGTGACTTCAACTTCTACGAATCGTAACACAAGTCAGCCATGGTCAGAGTGACCAATCATTGTGCACATATAACATGCATGACATTGCAGGTATAAACAAGTTAAAAAACTGGTGGCTTGGCACGGCTATTGTGCGCAATGCCTTGACAAAATTGGCGTGTGCCACTGACCATGACCACAAAGTTTACCAAGTACCTAAAACGGCTCTGAATCATAACACGAGTCAGCCACGATCAGAGTGTCTTATCACAGTGCATATGTACTAGGCATGATCTTGCATGTGCAAACAACGTAGAATACTGGTGGATTGGTGTGGCTATTGTGCGCAATGCCTTGAGACAGTTGGCATGTGCCAGTGACCATGACCACAAATGTATCCTAAGTGACTTTTACTTCTATTGAACATAACACGAGTCAGCCACGGTCAGAGTTTCCAATCACAGTGCAGAAGTACTAAGCATGATCTTGCACGTACAAACAAGGTAGAATACTGGTAGCTTGATGTGGCTATTGTGCGCAATGCCTTGACAAAGTTGGCATGTGCCATTGACCATGACCACAAAGTTTACCAAGTGACTTTAACGTCTATGAATTGTAACACGAGTCAGCCACAGTCAGAGTGCCCGATCACAGTCCAGATGCACTAGGCATGACCTTCCAGGTATAAACAACGTAAAAAACCGGTAGCTTGGCATGGCTATTGTGCGCAATGCCTTGACAACGTTGGCATGTGCCACTGACCATGGCCACAAAGTTCACAAAGCACCTTAAACGGCTATGAATCATAACACGAGTCAGCCACGGTCAGAGTGTCCAATCACAGTGCAGATATACCAGGCATGACCTTACTGTCAGAAGAGTACAGACACGAGAGTGGCGGTAGCAGAAGCAAGCAGAAGCAATGGACAGGCACGTGCACGTCAGCAGAGTGACACAAGCGAGAGCGGTCCGAGGAGCTAGTCGCGAGAGCAGGTAGAGTCTGAGAAGCTAGGTAGCCGAAGTAGACAGCTTGATGTGAAAGAGAGAGTGCTTGCGGAGAGAGTGATGGTTGGGGGAGTGTGGGAGCTGAGCGAAGGAGCGAGAGTGACGAAGCAAAGCGTTGAGAGGTGGCGAGGACAGGAAATGCGAGGGACGAGCAGGGCGAAGACACGGCGGCGAAGCCGCGGAACATAAGGGGAACAGGATGTGCAGAACTGTTCTGGTTAACTCGAGGGAATGAACATCCTCGATATAAAAGGTCAGAACAGGACAAATGAGCAAGGCAACGGCTTCTTTCCACTAGCCGGACGTGGGTGACAGGTGTCACTTTATTAGGGGATAACTTGGCGGACGGGTCCCAACGGTCGCCTGACGAGAGAGCCGTTAGTCAAGGTGGCTCAGTCGGTGGACTTTAACCATTATTGAGAGCGAGGTTTTCTTTCTCTTGTCAAGGCTTCATTTCTGACACCCCCCTTGAAGCTTGACAAGAGATAAGCGAGCAGAGAAGATCACGGGTAGTAGCGCTCCCAGTATTCCACCCCATTAGAGGATGTGGGAGATTGGGAAGTATGAGGCCGTTCTTCGATGGCTCAAAGTTCTGCATCTTCTTCCATTCTCCTCTGATCTTTGATGAATGGTTGCAGCTGGAATCGTCGTTCCTCCAGGAGTTCACTGTATGGGGGAGGGTCAAGGGCTGCTGGATGAGGGTCAGGGGGTTCAGCTCCTCTGCTTGAGCAGTAGTCCCTGAGAGCTTGTTTGGTCCGGAAGACAGCCTGATGACGATGAGCTACAATGAGAGGGTGGAATTCGTCGTATGTGTTGATGTAGAGAAGTCCTCGCAGTTGAGTTTGGGCAGTCCTGTACTCTCTTCTTCCACCTGCAGTTCTGCGGGCTTCTCTGCTTCCAACATTTTGTAGCACATCAAGGAGGTTGTATCCATATATGTCCAGTGTGGCAATTTCATGCTGCAGTTGGCGGCGCCATCGGTCAAAGTTGTGACTCCCATCGGGTACGAAGCAGAGTGGGGAAATGTTGTCAGTGAGGGAGGCGACTTCATTGTACATGAGAATGGTGTGTCGTTCCTCTTCCATGTAGAAGGAGGACTGTTGACGGTTGATTGAAAGGAGAGGGGCAAGAAGATGAGGCCAGTCAGTCTTTACAGGAGGGCGGATGGCGATGCGACGGAGCGGACTTGTTGTATGCGTGTGCTGAAGGAAGTATCAACGTGGACGCAGGTCGTCGCGGAAGAGGCGATGCGACCGGGCAGATCCGTGTGCCGAGCTGGGAATGATGCGGATGGCGAGGAATGATTGATGATGGAGTGGGCACATGGGTGAGTCCTCGTACGTGATTGAGGGTACGGCGCGGGCGCAGGTCGTCGCGGAAAGGCGATGCGACCGGGCGGATGCTTGTGTCGAAAGAGTGATAAAGGCAGAAGATGGCGGAGGAATAATGGGTGGCAGAGTGGGTGCAGGGGTGAGCCGCGTGCATTGATGGAAGTTTCAGCGTGGGCGCGGGTCGTCACGATTCGAGCGATGCGACCGAGCGGATCCTTGTGCCGAGCTGAAAATGATTTGCAGAAGCGGAGGATGCGATTGATGGATGAGTGGGCGCAGGGGCGAAACCACGTGCGCTACGAAGTTACGGCGTGGGCGCAGGTCGTCGCAGAACGGGCGATGCGACCGGGCGGATCCTTGTGCCGAGCTGGAAGCAATGTGAAGTAGAGGAAGCGATTGATTGATGAGTGGGCGCAGGGGCCAAACCACGTACGCTGAAGGAAGTTTACGGTGTGGGCGCAGGTCGTCGCGGAAAAGGCGACGTGATCGGGCGGATCCTTGTGTCGAGCGGAACTGAAGCGGATGATGGCGGAAAACGATTGATGATGGAGTGGGCGCAGGGGCAAAACCACGTGCACGAGGAGATGATGCTGATGAGAATGATGGACGAAAGGCGATATGGAGGATGCTGGTGGGGAGGAGGTGATGCAGAGGCAGAGGAAGCGATTGATTGATGAGTGGACGCAGGGACAAAACCACGTGTGTGAGTAGATGATGCTGATGCGGATGATGGATGGAGAGCGGCGCGGATGATGCTGATGATGAAGAGGAGGCGATGCGGAGGCGGTGTGGATGATGCTGAAGACAAAGAGATGAAGACGAGGCAGAGGCGAGCGGCTAAAGAAGAGGAGGAGACTCGAGTAGGGAGGAGGAGGAATGATGAAGGCAGATGAGGATGAAGGCAGGAAGCTGATGATGATGGAGGAGGCAAGAGGCAGGAAGCGATGTGAGCGGAGAACAAGGGGATGAGACGCGGCGCGGCAGGTGGAAGCAACACAACCTCTTCTTCTCGCGTTCAGGAGAGTGACGGCTTGTTCCCCAGTTGGCTGGGAAGTTGGAGCAGGAAGACTGGTGGTGTCCGATGTCCTATTGGCTGCAAGAAGTTGGCTGCGGCAGAGGAGGCCAGGCAGCGGGCAGGGACACTCGACTGCTGATGCCAGAAGAGTGACGGCTTGTTCCCCAGTTGGCTCCGAAATGGGAGCAGGAAGACTGGTGGTGTCCGATATCCTGGCATTGGCAGCTTTGGTTGCAGCTGCTTACGAGGCGAGGAGGCGATGCGAGAAGGCGACTTGAGATGATGGACGCGGGCGGACTGGGGATAGCGACGATGGAGGAGCAGATGAGGATGATGAGGCAGGATGAATGGGAGGAGATGTCATTGGAGGCAGATGTGATGAGGTGGCAGCGGATGGGAGGCGGCAGGAAGCTTCTCGGTAGATGACGGCAGGCGGCGGCTTGAGAGTCACTTACAGCTCATGTAGGCGACACGTCACCGATTGTTAGCCACGGGCACGGAAGTGGTTGCAGGGCCTTCTTAGGACGACGAGGCGTTTCTTCAGCGTAGAGAGCTCGTCAAGCAGAACTGCTGATGTCAGCTGTGAATGAAGCGGAGAGGCGCGGAGTGACGGCAGCGGCGACAGAGAGGATGCGATGAAGCGGGGGCAACAACAGAGCAATGACGTGGTCACGGATCTCTAGGTGATGTTGCCTGAAGCTCTGATACCATGTCAAAAAAATGCAGATACAAGAGTGGCGGTAGCAGAAGCAAGCAGAAGCAATGGGCACGCACGTGCACGTCAGCAGAGTGACACAAGCGAGAGCGGTCCGAGGAGTTAGTCGCGAGAGCAGGTAGAGCCTGAGAAGCGAGGTAGCCGAGGTAGACAGCTTGATGTGAAAGAGAGAGTGCTTGTGGAGAGAGTGATGGTTGGGGGAGTGTGGGAGGTGAGCGAAGGAGCGAGAGTGACGAAGCGAAGCGTTGAGATGTGGCGAGGACAGGAAATGCGAGGGACAAGCAGGGCGAAGACACAGCGGCGAAGCCGCGGAACCAAAGGGGAACAGGATGTGCAGAACTGTCCTGGTTAACTCGAAGGAATAAACATCCTCGGTAAAAAAGGTCAGAACAGGACAAATGAGCAAGGCAACGGCTTCTTTCCACTAGCCGGACGTGGGTGACAGGTGTCACTTTATTAGGGGATAACTTGGCTGACGGGTCCGAACGGTCACCTGACCAGAGAGCCCTTAGTCGAGGTGGCTCTGTCGGTGGACTTGAACCGTTATTGAGAGCGAGGTTTTCTTTCTATTGTCAAGGCTTCATTTCTGACACTTACACGTATAAACAATGTACAATACAGGTGGGTCCGTGTGGCTATTGTGCGCAATGCCTTGACAAAGTTGGCATGTGCCACTGACCATGACCACAAATATATCAAAGTGACTTTAACTCCTATTGATCATAACACGAGTCAGTCGCGGTCAGAGTGTCCAATCACAGTGCATATGTACTAGGCATGATCTTGCAGGTTCAAAAAAGGTAGAATACTGGTGGCTCGGTGTGGCTATTGTGTGCAATGCCTTGACAAAGTTGGCATGTGCCACTGACCCTGGCCACAAATGAATCCAAGTGACTTTCAATTCTATTGATCATAGCATGAGTTAGCCATGGTCAGAGTGTCCTATCACAATGCATATGTACTAGGCATGAGCTTACAGGTGCAAACAAGGTAGAATACTGGTGGCTCGGTGTGGCTATTGTGCGCAATGCCTTGACAAAGTTGGTAGTGCAACTGACCACGACCACAAAGTTTTCCAAGTGACTTTAACTTCACGAATCGTAACAAAAATCAGCCACGGTCAGAGTGCCCAATCACAGTGCACATCTAATATGCATGACCTTGCAGGTCTAAACAAGTTAAAAAAACCAGTGGCTTGGCACGGCTATTGTGCGCAATGCCTTGACAAAATTGTCATGTGCCACAGACCATGACCACAAAGTGTACCAAGTACCTTTAACGGCTATGAATCATAACACGAGTCAGTCACGGTCAGAGTGTCCAATCACAGCGCAGACATACTGGGCATGACCTTACAGGTATAAACAAGGTAAAATACAGGTGGCTTGGTGTGGCTATTGTGCGCAATGCCTTCACAAAGTTGGCATGTGCCACTGACCATGTATCCTAAGTGACTTTTACTTCTATTGATCATAACATGAGTCAGCCACGGTCAGAGTGTCCAATCACAGTGCAGATATACTAGGCATGATCTTGCAGGTGCAAACAAGGTAGAATACTGGTGGCTTGGTGTCGCTATTGTGCGCAATGCCTTGACAAAGTTGGCATGTGCCACTGACCATGACCACAAAGTTTACCAAGTGACTTTAACGTCTATGAATTGTAACACGGGTCAGCCACAGTCAGAGTGTCCAATCACAGTCCAGATGTACTAGGCATGACCTTGCAGGTATAAACAACGTAAAAAACCGGTGGCTTGGCATGGCTATTGTGCGCAATGCCTTGACAAAGTTGGCATGTGCCATTGACCATGGCCACAAAGTTTACAAAGTACCTTAACGGCTATGAATCATAACACGAGTCAGCCACGGTCAGAGTGTCCAATCACAGTGCAGATATGCTGGGCATGACCTTACACGTATAAACAAGGTACAATACAGGTGGCTCCCTGTGGCTATTGTGCACAATGCCTTGCATCAATTGGCATGTGCCACTGACCATGACCACAAGTGTATCCAAGTGACTTTCACTTCTATTGATCATAACACGAGTCAGCCACGGTCAGAGTGTCCAGTAACAATGCAGATGTACTAGGCATGATCTTACAGTTGCAAACAAGGTAGAATACTGGTGGCTCGGTGTGGCTATTGTGCGTAATGCCTTGACAAAGTTTGCATGTGCCACTGACCATGACCACAAAGTTTACAAAGTTTCTTTAACGTCTACGGATCATAACACGAGTCAGCCATGGTCAGAGTGCCAAATCACAGTGCACATCTAAAATGCATGACCTTGCAGGTAAAACAAGGTAAAAAACCGGTGGCTTGGCACGGCGATTGTGCGCAATGCCTTGTGCCACTGACCATGACCACAAAGATTTCCAAGTACATTAAACGGCTATAAATCATAACACGATTCAGCCACGGTCATAGTGTCCAATCACAGTGCAGATATACTGGGCATGATCTTGTAGGTACAAAAAAGGTAGAATACTAGTGGCTATGTCTGGCCATTTTACGCAATGCCTTGACAAAGTTGGCATGTGCCACTGACCATGACCACAAATGTATCCAAGTGACTTTTACTTCTGTTGATCATAACACGAGTCAGCCACGGTCAGAGTATCGAATCACAATTCAGATAAACTAGGCATGATCATGCAGGTGTAAACAAGGTAGAATACTAGTGGCTCAGTTTGGCTATTGTGCGCAATGCATTGACAAAGTTGGCATGTGCCACCGACCTTGACCACAGATATATCCAAGTGACTTTTACTTCTATTCATCATAACACCAGTCGGCCACGGTCAGAGTGTCCAATCACAGTGCAGATGTACTAGGCATGATCTTGCAGGTTAATAAAAGGTAGAATACTCATGGCTCGGTGTGGCTATTGTGCGCAATGCCTTGACAACGTTGGCATGTGCCACTGACCATGACTACAAAAGTTTACCAAGTGACTTTAACCTCTACGAATTGTAACACGAGTCAGCCACGATCAGAGTGCCCAATCACAGCGTACATCTACTATACATGACCTTGAAGGTATAAACAAGGTAGAAAACCGGTGGCTTGGCACGGCTATTGTGCGCAATGCCTTGACAAAGTTGGCATGTGCCACTGCCATGACCACAAAGTTTACCAAGTACATTAAACGGCTATGAATCATAACACAAGTCAGCCACGGTCATATTGTCCAATTTCAGTGCAGATATACTGGGCATGACCTTACAGGTACAAACACGGTAGAATACTGGTGGCTCGGTGTAGCTATTGTGTGCAATGCCTTGACAAAGTTGGCATGTGCCACTGACCATGACCACAAATGTATCCAAGTGACTTTTACTTCTATTGATCATAACACGAGTTCGCCACGGTCAGAGTGTCCAATAACAATGCAGATGTACTATGCATGATCTTACAGGTGCAAAGAAGGTGGAATACTGGTGGCTCGGTGTGGCTAGTGTGCGTAATGCATTGACAAAGTTTGCATGTGCCACTGACCATGACCACAAATGTATCCAAGTGACTTTTACGTCTATGGATCATAACACGAGTTCGCCACGGTCAGAGTGTCCAATCACAGTGCAGATGTACTAGGCATGATCTTGCAGGTACAAACAAGGTAGACTACTAGTGGCTCGGTGTCTCGATTTTGTGCAATGCCTTGACAAAGTTGGCACGTGCCACTGACCATGACCACAAATGTATCCAAGTGACTTTTACGTCTATGGATCATAACACGAGTTCGCCACGGTCAGAGTGTCCAATCACAGTGCAGATGTACTAGGCATGATCTTGCAGGTACAAACAAGGTAGACTACTAGTGGCTCGGTGTCTCGATTTTGTGCAATGCCTTGACAAAGTTGGCACGTGCCACTGACCATGACCACAAATGTATCCAAGTGACTTTTACGTCTATGGATCATAACACGAGTTCGCCACGGTCAGAGTGTCCAATCACAGTGCAGATGTACTAGGCATGATCTTGCAGGTACAAACAAGGTAGACTACTAGTGGCTCGGTGTCTCGATTTTGTGCAATGCCTTGACAAAGTTGGCACGTGCCACTGACCATGACCACAAATGTATCCAAGTGACTTTTACGTCTATGGATCATAACACGAGTTCGCCACGGTCAGAGTGTCCAATCACAGTGCAGATGTACTAGGCATGATCTTGCAGGTACAAACAAGGTAGACTACTAGTGGCTCGGTGTCTCGATTTTGTGCAATGCCTTGACAAAGTTGGCACGTGCCACTGACCATGACCACAAATGTATCCTCGATGAGTGTACTTGGAGCAAGAAACTGCAGGGTTGTAAAGTAAATTTAACTAAGTGTTCTATCTTCGTGTACTTGAATAGTTGGGCATTAGTTGCAATTCAAGCACATGCTGCCGGTCCATGACTTTCAGTGCGAGTTCAAGCAAACCATGGCTCGATCCTGATTTGAGCCTTGTAGTCTACCCCCAACACCGCAAAGAAAAAATGCACGACTGTTGGTTCAAACTTACGTGAACCCTGTTTCGTCCTGGAAAATTGAACAACCGGGCAATGACAACATGAATTCTGTGAGACCTTGCACCTAGACGTCTGATGATCGAAGTCTCCAAACTACACCACTGAACCCCATACATGAGACAAGTTTAACTTCTCCACTTTCAACATTGTTTGAAAAACATCTAAGACTAGGAGAACATTGTGACCCCACTCTATGCTCCATACCCTGCCTGCAAACCACATATATGCAACAACCGTGCATGCAGAGAGGATGCCTGGTGTTGAAGTTTGTTGGCCACTCACAACTCTGTGCCCTCTTGCCTCTCACACTCTGCACACACTCTGTACACATTAAGTGACAATGGTCCCACCTGGGGAAGCGTCCGATCTGCCCATCGTGGTTGGAGCCGTTGACGTCCTCAAGCTGCTCCTGCTGCTGGACCCAGGAGTGCACTTGGGCACAGTCGTGACCATTGCATGACTCTCTATGACTTTCTAGGACTCTCTGTGATGCGGTAGATGCTAGGGCCCGTACACTCTCACTGCCGTGCTCTGCTTCATATTGCCTTTCCTTGCATGTGATTGGGGAGCTGCATGTTTCCCAGGTGCTGATCCTCAGGGGGCCAGCGTGCCAGTTTTGGCCGTGCATCGGTGAGTAGCCGCCCTTGGTTACTTCCGAGTGGTCGGGCTCGACCCCCGGGTGGCGGCACTCACCCGCTCGAGCTCATCGCTCGTGGTGGGTGAGCGCTTACCGGTTCTAGGTTCGCTCGCTCCCCCTCCCCTCACCAGTCTTGGTTGAGTGCGAACGTCTCTAAGGCAAGCTTACCGCATCCATGGCGTGTCTCACGCACTGTTGCCCATTGCTCTCACCCGCCTCGTACAACACAGGCTAACCAAGCATTGTCCTAGTAACTACTGGTATGAGAGCAGCGTGAATTCACTCCCGCCACTCGTCGATCCTGGCCCCTTGAATCCTCGTGTGGCCCACAGTTGCCGTGGCCCGTACATTACCGCGGCGCACAATCTGTCCCTCCAGCCGTCTCTTTGGCTTGCAGCACATGTAGGGGCTGCTACCATCCTCCCCGGCCAGCACACCGCACCCGTTTCTTGATGCTTGCCTCGACTCTCTGAGGCCCGCGGGTGCTCTCTCGCCCGCCCGCTCATGTTTGACAGCCCTCGTTGATCTCAACTGCTCGTCTCCTCCTGACTCTCGGCTTCTCCTGCAACTGCTCTCCGCTGCTCTCCACGTTCTCTGCGGTCACTCTTGGCTGCACTCGGCTGCCCTCGGCTGTCCGTGATTCTCGGGTATCCCTCTCGTCCCTCTCGGGCTCTCCTCAACCCTAAAGCTCTCTCCCATCTGCTCTCTTGCACGCTGCAGGACTCTCCGCTACCCTCGGCTGTTATTGGCTGCTCTTGATCACCCTGCGCTCTCTTCTGCATTCCGCACTGCTGCTGGCTGCCCTCTGCCAGGAGCACTTCTCCTTGAAGGTGACGGCCTCTCGGCAGACGCGCAGCCTGATCTACTGCTCTGACCTCGCAGTGCGGTGCATCCTCCACCACTCACCATCGGACCCTGCTACTTCATCTCTCTCTCTATCTCTCCCCGTTGGCACCTCCTCACTCTCCCTCGCCCTTGGCTGCTTTTGCAGCCACACCAGGCACCCTGGATTCGCCACCCCTTGACGGGCCTCCGGACGAGGAGCTCGATTCTCCTTGCACTGCAGCACGTTACGCAAACCAAGGGTGGGAGGACCCTTGGGACTGTGAGGCATGATCTTGCAGGTACAAACAAGATAGAATACTGGTGGCTCGGTGTGGCTATTGTGCGCATACCTTGACAAAGTTGGCAGTGCCACTCACCATGACCACAACGTTTACCAAGTGACTTTAACTTTTACGAATCGTAACAAGATTCAGCCACAGTCAGGGTGCCCAACCACAGTGTACATTTAATATGCATGACCTTACAGGTATAAACAAGTTAAAAACCGGTGGCCTGGCACGGCTATTGTGCGCAATGCCTTGACAAAACTGGCATGTGCCACAGACTATCACCAAAAGTTTACCAAGTACCTTTAACGGCTATGAATCATAACACGAGTCAGCCACGGTCAGAGTGTCCAATCACAGTGCAGATATACTGGGCATGACCTTGCAGGTATACACAAGGTAAACTACTGGTGGTTTGGTGTGGCTATTGTGTGCAATGCCTTGAGAAAGTTGGCATGTAACACTGACAATGACCACAAATGTATCCAAGTGACTTTTACTTCTATTGATCATAACACGAGTCAGCCACGGTCAGAGTGTCCAATCACAGTGCAGATGTACTAGGCATGATCGCGCGGGTGCAAACAAGGTAGAATACTGGTGGCTTCATTTGGCTATTGTGCGCAATGCCTTGACAAAGTTGGCATGTGCCACTGACCGTGACCACAAGTGTATCCAAGTGACTTTTACTTCTATTGATCATACCACGAGTCAGCCGCGGTCATAGTGTCCAGTTACAGTGCAGATGTACTAGGCATGATCTTGGTGGTTCAAAAAAGGTAGAATACTGGTAGCTTTGTGTGGCTATTGTGCGCAATGCCTTGACAACGTTGGCATGTGCCACTGACCATGACAACAAAGTTTACCATGTGACTTTAACTTCTACGAATCGTAACACAAGTCAGCCACTGTGAGAGTGTCCAATTACAGCGTACATCTAATATGCACGACCTTGCAGGTATAAACAAGGTAAAGAACTGGTGGCTTGGCACAACTATTGTGCGCAAGGCCTTGACAAATGTGGCATGTGCCACTGTCATGACCACAAAGTTTTCCAAGTACCTTTAGTGGCTATGAATCAAAACACGAGTCAGCCACGGTCAGAGTGTCCAATCACAGTGCACATACAGTGGGCATGACCTTACAGGTATAAACAAGGTAAAATACTGGTGGCTCGGTGTGGCTATTGTGCGCAATGCCTCCACAAAGCTGGCATGTGCCACTGACTATGACCACAAATGTATCCAAGTGACATTTACTTCTATTGATCAGAACACGAGTCAGCCACGGTCAGAGTGTCCAATCACAGTGCAGATGTACTAGGCATGATCTTGCAGGTGCAAACAAGGTAGAATACTGGCGGCTCCATGTGGCTCTGGTGCACAAAGCCTTGACAAATTTGGCATGTTCCACTGATAATGAGCACAAAGTTTACCAAGTGACTTTAACTTCTACGAATCATAACACGAGTCAGCCACGGTCAGAGTGCCCAATCAAAGTGCACATCTAATCTGCATGACCTTGCAATTATAAAAAAGGAAAAAAACCGGTGGCCTGGCACGGCTATGGTGCGCAATGCCTTGACAAAGTTGGCATGTGACAATGACCATGACCACAAAGTTTACCAAGTACATTAAACAGCTTTGAATCATAACACAAGTCAGCCACGGTCAGAGTGTCCAATCACAGTGTAGACATACTGGGCATGGCCTTGCAGGTATAAACAAGGTAGAATACTGGTGGCTCGGTGTGGCTATTGTGCGCAATTCCTTGACAAAGTTGGCATGTGTCACTGACCATGACCACAAAGTGTACGAAGTGACTTTAACTTCTACGAATCGTAATACGAGTCAGCCACGGTCAGAGTGCCCAATCACAGTGCACATATAATATGCATGACCTTGCAGGTATAAACAAGGTAAAAAACCGGTGGCTTGGCACGGCTATTGTGCGCAATTCCTTGACAAAGATGGCATGTGCCACTGACCATGACCACAACGTTTACCAAGTACCTTAAACGGCTATGAACCATAACAAGAGTCAGCCACGGTCAGAGTGCCCAATCACAGTGCAGATATACTGGGCATGACATAACAGGTATAGACAAGGTAAAATACTGGTGGCTCGGTGTGGCTTTTGTGCGCAATGCCTTGACAAAGTTGGCATGTGCCACTGACCATGACCACAAATGTATCCAAGTGACTTTTACTTCTATTAAGCATAACACGAGTCAACCGCGATCAGAGTGTCCAATCACAGTGCAGATGTACTAGGCTTGATCTTGCAGGTGCAAACAAGGTACAATACTGGTGGCTCGGTGTGACTATTGTGCGCAATGCCTTAACAAAGTTGGCATGTGCCACTGACCATGACCACAAAGTTTACCAAGTGACTTTAACTTCTACGAACCATAACACGAGTCAGCCACGGTCAGAGTGCCCAATCAAAGCGCACATCTAATATGCATGACCTTCCAGGTAAAAACAAGGTAAAAACCCGGTGGCTTGGCACGGCTATTGTGCGCAATGCCTTGACCAAGTTGGCATGTGCCACTGACCATGACCACAAAGTTTACCAAGTACATTAAATGGCTATGAATCATAACACGAGTCAGCCACGGTTAGAGTGTCCAATCACAGTGCAGATATACTGGGCATGAACTTGCAGGTATAAACAAGGTAGATTACTGGTGGCTCGGTGTGGCTATTGTGTGCAATTCCTTTACAACGTTGGCATGTGCCACTGACCATGACCACAAATGTATCCAAGTTACTTTTACTTCTATTGATCATAACACGAGTCAGCCACGGTCAGAGTATCCAATCACAGTGCAGATGTACTAGGCATGATCTTACAGGTTCAAACAAGGTAGAATACTGGTGGCTCGGTGTGGCTATTTTGCGCTATGCCTTGACAGATTTGGCATGTGCCACTGACCATTACCACAAATGTATCCAAGTGACTTTTACTTCTCTGGATCATAACACGAGTCAGCCACGGTCAGAGTGT
The DNA here is from genome assembly GCA_023375785.1 of Penium margaritaceum. Taxonomy (NCBI): domain Eukaryota; kingdom Viridiplantae; phylum Streptophyta; class Zygnematophyceae; order Desmidiales; family Peniaceae; genus Penium; species Penium margaritaceum. Next base: position 225,521 of record SZWC01000189.1, read on the forward strand.
CCAATCACAGTGCACATGAACTAGGCATGATCGTCCAGGTGCAAACAAGGTAGAATACTGGTGGCTCGGTTTGGCTATTGTGCGCAATGCCTTGACAAAGTTGGCATGTGCCACTGACGATGACCACAGATGTATCCCAGTGACTTTTACTTCTATTGATCATAACACGAGTCAGCCACGGTCAGAGTGTCCAATCACAGTGCAGATGTTCTGGGCATGATCTTGCAGGTTAAAAAAAGGTAGAATACTGGTGGCTTGATGTGGCTATTGTGCGCAATGTCTTGACAAAGTTGGCTTGTGCCACTGACCATGACCTTAAATTTTAGCAAGTGACTTTAACGTCTACGAATCGTAACACGGGTCAGCCCTAGTCAGAGTGCCAAATCATAGTTTAGATGTACTAGGCATGACCTTGCAGGTATATAAAAAGGTTTCAAAACCGGTGGCCTGGCACGGTTACTGTGCGCATTACCTTGACAAAGTTGGCATGTCCCACTGACCATGACCACAAAGTTTTCCAAGTACCTTAAACGGCTATGAATCATAACACGAGTCAGCCACGGTCGGAGTGTCCAATCACAGTGCACATATACTGGGCATGACCTTGCAGGTACAAACAAGGTAGAATACTTGTGGCTCGGTGTGGCTATTGTACACAATGCCTGGACAAAGTTGGCATGTGCCACTGACCATGACCACAAATGTATCCAAGTGACTTCACTTCTATTGATCATAACACGAGTCAGCCACTTTCAGAGTGTCCAACCAAAATGCAGATGTACTAGGCATGATCTTGCAGGTGCAAACAAGGTAGAATACTGGTGGCTAAGTGTGCACAATGCCTTGATAAAGTTGGCATGTACCACTCATAATGGCCACAAAGTTTACCAAGTGACTTTAACTTCTACGAAACGTAACACGAGTCAGCCACTGTCAGAGTGTCCAATCACAGCGTACATCTAATATGCATGACCTTGCAGGTTTAAGCTAGGTAACAAACCGGTGGCTTGGCACGGCTATTGTGCACAATTCCTTGAAAAAGTTGGCATGTGCCACTGACCATGACCACAAATTTTACCAAGTACATTCAACGGCTATGAATCATAACACAATTCAGCCACGGTCAGAGTGTCAAATCACAGTACATATATACTGGGCATGACCTTGTAGGTATAAACAAGGTAGAATACTGGTGTCTCGGTTGGCTATTTTGCGCAATGCCTTGACAAAGTTGGCACGTGCCACTGACCATGACCACGAATATATCCAAGTGACTTTTACTTATACTAACCATAACAGGAGTCCGCCACGGTCAGAGTGTTCAATCACGGTGCAGATGTACTAGGCATGATCTTGCAGGTACAAAGAAGGTAGAATGCTGGTCGCTCGGTGTGGCTATTGTGCGCAATGCCCTGACAAAGTTAGCATGTGCCACTGACCATGACCACAAAGTTTATCATGTACATTAAACCGCTATGAATCATAACATGAGTCTGCCACGGCCAGAGTGTCCAATCACAGTGTAGATATACTGATCATGACCTTGGAGGTATAAACAAGGTAGAATACTGGTGGCTTGGTGTGGCTATTGTGCGCAATGCCTTGACAAAGTTGGCATGTGCCACTGACCATGACCACAATGTTTACCAAGTGACTTTAACTTGTACGAATCATGACACGATTCAGCGGCGGTCAGAGTACCCAATCAAAGTTCTGATGTACTAGGCATGACATTGCAAGTATAAACAAGGTGAAAAAACCGGTGGCTTGGGACGGCTATTGTGTGCAATGCCTTCACAAAGGTGGCATGTGCCACTGACCATGACCACAAAGTTTACCAAGTACCGTAAACGGCTATGAATCATTACACGAGACAGCCACGGTCTGAGTGTCCAATCACTATGCAGATATACTGGGAATGACCTTACGGGTATAAACAAAGTATAATACTGGTGGCGCGGTGTGGCTATTGTGCGCAATGCCTGTACATGGTTGGCATACGCCACTGACCATGACCAAAAATGTATCCTAGTGACTTTTACTTCTATTGATCATAACACGACTCACCCACGGTCAGAGTGTCCAATCACAGTGCAGATGTACTAGGCATGATTTTGCAGGTACAAACAAGGTAGAATACTGGTGGCTCGGTGTGGCTATTGTGTACATTGCCTTGACAAAGCTGGCATGTGCCACTGACCATGACCACAAAGTTTACCAAGTGAATTGAACTTCTACGAATCATAACACGAGCCACGGTAGGAGTGCCCAATCACAGCGCACATCCAATATGCATGAACGTGCAGGTATAAACCATGTAAAAAACCGGTGGCGTGGCACGGCAATTGTGCGCAATGCCTTGACAAAGTTGGCATGTGCCACTGACCATGACCACAAAGTTTACCAAGTACCTTAAACGGCTATGAATCATTACAGAGTGTCCAATCAAAGTGCAAATATACTAAGCATGACCTTGCAGGTATAAACAAGGTAGAATATTGGTGGCTTGGTGTGGCTATTGTGTGCAACGCCTTGACAAAGTTGGCATGTGCCACTGACCATGACCACACATGTATCCAAGTGACTTTTACTTCTATTGATCAAAACACGAGTTAGCCATGGACAGAATGTCCAATCACAGTGCACATGTACTAGGCATGATTTTGCAGGTGCAAACAAGGTAGAATACTGGTGGCTTGGTGTGGCTATTGTGAGCAATGCCTTGACAGAGTTTGCATGTGCCACTGACCATGACCACAAAGTTTACCAAGTGACTTTACCTTCTACAAATCGTAACACGAGTCAGCAACGGTCAGAGTGCCCATTCACAGTGCACATCTAATATACATGACCTTGCAGGTGTAAACAAGGTAAAAACGGGTGGCTTGGCACGGCTATTTTGTGCCATGCCTTGACAAAGTTGGCATGTGCCACTGACCATGACCACAAAGTTTACCAAGTACCTTAAACGGCTATGAATCATTGCACGAGTCAGCCACGGTCAGAGTGTCCTATCACAGTGCAGATATACTGGGCATGACCTTGCAGGTATAAATAAGGTAGAATACTGGTGGCATGGTGTGGCTATTGTGTGCAATGCCTTGACAAAGTTGGCATGTGCCACTGACCATGACCACAAATGTATCCAAGTGACTTTTACATCTATTGAACATAACACGAGTTAGGCACGGTCAGAGTGTCCAATCACAGTGCAGATGTACTAGGCATGATTTTGCGGGTGCAAACAAGGTATAATACTGGTGGCTTGGTGTGGCTATTGTGCGCAATGCATTGACAAAGTTGGCATGTGCCACTGACCATGACCACAAAGTTTACCAAGTGACTTTAACTTCTACGAATCGTAACACGAGTCAGCCACAGTCAGATTGCCCAGTCACAGTGCACATCTAATATGCATGACCTTGCTGGTATAAACAAGGTAAAGAACTGGTGGCTTGGCATGGCTATTGTATGCATTGCCTTGACAAAGTTGGCATGTGTCACTGACCATGACCACAAAGTTTACCAAGTACCTTAAACGGCTATGAATCATAACACGATTCAGCCACGGTCAGAGTGTCCAATCACAGTGCAGACATACTGGACATGACCTTACAGGTATAAACAAAGTAGAATAGTGGTGGCTCGGTGTGGTTATTGTGCGCAATGCCTTAACAAAGTTGGCATGTGTCACTGACCATGACCACAAATGTATCCAATTGACTTTTACTTCTATTGATCATAACACGAGTCAGCCACGGTCAGAGTGTCCTATCACAGTGCAGATGTACTATGCATGATTTTGCAAGTGCAAACAAGGCAGAATACTGGTGGCTCCGTGTGGCTATTGTGCGCAATGCCTTGACGAAGTTGGCATGTGCCACTGACCATGACCATGAAGTTTACCAAGTGACTTTAACTTCTATGAATCGTAACACGAGTCAGCCATGATCAGAGTGCCCAGTCACAGTGCACATCTAATATGCAGAACCTTGCAGGTATAAACGAGTTACAAAACCGGTGGCTTGTCATGGCTATTGTGCGCAATGCCTTGACAAAGTTGGCATGTGCCACTGACCACGACCACAAAGTTTAACAATTACCTTTAACGGCTATGAATCATAACACGAGTCAGCCACGGTCAGAGTGTCCAATCACAGTTCAGATATGCTGGGCATGACCTTACAGGTATTAAAAAGGTAGAATACTGGTGGCTCAGTGTGGCTATTGTGTGCAATGCCTTTACCAAGTTGGCATGTGCCACTGACCATGACCATACAAATATCTAAGTGACTTTTACTTCTATTGATCATAACACGAGTCAGTAACGGTCAGAGTGTCCAATCAAAGTGCAGGTGTACTAAGCATGATCTTGCAGGTGCAAACAAGGTAGAGTACTGGTGGCTCGGTGTGGCTATTGTGCACAATTCCTTGACAAAGTTGTCATGTGCCACTGACCATGACCACAAAGTTTACCAAGTGACTTTAACTTCTACGAATCGTAACACGAGTCAGCCACGGTCAGAGTGCCCAATCACAGGGCACATCTAACATGCATGACATTGCAGGTATAAACAAGTTAAAAAACTGGTGGCTTGGCACGGCTATTTTGCGCATTGCCTTTACAAAGTTGGCATGTGCCACTGACCATGACCACAAAGTTTACCAAGTACCTTAAACGGCTATGAATCATAACACGGTCAGCCACAGTCAGAGTGCCCAATCATACTGCAGATTTACTGCGCATGACCTTGCAAGTATGAATAAGGTAGAATACTGGTGGCTCTGTGTGGGTATTGTGCGTACTGCCTTGACAAAGTTGGCATGTGCCACTGACCATGACCACAAAAGTATCCAAGTGACTTTTGCTTCTATTGATCATAATACGAGTCAGCCACGGTCAGAGTACCCAATCACAGTGCACATAAAATATGCATGACCTTGCAGGTATGAACATGGTTAAAAGCTGGTGTCTTGGCAAGGCTATTGTGCGCAATACCTTGACAAAGTTGGCATGTGCCACTGACCATGACCACAATGTTTACCAAGTGACTTTAACTTGTACGAATCGTAACACAAGTCAGCCACAGTCAGAGTGCCCAATCACAGTTCAGATGTACTAGGCATGACCTTGCAGTTATAAACAAGGTAAAAAACGGGTGGCTTGGCACGGCTATTGTACGCAATGCTTTGACAAAGTTGGCATGTGCCACTGACCATGACCACAAAGTTTACCAAGAACCTTAAATGGCTATGAATCATAACACAAGTCTACCACGGTCAGAGTGTCCAATCACAGTGCATATATACTGGGCATGACCTTATATGTATAAGAAAGGTAGAAAACGGGTAGCTCGGTGTGGCTATTGCGTGCAATGCCCTGAAAAAGATGACATGTGCCACTGACCATGACCACTTATGTACCCAAGTGACTTATACTTCTATTGATCACAACACGAGTCAGCCATGGTCAGAGTGTCCAATCACAGTGAACATGTACTTGGCCCGATCTTTCAGGTGCAAACAAGGTAGAATACTGATGGCTCGGTGTGGCTATTGTGGGCAATGCCTTGACAAAGTTGGCATGTGCCACTGACCATGACGAAAACGTTTACCAAGTGACTTTACCTTCTACGAATCGTAAACCGAGTCAGCCACAATCAGAGTGTCCAATCACAGTTCAGATATACTAGGCATGAGCTTGTAGGTATAAACAAGGTAAAAAACCGGTGGCTTCGTAGGCTATTGTGCGCAATGCCTTGACAAAGTTGGCATGTGCCACTGACCATGTCCACAAAGTTTACCAAGTACCTTAAACGGCTATGAATTACAACACGAGTCAGCCACGGTCAGAGAGCTCCATGACAGTGCAGATATGCTAGGCATGACCTTGAAAGTACAAACAAGGTAGAGTACTGGTGGCTTGGTGCGGCTATTGTGCGCAATGCCTTGACAAAGTTGGCATGTGCCACTGACCATGACCATAAATGTATTCAAGTGACTTTTACTTCTATTGATCATAACACGAGTCAGCCGCAGTCAGAGTGTCCAATCAAAGTACAGATGTACTAGGCATGATCTTGCAGGTGCAAACAAGGTAGAATACTGGTGGCTCTGTGTGGCTATTGTGTGCAATGCCTTGATAAAGTTGGCATGTGCCACTCACCATGGCCACAAAGTTTACCAAGTGACTTTAAATTCTACGAATCGTAACACGAGTCAGCCACGGTCAGAGTGCCCAATCACAACGCACATCTAATATGCATGACCTTGTAGTAATAAACAAGGTGAAAAGTTGGTGGCTTGGCACGGCTATTGTGCGCAATGCCTTGACAAAGTTGGCATTTGCCACTGACCATGACCACAAAGTTTACCAAGTACATTAAACGGCTATTAATCATTACACGAGTCAACCACGGTCAAAGTGTCCAATCACAGTGCAGATATACTCGGCATGACCTTAAGTGTATAAACAAGGTAGAATACTGGTGGCTTGGTGTGGTTACTTTGCACAATGCCCTGACAAAGTTGGCATGTGCCACTGACCATGACCACAAATGTATCCAATTGACTTTTCCATCTATCGATCATATCACAAGTCAACCACTGTCAGAGTGTCCAATCAAAATGCAGATGTACTAGGCAAGATCTTGCAGGTTCAAACAACGTATAATACTGGTGGCTCGGTGTGGCTTTTGTGCGCAATGCCTTGAAAACGTTGGCATGTGCCAATGATCATGACCACAAAGTTTACCAACTACCTTGAACGGCTATGAATCATAACGCGAGCCAGCCACGGTCAGAGTGTCCAACCACAGTGCAGATATACTGGGCATGCCCTTGCAGGCATAAACAAGGAAGAATACTGGTGGATGTGTGTGGCTATTGTACGCAATGCCTTGACAAATTTGGCATGTGCCACTGACCATGACTACAACTGTATTGAAGTGACGTTTACTTCTATTTATCATAACACCAGTCAGCCATGGTCGGAGTGTCCAATCACAGTGCAGATGTACAAGGCATGACCTTGCAGGTACAAACAAGGTAGAATACTGGTGGCTCGGTGTGGCTATTGTGCGCAATGCCCTGACGAAGTTGGCATGTGCCACTGACCATGACCACAAAGTGTACCAAGTGACTTTAACTTCTATGAATCGTTACACGAGTCAGCCACGGTCAGAGTGCCCAATCACATTGCACATCTAATATGCATGACCTTGCAGGTATAAACAAGGTAAAAAACCAGTGGCTTGGCACGGCTATTGTGCGCAATGCCTTGACAAAGTTGGCATGTGCCACTGACCATGACCACAAAGTTTACCAAGTGACTTTAACTTCTACGAATCGTAAGACGACTCAGCCACAGTTCGAGTGCCCAATCACGGTGTACATGTAGCATGCATGACCTTTTAGGTATAAACAGGGTGAAAGACCAGTTTCTTGGCACGGCTATTGTGTGCAATGCCTTGACAAAGTTGGCTTGTGCCACTGACCATGACCACAACGTTTACCAAGTACCTTTAACGGATATGAATCATAACACGAGTCAGCCACGGTCAGAGTGTCTAATCACATTGCACATGTACTATGCATGATCTTGCTGGTGCAAAAAAGGTAAAATACTGGTGGCTCGGTGTGGCTATTGTGCGCAATGCCTTGAAAAAGTGGGCATGTGCCACTGACCATGACCACAAATGTATCAGAATGACTTTTACTTCTATTGATCATAACATGAGTCAGCCACGGTCCGAGTGTCTAATCACAATACAGATGTACCAGGTATGATCGTGTAGGTATAAACAAGGTAGAATACTGGACGCTCGGTGTGGCTATTGTGCGCAATGCCTTGACAAAGTTGGCATGTGCCACTGACCATGACCACAAAGTTTGCCAAGTGACTGTAACTTACACAAATCGTAACACGAGTCAACCACGGTCAGAGTGCCCAACCACAGTGCAGATCTAATATGCATGACCTTGCAGGTATAAACAAGGAAAAAAACTGGTGGCTTGGCAAGCCTATTGTGCGCAATGCCTTGACAAAGTTGGCATGTGCCACTGACCATGACCACAAGTTGGACCAAGTGACTTTAACTTCTACAAATCGTAACACAAGTCAGCTACAGTCAAAGTGCCCAATCACAGTTTAGGTGTACTAAGCATGACCTTGCAGGTATAAACCAGGTAAAAACCCGGTTGCGTGGCACGGCTATTGTGCGCATGTGCCACTGACCATGACCACAAAGCTTACCAAGTACCTTAAACGGCTATGAATCATTAAACGAGTCAGCCACGGTCAGAGTGTCTAATCACAGTGCAGATATACTGGGCATGACCTTGCAGGTACAAGCAAGGAATAATACTGGTGGCTCGGTGTGGCTATTGTATGCAATGCCTTGACAAAGTTGGCATGTGCCACTGACCATGACCACAAATGTAACCAAGTGACTTTTACTTCTATTGATCATAACACGAGTTAGCCACGGTCAGAGTGTCCAATCACAGTGCAGATGTACTAGGCATGATTTTGCAGGTGCAAACAAGGTATAATACTGGTGGCTTGGTGTGGCTATTGTGCGCAATGCCTTGACAAAGTTGGCATGTGCCACTGACCATGACCACAAAGTTAACCAAGTGACTTTAACCTCTACGAATCATAACACGAGTCAGCCACGGTCTGAGTATCCAATCACTGTGCACATCCGATATGCATGACCTTGCAGGTATAAACAGGGTAAAAAACCGGTGTCTTGGAACGGCTATTGTGCGCAATGCCTTGACAAGGTTGGCAAGTGCCACTGACCATGACGACAACGTTTACCAAGTGACTTTAACTTCTATGAATCGTAACAGGAGTCATCCACAGTCAGAGTGCCCAATCACAGTTCAGATTTCTCAGGCATGACCTTGCAGGTATAAACAAGGTAAAAAACCCATGGCTTGGCACAGCTTTTGTGCGCAATACCTTGACAAAGTTGGCATGTGCCACTAACCATGACCACAAAGTTTACCAAGTATCTTAAACGGCTATAAATTATAACACAAGTCAGCTACCGTCAGAGTGTCCAATCACAGTGCAGATATACTGGGCATGACCTTACAGGTATGAACAAGGTAGAATTCAGGTGGCTTGGTGTGGCTATTGTGTGCAATGCCTTGACAAATTTGGCATGTGCCACTGACCATGACCACAAATGCATCCAAGTGACTTTTACTTCTATTGATCATAACACGAGTCAGCCACGGTCAGAGTGTCCAATCACAGTGCAGATGTACTATGCATGACCTTACAGGTGCAAACAAAGTAGAATACTGGTAGCTTGGTGTGGCTATTGTGCGCAATGCCTTGATGAAGTTGGCATGTGCCACTGACCATGACCAGAAAGATTACCAAGTGACTTTAACTTCTACGAATCGTAACATGAGTCAGCCACGGTCAGAGTGCCCAATCACATTGCACATCTAATTTGCATGATCTTGCAGGTATAAACAAATTAAAAAACCAGTGGCTTGGCATGGCTATTGTGCGCAATGCCTTGACAAAGTTGGCATGTGCCACTGACCATGACCACAAAGTTTACCAAGGACCTTAAACGGCTATGAATCATAACAAGAGTCAGCCACATTCAGAGTGTCCAATCATAGTGCAGATATACTGCGCATGACCTCACTGGTATGAACAAGGTAGAGTACTGGTGGCTCGGTGTCGCTATTGTGCGCACTGCCTTGACAAAGTTGGTATGTGCCACTGACCATGACAACAAAGGTTACCAAGTGACTTTAACTTGTACAAATCGTAACACGAGTCAGCCACAGTCAGAGAGCCCAATCACAGTTCAAGTTTACTAGGCATGAGCTTGCAGTTATAAACAAGGTAAAAAACTGGTCGCTTGGCACGGCTATTGTGCGCAATGCCTTGACAAAGTTGGCATGTGCCACTGACCATGGCCACACAGTTTACCAAGTACCTTAAACGGCTATTAATTATAACACAGGTCAGCCACGGTCAGAGGGTTCAATCACAGTGCAGATACACTGGGCAGGACGTTACAGGTATGAAAAAGGTAGAATTCTGGTGGCTCGGTGTGGCTATTGTGCGCAATGCCTTCACAAAGTTGGCATGTGCCACTGACCATGACCACAAATGTATCCAAATTACTTTTAATTCTATTGATCATAACACGAGTCAGCCACGGTCAGTGTGTCCAATCACATTGCAGATGCACTAGGCATGACCTTGCGGGTCCAAATGAGGTAGAATACTGGTGGCTCGACGTGGCTATTGTGCGCAATGACTTGACAAAATTGGCATGTGCCACTGACCATGACCACAAAGTTTACCAAGTGACCTTAACTTCTACGAATCGTAACACGGGTCAGCCACGGTCAGAGTGCCCAATCATTGTGCACATCTCATATGCATGACCTTGCAGGTATAAACAAGTTAAAAAACCGGTGGCTTGGCACGGCTATTTTGGGCAATGCCTTGACAACGTTGGCATGTGCCACTGACCATGACCACAAAGATTACCAAGTACCTTAAACGGCTATGAATCATAACACACGTCAGCCACTGTCAGAGTGTCTAATCACAGTGCAGATATACTCGGCATGACCTTACAGGTATGAAAAACGTAGAATTCTAGTGGCTTGGTGTGACTTTTGTGTGCAATGCCTTGACAAATTTGGCCTGTGCCACTGACCGTGACCACAAATGTATCCAAGTGACATTCACTTCTATTGCTCATAACACGAGTCAGCCACAGTCAGAGTGTCCAATCACCATGCAGATGTACTAGGCATGACCTTGTAGGTACAAACAGTGTAGAATACGTGTGGCTCGGTGTGGCTATTGTGCGCAGTGCCTTGACAAAGTTGGCATGTGCCACTGACCATGACCACAAAGTTTACCAGGTGACTTTACCTTCTACGAATCGTAATATGAGTCAGCCACGGTCAGAGTGCCCAATCACAGTGCACATCTAATATGCATGACCTTGCAATAATAAACAAGTTAAAAAACCAGTGGCTTGGCATGGCCATTGTGCGCAATGCCTTGACAAAGTTGGCATGTGCCACTGACCATGACCACAAAGTTTACCAATTACCTTAAACGGCTATGACTCATAACACGAGTCAGTCACAATCAGAGTGTCCAATCACAGTACAGATATACTGTGCACGACCTTGCAGGTATGAACAAGTTGAACTACTGGTGGCTCAGTGTGGCTATTGTGCGCAATGCCTTGACAAAGTTGGCATGAGCCACTGACCATGACCACAAATGTAACTAAGTGACTTTTATTTCTATTGATCATAACACGAGTCAGCCACGGTCAGAGTGTCCAATCATAGTACAGATGTACTAGGCATGACCGTGCAGGTGCAAACAAGGTAGAATACTGGTGGCTCGGTGTGGCTATTGTGCGCAATGCCTTGACGAAGTTGGCATGTGCCACTGACCCTGACCACAAAGTTTACCAAGTGACTCTAACTTCTACGAATCGTAACATGAGTCAGCCACGGTGAGAGTGACCAGTCATTGTGCACATATAATATGCATGACATTGTGGTATAAACAAGTTAAAAAACCGGTGGATTGGCACGGCTATTGTGCGCAATTCCTTGACAAAATTGGCATGTGCCACTGACCATGACCAAAAGTTTACCAAGTACCTTAAACGGCTATGAATCATAACACGAGTCAGCCACGCTCAGAGTGTCCAATCACAGTACAAATACTGCGCTTGCCCTTGCAGGTATGAACAAGGTAGACTACTGGTAGCTCGGTGTGGCTATTGTGCGCAATGCCTTGACAAAGTTGGCATGTGCCACTGACTATGACCACAAATGTATGCAAGTGACTTTTTCTTCTATTGATCATAAAACGAGTCAGCCACTGTCAAAGTGTCCAATCACAGTGGAGATGTACTGGGCATGAAATTGCAGGTGCAAAAAAGGTAGAATACTGGTGGCTTGATGTGGATACAGTGCGCAATGCCTTGACAAAGTTGGCATGTGCCACTGACCATGATCACAAAGTTTACCAAATGACTTTAACCTCTAGGAATCATAATACAAGTCAGCCACTGTCAGAGTACGCAATCACAGTGCATATCTAATATGCATGACCTTGCAGGTATAAACAGGGTAAAAAACCGGTGTCTTGGCACGGCTATTGTGCGAAATGCCTTGACAAGGTTGGCATGTGCCACTGACCATGACGACAAAGTTTACCAAGTGACTTTAACTTCTACGAATCGTAACAGGACTCATCCACAGTCAGAGTGCCCAATCACAGTTGAGATGTACTAGGCATGACCTTGCAGGTATAAACAAGGTCAAAACCCCGTGGCTTGGCACAACTATTGTGCGCAATGCCTTGACAAAGTTGGCATATGCCACTGACCATGACCACAAAGTTTACCAAGTACCTTAAACGGCTATTAATTATAACACAAGTCAGCCACGGTCAGAGTGTCCAATCACAGTGCAGATATAGTGGACATGACCTTACAGGTATGAACAAGGTAGAATTCGGGTGGCTCGACGTGGCTATTGTGCGCAATGCCTTGAAGAAGTTGGCATGTGCCACTGACCATGACCACAAAGTTTACCAAGTGACTTTAACTTCTAGGAATCGTAACACGAGTCAGCCACGGTCAGAGTGCCCAATAACAGCGTAGATGTACTAGGCATGAGCTAGATAGAATACTGGTGGCTCCATGTGGCTATTGTGCGCAATGCCTTGACAAAGTTGGCATGTGCCACTGATCGTGACCACCACGTTTACCAAGTGACATCAACTTCTACGAAGCATAACAAGAGTCAGCCACGGTCAGAGTGCCCAATCAAAGCGCACTTCTAATATGCATGACCTTGCAGGTATAAACAAGGTCATAACCCGGTGGCTTGGCACGGCTATTGTGCACAATGCCTTGACCAAGTTGGCATGCGCCACTGACCATGACCACAAAGTTTACCAAGTACATTAAACGGCTATGAATCATAACACGAGTCAGCCACGGTCAGAGTGTCCAATCACAGTGCAGATGTACTGGGCATGACCTTGCAGGTATAAACAAGGTAGAATACTCGTGGCTCGGTGTGGCTATTGTGCGCAATTCCTTGACAACGTTGGCATGTGCCACTAACCATGACCACAAATTTATCCAAGTGACTTTTAGTTCTATTGATCATGACACGAGTCAGCCACGGTCAGAGTATCCAATCACTGTGCAGATGTATTATGCACGATCTTGCAGGTACAAACAGGGTAGAATACTAGTGGCTCGGTGTGGCTCTTTTGCGCAATGCCTTGACAAAGTTGGCATGTGCCACTGACCATGACCACAAATGTATTCAAGTGACTTTTACTTCTATTGATCATAACACGAGTCAGCCACGGTCAGAGTGTCCAATCACAATGCAGATGTGCTAGGCATGATCGTGCAGGTGCAAACAAGGTATAATACTGGTGGCTTAGTTTGGCTATTGTGTGCAATGCCTTGACAAAGTTGGCATGTGCCACTGACCGTGACCACAAATATATCCAAGTGACTTTTACTTCTACTGATCATAACACGAGTCAGCCGCGGTCAGAGTGTCCAATTACAGTACAGATGTACTGGGCATGATCTTGCAGGTTAAGAAAGGTAGGTTACTGCTGGCTTGGTGTGGCTATTGTGCGCAATGCCTTGACAAAGTTGGCATGTGCCACTGACCATGACCACAAAGTTTACCAAGTGAATTTAACTTCTCCGAATCGTAACACGAGTCAGGCACGGTCTGAGTGTCCAATCAAAGTGCACATCCAATCTGCATGACCTTGCAATTATAAACAAGGTAAAAAACTGGTGGCTTGGCACAGCTATGGTGCGCAATGCATTGACAAAGTTGGCATGTGACACTGACCATGACCACAAAGTTTACCAAGTACATTAAACGGCTATGAATCATAACACGAGTCAGCCATGGTCAGAGTGTCCAATCACAGTGCATATATACTGGGCATGACCTTGCAGGTGTAAAGAAGGTAGAATACTGGTGGCTTGGTGTGGCTATTGTGCGCAATTCCTTGACAAAGTTGGCATGTGCCACTGACCATGACCACAAATGTATCCAAGTGACTCTTACTTCTATTGATCATATCACGAGTCAGCCACGGTCAGAGTGTCCAATCACAGTGCAAATGTACTAGGCATGATCTTGCAGGTGCAAATAATGTAGAATACTAGTCAATCGGTGTGGCTATTGTGCGCATTGCCTTGACAAAGCTGGCATGTGCCACTGACCATTACCACAAAGTGTACCAAGTGACTTTAACTTCTACGAATCGTAATACGATTCAGCCACGGTCAGAGTGCCCAATCACAGTGCACATATAACATGCATGACCTTGCAGGCATAAAAAAGTTAAAAGAACCGGTGGCTTAACACGGCTATTGTGCACAGTGCCTTGACAAAGTTGGCATGTGCCACTGACCATGACCACAAAGTTTACCAATTACTTTCAACGGCTATGAACCATAACACGAGTCAGCCACAATCAGAGTGCCCAATCACAGTGCAGATATACTGGGCATGACATAACAGGTATAAAAAAGGTAAAATACGGGTGGCTCGGTGTGGCTATTGTGCGCAATGCCTTGACAAAGTTGGCATGTGCCACTGACCATGACCACAAATGTATCCAAGTGACTTTTACTTGTATTGATCATAACACGAGTCAACCACAGTCAGCGTGTCCAATCACAGTGCAGATGTACTAGGCTTGATCTTGCAGGTGCAAACAAGGTAGAATACTGGTGGCTCAGTGTGGCTATTGTGCGCAATGCCTTGACAAAGTTGGCATGTGCCACTGACCATGACCACAAAGTGTACCAAGTGACTTTAACTTCTACGAACCATAACACAAGTCAGCCACGGTCAGAGTGCCCAATCAAAGCGCACATCTAATATGCATGACCTTGCAGGTATAAACAAGGTAAAAAACCGGTGGCTTGGCACGGCTATTGTGTGTTATTCCTTGACAAAGTTGGCATGTGCCACTGACCATGACCACAGAGTTTACCAAAAACCTTAAACGACAATGAATCATAACACGAGTCAGCCAAGGTCAGAGTGTCCAATCACAGTGCATATATACTGAGCATGACCTTACAGAAGAAAAAAGTTAGAAAACTGGTGGCTCGGTGTGGCTATTGTGTGTAATGCCCTGACAAAGTTGGCATGTGCCACTGACCATGACCACAAATGTATCCAAGTGACTTTCACTTCTATTGATCATAACACGAGTCAGCCATGGTCAGAGTGTCCAATCACAGTACAGATGTACTATGCATGACCTTGCAGTTATAAACAAGGTAAAAACCCGGTGGCTTGGCACCGCTATTGTGCGCAATACCTTGACAAAGTTGGCATATGCCACTGACCATGACCACAAAGCTTACCAAGAACCTTAAAGGGCTATGAATCATAACACGAGTCTACCACGGTCAGAGTGTCCAATCACAGTGCATACATACTGGGCATGACCTTATAGGTATTAGAAAGGTAGAGAACTGGTGGCTCGATGTGGCTATTGTGTGCAATGCCCTGACAAAGTTGGCATGTGCCACTGACCATGACCACAAATGTACCCGAGTGACTTTTACTTCTATTGATCATAACACGAGTCAGCCACGGTCAGAGTGTCCAATCACAGTGAATATGTACTAGGCATAAATCTTGCAGGTGCAAACAAGGTAGAATACTGGTGGCTCGGTGTGGCCATTTTGCGCAATGCCTTGACAAAGTTGGCATGTGCCACTGACCATGACCTTAAATGTATTCAAGTGACTTGTACTTCTATTGATGATAACACGAGTCAGCCGCGGTCAGAGTGTCCAATCAAAGTGCAGATGTAATAGGCATGGTCTTGCAACTGCAAACAAGGTAGAATACTGGTGGCTCGGTGTGGGTATTGTGCGCAATGCCCTGATAAAGTTGGCATGTGCCACTCACCATGGCCACAAAGTTTACCAAGTGACTTTAACTTCTACGAATTGTAACATGAGTTAGCCACGGTCAGAGTGCCCAATCACAGCGCACATCTAATATGCATGAACTTGCAGGAATAAACAATGTACAAATCCGGTGGCTTGGCACGGCTATTGTGCGCAATGCCTTGACAAAGTTTGCATTTGCCACTGACCATGACCACAAAGTTTACCAAGTACATTAAACGGTTATTAATCATAACACGAGTCGGCCACGGTCAGAGTGTCCAATGACAGTGCAGATATACTGTGCATGACCTTACAGGTATAAACAAGGTAGAATACGAGTGGTTCGGTGTGGCTATTTTGCACAATGCCTTGACAAAGCTGGCATGTACCACTGACCATGACCACAAATGTATCCAAGTGACTTTTCCATCTATTGATCATAACACGAGTCAGCCACTGTCAGAGTGTCCAAACACAATGCAGATGTAATAGGCATGATCTTGCAAGTTCAAACAAGGTAGAATACGGGTGGCTTGGTTTGGCTATTGTGCGCAATGCCTCGACAAAGTTGGCATGTGCCACTGACCATGACCACAAAGTTTACAAGTGACTTTAACTTCTATGAATCCTAACACGATTCAGCCACGGTCAGAGTGCCCAATCACAGTGCATATCTAATATGCATTACATTGCAGGCATAAACAAGGTAAAAACCGGTGGCTTGGCACGGCTATTGTGCGCAATGCCTTGACAAAGTTGGCATGTGCCAGTGACCATGACCACAAAGTTTACCAACTACCTTTAACGGCTATGAATCATAACGCGAGCCAGCCACGGTCAGAGTGTCCAATCACAGTGCAGATATAATGGGTATGCCCTTGCAGGTATAAACAAGGTAGAATACTCGTGGCTCGGTGTGGCTACTGTGCGCAATGCCTTGACAAAGTTGGCATGTGCCACTGACCATGACCACAAAGTGTACCAAGTGTCTTTAACTTCTATGAATCGTAACACGGGTCAGCCACGGTCAGAGTGCCCAATCACAGTGCACACCTAATATGCATGACCTTGCAGGTATAAACAAGGTGAAAACCCGTCGGCTTGGCACGGCTATTGTGCGCAATGCCTTGACAAAGTTTGCATGTTCCACTGACCATGACCACAAAGTTTACCAAGTGACTTTAACTTCTACGAATCATAACACGAGTCAGCCACGGTCAGAGTGTCTAATCACAGTGCAGATGTACTATGCATGATCTGTCTGGTGCAAACAAGGTAGAATACTGGTGGCTCGGTGTGGCTATTGTGTGCAATGCCTTGACAAAGTGGGCATGTGCCACTGACCATGACCACAAATGTATCAAAGTGACTTTTACTTCTATTGATCATAACACGAGTCATCCACGGTTCGAGTGTCGAATCACAGTGCAGATGTACTATGCATGATCTTGCAAGTAAAAACATGGTAGAATACTAGTGGCTCGGTGTGGCTGTTGTGCGCAATGCCTTGACAATGTTGGCATGTGCCGCTGACTATGACCACAAAGTTTACCAAGTGACATTAACTTATACGAATCGTAATACGAGTCGGCCACATTCAGAGTGTCCAATCACAGTGCACATCTGATATGCATGACCACAAAGTTTACCAAGTACATTAAACGGCTATGTATCATAGCACGAGTCAGGCGCGGTCAGAGTGTCCAATCAAAGTGCAGAAATACTGCGCATGACCTTGCAGGCATAAACAAGGTAGAATACTGGTGGCTCGGTGTGGCTATTGTGCGCAATGCCGTGAGAGTGTTGGCATGTGCCACTGACCATGACCACCCATTTATCCAAGTGACTTTTACTTCTATTGATCATGACACAAGTCAGCCACGGTCAGAGTGTCCAATCACAGTGCAGATGTACTAGGCCGGATCTTGCATGTACAAACAAGGTAGAATACTAATGGCTCGGTTTGGCTTTTTTGGGCAATGCCTTGAGAAATTTGGCATGTGCCACTGACCATGACCACAAGTGTATCCAAGTGACTTTTACTTCTATTGATCATAACACGAGTCAGCCATGGTCAGAGTGTCCAATCATAGTGCAGATGTACTAGGCATGATCTTGCAGGTGCAAACGAGGTAGAATACTGGTGGCTCCATGTGGCTATTGTGCGCAATGCCTTGACAAAGTTGGCATGTGCCACTGATCATGACCACAAAGTTTACTAAGTAACTTTAACTTCTACGAATCACAACAAGAGTCAGCCACGGTCAGAGTGACCAATCAAAGCGTACTTCTAACATGCATGACATTGCAGGTATAAACAAGGTAAAAAACCGGTGGCCTGGCACGGCTATTGTGCGAAATGCCTTGACAAAGCTGGCATGTGCCACTGACCATGACGACAAAGTTTACCAAGTACATTAAATGGCTATGAATCATAACATGAGTCAACCACGGTCAGAGTGTCCAATCATAGTGCAGATATATTGGGCGTGACCTTGCACGTAAAAACAAGGTAGAATACTGGTGGCTCAATGTGGCTATTGTGCGCAATTCTCTGACAACGTTGGCATGTGCCACTGACCATGACCACACATTTATTCAAGTGACTTTTACTTCTATTGATCATGACACGAGTCAGCCACGGTCAGAGTTTCCAATCACAGTGCAGATGTACTAGGCATGATCTTGCAGGTACAAACAAGGTAGAATACTAATGGCTCGGTGTGGCTATTTTGCTCAATGCCTTGACAAAGTTGCCATGTGCCACTGACCATGACCACAAATGTATCCAAGTGACTTTTACTTCTATTGATCATAACACGAGTCAGCCACGGTCAGAGTGTCCAATTATAGTGCGGATGTACTACGCATGATTGTGCAGGTGCAAACAAGGTAGAAAACTGGTGTCTAGTTTGGCTATTGTGCGCAATGCCTTGACGAAGTTGGCATGTGCCACTGACTGTGGCCACAAATGTATCCAAGTGACTTTTACTTCTATTGATCATAACACAAGTCAGCCGCGGTCAGAGTGTCCAATCATAGTGCAGATGTACTAGGCATGATCTTGCAGGTTCAGAAAAGGAAAAATACTGGTGGCTCGGTGTGGCTTTTGTGCGCAATGCCTTCACAAAGTTGGCATGTGCCACTGACCATTACCACAAAGTTTACCATGTGACTTCAACTTCTACGAATCGTAACACAAGTCAGCCACGGTCAGAGTGCCCAATCACAGCGCACATGTTATATGTACGACCTTGCAGGTATAAACAAGGTAAAAAGCCGGTGGCTTGGCATGGCTATTGTGCGCAATTCCTTGACAAAGTTGGTATGTGCCACTGCCATGACCACAAAGTTTACCAAGTACCTTTAACTGCTATGAATCATAACACGAGTCAGCCACTGTCAGAGTGTCCAATCACAGTGCATATATACTGGGCATGACCTTATAGGTATAAGCAAGGTAAAATACTGGTGGCTCGGTGTGGCTACTGTGCGCAATGCCTTGACAAAGTTCGCATGTGCCACTGACCATGACCACAAATGTATCCAAGTGACTTTTACTTCTATTTATCATAACATGAGTCAGCCACGGTCAGAGTGTCCAATCATAGTGCAGATATACTAGGCATGATCTTGCAGGTGCAAACAAGGTAGAATACTGGAGGCTCCATGTGGCTATTGTGCACAATGCCTTGACAAAGTTGGCATGTGCCACTGATCATGACCACAAAGTTTACCAAGTGACTTTAACTTCTACGAATCATAACACGAGCCAGCCACGGTCAGAGTACCCAATCAAAGCGTACATCTAATATGCATGACATTGCAAGTATAAACAAGGTAAAAACCCGGTAGCTTGGCACGACTATTGTGCGCAATGCCTTGACAAAGTTGGCATTTGCCACTGACGATGACCACAAAGTTAACCAAGTTCATTAAACAGCTATGAATCATAACACGAGTCAGCCACGGTCAGAGTGTCCTATCACAGTGCAGATATACTGGGCATAACCTTGCAGGTATAAATAAGGTACAATACTGGTGGCTCGGTGTGGCTATTGTGCGCAATGCCTTGACAAAGTTGGCATGTGCCACTGACCATGACCACAAAGTTTACCAAGTGACTTTAACTTCTACGAATCGTAATACGAGTCAGCCACGGTCAGAGTGCCCAATCACAGTGCACATCTCATACGCATGACCTTGCAGGTATAAACAAGTTAAAGAACTGGTGGCTTGGCACGGCTATTGTGCGCAATGCCTTGACAAAGTTGGCATGTTCCACTGACCATGACGACAAAGTTTACCAAGTACCTTAAACGGCTATGAATCATTGCACGAGTCAGCTACGGTCTGAGTGCCCAATCACAGTGCAGATATACTGGGCATGACCTAACATGTATAAACAAGGTAAAATATTGGTGGCTCGGTGTGGCTATTGTGCGCAATGCCTTGACAAAGTTGGCATGTGCCACTGACCATGACCAAAAATGTATCCAAGTGACTTTTACTTCTATTGATCATAACATGATCAACCAGGGTCAGAGTGTCCAATCACAGTGCACATGTACTAGGCTCAATCTTACAGGTTCAAACAAGGTAGAATACTGGTGGCTCGGTGTTACTATTGTGCGCAATGCCTTTACAAAGTTGGCACGTGCCACTGACCATGACCACAAAGTTTACCAAGTGACTTTAACTTCTACGAAACATAACACGAGTCAGCCACGGTCAGAGTGCCCAATCAAAGCGCACATCTAATATGCATGACATTGCAGGTATAAACAAGGTAAAAAGCCGGTGGCTTGGCACAGCTATTGTGCACAATGCCTTGACAAAGTAGGCATGTGCCACTGACCATGACCACAAAGTTTACCAAGTACATTAAACGGCTATGATTTATAACACGAGTCAGCCATAGTTAGAGTGTCCAATCACAGTGCAGATATACTGGGCATGCCCTTGCAGGTATAAACAAGGTAGAATACTGTTGGCTCAGTGTGGCTGTTGTACGCACTTCTCTTCCCCGGAAAGGGGAGAAGGATAGGCGGACAAAATCAAAATCTCCCCGACTTTGTATATGTAGGGGAAAAGTGTGCCTCTCTTTTTGAGAAAACTCCTTGACAAAGTTGGCACGTGCCACTGACCATGACCACAAATGCATCCAAGTGACTTTTACTTCTATTGATCATAACACGAGTCAGCCACGGTCAGAGTGTCCAATCACAGTGCTAATGTACTAGGCATGATCTTGCAGGTTCAAACAAGGTAGAATACTGGTGGCTCGGAGTGGCTATCTTGCGCTATGCCTTGACAAAGTTGGCATGTGCCACTGACCATGACCACAAATATATCCAATTGAATTCAACCTCTCCGGATCATAACACCAGTCAGCCACGGTCAGAGTGTCCAATCACAGTGCACATGTACTAGGCATGATCGTGTACGTGCAAACAAGGTAGAATGCTGGTGGCTCGGTTTGGCTATTGTGCGCAATGCCTTGACAAAGTTGGCATGTGCCACTGACGATGACCACAAATGTAACCAAGTGATGTTTACGTCTATTGATCATAACACGAGTCAGCCACGGCCAGAGTGTCCAAACACAGTGCAGATGTACTAGGCATGATCTTGCAGGTGCAAAAAAAGGTAGAATACTGGTGGCTCGGTGTGGCTTTTGTGCGCAATGCCTTGACAAAGTTGGCATGTGCCACTGACCATTACCACAACTGTATCCAAGTGACTTTTACTTCTATTGATCATAACACAAGTCAGCCGCGGTCAGAGTGTCCAATCAAAGTGCCGATGTACTAGGCATGATCTTGCAGGTGCAAACCAGGTAGAATACTGGTGGCTCGGTGTTACTATTGTGCGCAATGCCTTGAGAAAGTTGGCATGTGCCACTGACCATTACCACAACTGTATCCAAGTGACTTTTACTTCTATTGATCATAACACAAGTCAGCCGCGGTCAGAGTGTCCAATCAAAGTGCCGATGTACTAGGCATGATCTTGCAGGTGCAAACCAGGTAGAATACTGGTGGCTCGGTGTTACTATTGTGCGCAATGCCTTGAGAAAGTTGGCATGTGCCACTGACCATTACCACAACTGTATCCAAGTGACTTTTACTTCTATTGATCATAACACAAGTCAGCCGCGGTCAGAGTGTCCAATCAAAGTGCCGATGTACTAGGCATGATCTTGCAGGTGCAAACCAGGTAGAATACTGGTGGCTCGGTGTTACTATTGTGCGCAATGCCTTGAGAAAGTTGGCATGTGCCACTGACCATTACCACAACTGTATCCAAGTGACTTTTACTTCTATTGATCATAACACAAGTCAGCCGCGGTCAGAGTGTCCAATCAAAGTGCCGATGTACTAGGCATGATCTTGCAGGTGCAAACCAGGTAGAATACTGGTGGCTCGGTGTTACTATTGTGCGCAATGCCTTGAGAAAGTTGGCATGTGCCACTGACCATTACCACAACTGTATCCAAGTGACTTTTACTTCTATTGATCATAACACAAGTCAGCCGCGGTCAGAGTGTCCAATCAAAGTGCCGATGTACTAGGCATGATCTTGCAGGTGCAAACCAGGTAGAATACTGGTGGCTCGGTGTTACTATTGTGCGCAATGCCTTGAGAAAGTTGGCATGTGCCACTGACCATTACCACAACTGTATCCAAGTGACTTTTACTTCTATTGATCATAACACAAGTCAGCCGCGGTCAGAGTGTCCAATCAAAGTGCCGATGTACTAGGCATGATCTTGCAGGTGCAAACCAGGTAGAATACTGGTGGCTCGGTGTTACTATTGTGCGCAATGCCTTGAGAAAGTTGGCATGTGCCACTGACCATTACCACAACTGTATCCAAGTGACTTTTACTTCTATTGATCATAACACAAGTCAGCCGCGGTCAGAGTGTCCAATCAAAGTGCCGATGTACTAGGCATGATCTTGCAGGTGCAAACCAGGTAGAATACTGGTGGCTCGGTGTTACTATTGTGCGCAATGCCTTGAGAAAGTTGGCATGTGCCACTGACCATTACCACAACTGTATCCAAGTGACTTTTACTTCTATTGATCATAACACGAGTCAGCCACAGTCAGAGTGTCCAATCACAGTGTAGATGTACTATGCATGATCTTGCAGGTGCAAACAAGGTAGAATACTGGTGGCTCGGTGTGGCTATTGTGCGCAATGCCTTGACAAAGTTGGCTTGTACCACTGACCATGACCACGAAGTTTACCAAGTGACTTTAACTTCTACGAATCGTAATACAAGTCAGTCACGGTCAGAGTGCCCAGTCACAGTGCACATCTAATATGCATGACCTTCCAAGTATAAACAAGTTAAACAACCGGTGGCTTGGNGGCTATTGTGCGCAATGCCTTGACAAAGTTGGCATGTGCCACTGACCATGACCACAAACGTTACCAAGTAACTTTAACTTCTATGAATCGTTACACGATTCAGCCACGGTCAGAGTGCCCAATCGCAGTGAACATCTAATATGGCATGACCTTGCACGTATAAACAAGTTAAAAAAACGGTGGCTTGGCACGGCTATTGTGCGCAATGCCTTGACAAAGTTGGCATGTGCCACTGACCATGACCACAAACTTTACCAAGTACCTTTCACGGCTATGAATCATAACACGAGTCAGCCACGGTCAGAGTGTCCAATCACAGTGCATATATACTTCGCATGACCTTACAGGTACTAGCAAGGTCAAATACTAGTGGCTCGGGGTGGCTATTGTGCGCAATGCCTTGACAAAGTTGGCATGTGCCAATGATCATGACCACAAATGTATCCAAGTGACTTTTACTTCTATTGATCATAACACGAGTCAGCCATGGTCAGAGTGTCCAATCACAGTGCAGATGTACTAGGCATGATCTTGCAGGTGCAAACTAGGTATAATAATGGTGGCTCCGTGTGGCTATTGTGCGCAATGCCTTGACAATTTTGGCATGTGCCAATGATCATGACCACAAAGTTTACCAAGTGACTTTAACTTATACGAATCATAACACGAGTCAGCCACGGTCAGAGTGCCCAATCAAAGCGCACATCTTATATGCATGACCTTGCAGGTATCAACAAGGTAATAAACCGATGGCTTGGCACGGCTATTGTGGGCAATGCCTTGACAAACATGGCATGTGCCACTGACGATGACCACAAACTTTACCAAGTACATTAAATGGCTATGAATCATAACACGAGTCAGCCACAGTCAGAGTGTCCAATCACAGTGTAGATGTACTATGCATGATCTTGCAGGTGCAAACAAGGTAGAATACTGGTGGCTCGGTGTGGCTATTGTGCGCAATGCCTTGACAAAGTTGGCTTGTACCACTGACCATGACCACGAAGTTTACCAAGTGACTTTAACTTCTACGAATCGTAATACAAGTCAGTCACGGTCAGAGTGCCCAGTCACAGTGCACATCTAATATGCATGACCTTCCAAGTATAAACAAGTTAAACAACCGGTGGCTTGGAACGGCTATTGTGCGCAATGCCTTGACAAAGTTGGCATGTGCCACTGACCATGACCACAATTTTTACCAAGTACCTTAAACGACTATGAATCATATCACATGTCAGACACGGTCAGAGTGCCCAATCACAGTGCAGATGTACTAGGTATGATTTTGCAGGCGCAAACAATGTAGAATACTGGTGGCTTGGTGTGGCTATGGTATGCAATGCCTTGACAAAGTTGGCATGTGCCACTGACCATGACCATAACGCTTACCAAGTGACTTTAACTTCTACGAATCGTAACACGAGTCAGCCATGATCAGAGTGCCCAATCACAGTACACATCTAATATGCATGACCTTGCAGGTATAAACAAGTTCCAAAACCGGTGGCTTGTCATGGCTATTGTGCGCGATGCCTTGACAAAGTTGGCATGTGCCACTGACCATGACCACAAAGTTTACCAAGTGACTTTAA
>SZWC01000189.1:250983-349872 GCA_023375785.1 Penium margaritaceum
ATGACCACAAAGTTTACCAAGTGACTTTAACTTCTACGAATCGTAACACGAGTCAGCCACGGTCAGAGTGCCCAATCACAGTGCACATCTAATATGCATGACCTTAGAGGTATAAACAAGTTAAAAAACTGGTGGCTTGGCACGGCTATTGTGCGCAATGCCTTTACGTAGTTGGCATGTGCCACTGATCATGACCACAAAGTTTACCAAGTACCTTTAACGGCTATGAATCATAACACGAGTCAGCCACAGTCAGAGTGTCCAATCATAGTGCAGATATACTGCGCATGACCTCGCAAGTATGAACATGGTAGAATACTGGTGGCTCGGTGTGGCTATTGTGCGTAATGCCTTGACAAAGCTGGCATGCGTAACTGACCATGACCAAAAATGTATCCAAGTGACTTTTACCTCTATTGATCATAACACGAGTCAGCCACAGTCAGAGTGTCCAATCACAGTGCAGATGTACTAGACATGATCTTGCAGGTGTAAAAAAGTACGAATACTGGTGGCTTGGTGTGGCTATTGTGCGCAATGCCTTGACAAAGTTGGCATGTGCCACTGACCATGACCACAAAGTTTACCAATTGACTTTAACTTCTATGAAGCATAACACGATTCAGCCACAGTCAGAGTACCCAATCACAGTGCACATTAAATATGCATGACCTTGCAGGTATAAACAGGGTTGAAAACTGGTGTCTTGGCACGGCTATTGTGCGCAATGCCTTGACAAAGTTGGCATGTGGCACTGACCATGACCACAAAGTTTACCAAGTGACTTTAACTTGTACGAATCGTAACACAAGTCAGCCACAGTCAGAGTGCCCAATCACAGTTCAGATGTACTAGGCATGACCGTGCAGGTATAAACAAGGTTAAAACCCGGTGGCTTGGCACGGCTGTTGTGCGCAATGCCTTGACAAAGTTGGCATGTGCCACTGACCATGACCACAAAGTGTACCAAGTACCTTAAACGGCTATGAATCACAACACGGGTCAGCCATGGTCAGAGTGTCCAATCACAGTGCAGATATACTTGGCATGACCTTACAGGTATAAACAAGGTAGAATACTGGTGGCTCGGTGTGGNAAGTTGGCATGTGCCACTGACCATGACCACAAATGTATCCAAGTGGCTTTTACTTCTATTGATCATAACACGAGTCAGCCACGGCCAGAGTGTCCAACCACAGTGCAGATGTACTAGGCATGATCTTGTACGTGCAAACAAGGTAGAATACTGGTGGCTCGGTGTGGCTAGTGTGCGCAATGCCTTCACCAATTTGGCATGTGCCAATGACCATGACCACAAAGTTTACCAAGTGACTTTAACTTTTATGAATCGTAACACAAGTCAGCCACAGTCAGAGTGCCCAATCACAATTCAGATGTACAAGGCATGATCTTGCAGGTATAAACAAGGTAAAAAACCGGTGGCTTGGCATGGCTATTGTGCGCAATGCCTTGACAAAGCTGGCATGTGTCACTGACCATGACCACAAAGTTTACAAAGTACCTTAGACGGCTGTGAATCCAAACGCGAGTCAGCCACTGTCAGAGTATCCAATCATAGTGCACATATACTGCGCATGACCTCGCAGGTATGAACAAGGTAGAGTAATGGTGGCTCNGCACATGCAAACAAGGTAGAATACTGGTGGCTTGGTGTGGCTATTGTGCGCAATGCCTTGACAAGGTTGGCATGTGCCACTGACCATGGCCACAACGTTTACCAAGTGACTTTAACTTCTACGAATCATAACACGAGTCAGCCACAGTCAGAGTACCCAATCACAGTGCACATCTAATATGCATGATCTTGCAGGCATAAACAGGGTTAAAAACCGGTGTCTTGGCACGGCTATTGTGCGCAATGCTTTGACAAAGTTGGCATATGCCACTGACCATGACCACAAAGTTTACCAAGTGACTTTAACTTGTACGAATCGTAACACGAGTCAACCACAGTCAGAGTGCCCAATCACTTTTCAGATGTACTAGGCATGAGCTTGCAGACATAAACAAGGAAAAAAACCGGTGGCTTGGCACAGCTATTGTGCGCAATGCCTTGACAAAGTTGTCATGTGCCACTGACCATGACCACAAAGTTTACCAGGTTCCTTGAACGGCTATGAATGATAACACGGGTCAGCCACAGTCAGAGTGTCCAATCACAGTGCAGATATACTGGGCATGACCTTACAGGTATAAAGAAGGTAGAATACTGGTGGCTCGGTGTGGTTATTGTGTGCAATGCCTTGTCAAAGCTGGCATGTGCCACTGACCATGACCACAAATGTATCCAAGTGACTTTTCCTTCTATTGATCATAACACGAGTCAGCCACGGTCAGAAAGTCCAATCACAGTGCAGATGTACTAGGCATGATCTTGCAGGTGCAAACAAGGTAGAATACTGGTGGCTCGGTGTGGCTATTGTGCGCAATGCCTAGACCAAGTTGGCATGTGCCACTGACCATGACCACAAAGTTTACCAAGTAACTTTAACGTCTATGAATCGTAACACGAGTCAGCCACAGTCCGAGTACCCAATCACAGTTCAGATGTACTAGGCATGACCTTACAGGTATAAACAAGGTAAAATACCGGTGGCTTGGCATGGCTATTGTGCCCAATGCCTTGAAAAAGCTGGCATGTGCCACAGACCATGACCGCAAAGTTTACCAAGTACCATAAACGGTTATGAATCACAACACGAGTCAGCCACAGTCAGAGTGTCCAGTCATAGTGCAGATATAATGGGTATGACCTTACAGGTATAAACAAGGTAGAATATTGGTGGCTCGGTGTGGCTATTGTGCGCAATGCATTGACAAAGTTGGCATGTTCCACTGACCATGACCACAAATACAAGTAAGTGACGTTTCATTCTAGTGATCATAACACAAGTCAGCCACGGTCAGAGTGTTCAATCACAGTGCAGATGTTCTAGGCATGACCTTGCAGGTGCAAACAAGGTAGAATACTGGTGGCTCGGTGTGGATATTGTGTGCAATGCCTTGACGAAGTTGGCATGTGCCACTGACCATGACCACAAAGTTTACCAAGTGACTCTAACTTCTACGAATCGTAACACGAGTCAGCCACGGTCAGAGTGACCAATCATTGTGCACATCTAATATGCATCATGTTGCATGTATAAACAAGTGAAAAAACCGGTGGCTTGGCACGGCTATTGTGCGCAATGCCTTGACAAAGTTTGCATGTGCCACTGACCATGACCACAAAGTTTACCAAGTACCTTAAGTGGCTATTAATCATAACAAGAGTCAGCCACGGTCAGAGTGTCCAATCACAGTGCAGATGTACTAGGCATGAAATTGCAGATGCAAGAAAGGTAGAATACTGGTGGCTCGGTGTGGCTACTGTGCGCAATGCCTTGAAAAAGTTGGCATGTGCCACTGACCATGACAACAAAGTTTACCAAGTGACTTTGACCTCTACGAATCATAACATGAGTCAGCCACGGTCAAAGTACCCAATCATAGTGCACATCTAATACGCATGACCTTGCAGGTATAAACAATGTTAAAAACCCGTGGCTTGGAACGACTATTGTGCGCAATGCCTTGACAAAGTTGGCATGTGCCACTGACCATGACCACAATGTTTACCAAGTGACTTTAACGTTTACGAATCGTAACAGGAGTCATCCACAGTCAGAGTGCCCAATCACAGTTCAGATGTAATAGGCATGACCTTGCAGGTATAAACAATGTAAAAAACCCGTGGCTTGGAACGACTATTGTGCGCAATGCCCTGACAAAGTTGGCATGTGCCACTGAACATGACCACAAAGTTTACCAAGTATGTTAAACGGCTATGAATTCTAACACAAGTCAGCCACGGTCATAGTGTCCAATCACAGTGCAGATATACTAGGCATGACCTTACAGGTATGAACAAGGTAGAATTCTGGTGGCTCGGTGCGGCTATTGTTCGCAATGCCTTGACAAAGTTGGCTTGCGCCACTGACCATGACCACAAATGTATCCAGGTGACATTTACTTCTATTGATCATAACACGAGTCAGCCACGGTCAGAATGTCTAATCACAGTGCAGATGTACTAGGCATGACCTTGCATGTACAAAGAAGGTAGAATACTGGTGGCTCGACGTTGCATTGTGGGCAATGCCTTGAAAAAGTTGGCATGTGCCACTGACCATGACCAAAACGTTTACCAAGTATCTTAAACGGCTATGAATCATAACACAAGTCAGCCACGGTCAGAGTGTCCAATCACGGTGCAGATGTACTGGGCATGATCTTGCAGGTACAAACAAGGTAGAATACTCGTGGATCGGTGTGGCTATTGTGCGCAATGCCTTCACAAATTTGGCATGTGCCACTGACCATGACCACAAATGTATCCAAGTGACTTTTACTTCTTTTGTTCATAACACGAGTCAGCCACGGTCAGAGTGTCCAATGACAGTGCAGATGTACTAGGCATGATCTTGCAGGTGGAAACAAGGTAGAATACTGGTGGCTTGGCGTGGCTATTGTGCACAATGCCTTGACAAAGTTGGCATGTGCCACCGACCATGACCACAAATGTATCCAAGTGACTTTTACTTCTATTGATCATCACACGAGTGAGCCACGGTCAGGGTGTCCAGTCGCAGTGCAGATATACTAGGCATGACCTTGCAGGTACAAACAAGGTAAAAAACAGGTGGCTTGGCATGGCTATTGTGCGCAATGCCTTGACAAAGTTGGCATGTGCCACTGACCATGACCGCAAAGTTTACCAAGTACCTTAAACGGCTATGAATCATAACACGAGCCAGCCACGGTCAGAGAGTCCAATCACAGTGCAGATGTACGGGGCATGACCTTGCAGGTATAAACAAGGTAGAATACTGGTGGCTCAGTGTGGCTATTATGCGCAATGCCTTGAAAACGTTGGCATTTGCCACTAACCATGACCACAAATGTATCCAATTTACCTTTACTTCTATTGATCATAATACGAGTCAGCCACGGTCAGAGTGCCCAATCACAGTGCAGGTCTAATATGCATGACCTTGCAGGTATAAACTGTCAGAAGAGTAAAAGAAACAATGGCACAAGACTTGGGGTACAACAGGAAAAGATCACAGATATACCCATCGAGCCGGTGACACAAGAATAAAAGAAAATAAGTGATCAGGCTCAACTCCGAGGATCTGGTTGGTGCTCATACCAACACCGAAGACCCACGTTCCCCCATTCTCACTTGTCCAAAACCCGCCGTGTGGCCTGCTTCACACGTCGCGACAAAGTTGCGGACCACGTCCGCCTCCTCGCATCCCCAGGACCAAGATACGTACGCATCCAAGCATCAAGTACGTGGACCGGCACCGGCAGCACTCCTCCACCCCGCGGCTCCACTCTCCACTAGGAGAACACCCCTGCCTAGCCCCAAGCGGCTCCACTAGGAGCACTCTAGTAACCCACACTAGCAAAGTATATACGTAGCACTCACATCCTTGTATTTCTTGCATCCATTCAATCTAAGTCATTTTCCCTCCCGTTGCCCCGCCTCCGTACTGTGGCACTCCGCCTTGTTTCCGCTGCCCGCCTTTGTGCTGTGGCACTCCGCCTTCTTTCATTGCCTGCCTCCGTGCCGTGGCAATTCCGTTGCCTTCCGCTACCCGCCTCCAAGCTGTGGCACTTCCGTTGCTTCCCCTTGCCTGCCTCGACGCCGTGGCATTTCGCTGCTTTCCGCTTTCTGCCCCCAAGTTGTGGCACATCTTCTTCGATTTCCTCCATCCGTCCATCAGCGTTCTTCCCGTTGGAATATAGCTACATTCGCTTTCCCTTCATCTCGACGTCAGCCATTCCTTTGTTTGTGTGCACTTCGTACTGTCGTGACCTCGGCGCTGAGGCCTTCGGTCCACGCCTCGGTCACTTACTCGCTACAATGGCCATGCTTCTACTTCGACTCACCAAACTGTGCTGTGTCCTGCAGTCTTCTTGCCTTTGTCCTTAGCCGTAGTATCATTCACAGCATCCTCATCACTCATCTCCAAGTTATCTCTCCTATCTCCTGCTTGCCCGCGCCTCGGACGGCGACTCGGTTCCATCCCGCACTCCAGATCACTCTCCACGCTCTCTGCAGCACCTCCAAAATCCTGATATGGTATCAAAGTTCAGCAGAGGATTCTGAGCAAACAATCCTCCTCCATGCGCTGCCTACATCTCCTAGCGCCTGAAGCACTTCACTAAAGCGCTCCATGACCAGTTTGCCAGCAGTCCTTTCCCCAGCAGCAGCAGCATCGCATTCCACCAAAGCAACAGCAATTCCTCACAAACAAACAGCCTCCTCCTACAAAGTGTGACCACCTTCACTGATCCGTGTATGGGCGCGGCCCGGTGACGGTGTAAAACTCCAACAACAGCAGCAGGAGCAGCAGCAGAAACCGGCCATCCTCCTTCTTTTACAGACATCGCAGCTGTCCAAGCAAAGTCATCCATCTATCACATATTGTCACTTCAAACCAACCACTTCAAACGTTTCACCAACTACTTGTACCTTCACACCCTCCATCCTCCCTTTGCTGACTAAAGCTCCTCGCTGACGCGCGTTCCTGCCAAGCCGTCGGCAACAGTCATTACAACAGCAGCAACTCCATTCATCAGTCATCCGCCTTTCTCAGCATTATAATCCGTGCTAGCAGTATCCCTGAACGGTGTATGGGCACCGCTTGGTGAGACCGCATCACACGGAAACTAGCATCTTTCTCAATCGCAGCAGGCATCCAGAAACACTGCATTTGACACTCCTCCCTCCTTTCTCAGCAGCTCAAGCTTTGTACCTACCTCCCTCATCACTACCAACATCAGCATACAAGGACCAGGCTACAGCAGGCACTCTTCACTCCTTGCAATCCCCAACAGACAACCCAGCAACCACACAACTCTCCATAATCATTACCTCTACCTCCGCGCAAACACCAGCATTCAAATCCTCGTCAACAACAATGCTTCCTTTTGCCCTCGGCTGCCTGACCATTGCTGCATGGAACCATTTCCGCCACCATCTCTAGCAACGCAAACACCCCATATCGTCCTCTGCCATCCATGAGCCAACAAACACGCCTCAAGCATCTGACGTTGTCTGTCCTCTCTCACCTCTCCCAGGCATTTCCGACCGTCATCCTATGACAACACCCAGCTCCTCCCTCTACCTTCTCACCATTCACACTCATACAGAAGCAGCAACCCTAACCATCTCTCCTGAATCCACCAACAAGTCCTCTACTTCACAACCTCAGTTCCCCTTGGCGAACATCATCTCTCCAGACCCAACTTTTGTCACCAACAACTCTCCTCCATCAACTTCAACACCAAACCACCAACTTCATCTTATCGACACCACTGCGTTACCTTCATCCTCCTCCAACAGACGATCCTCTTGCTCATCCGCATTGCCACCACCACAAGTCTGCACCAATCAATGCCCTTCTCATCGGTCAAGAAGTCCAGCACAAAGATATAGGTGCTGGCTCCTGTCCAAAGCCCGCAATCTTGATCCTCTCCGTCATCCGGTAGCAGTATCCCTATCTTCTACAAAAATGTTTTCTCTTGCAGGAGAAGAAGAAGGTGAAGGATTTAACCTGTGACCAAGGGGGCATCAAGCTTCTCTGAGTGGTCACACCAACATCTCCTGGATATACCGAACCGTTCATGACTTGTGCCATTGAGGGCCGGTGTCAGAAGAATAAAAGAAACAATGGCACAAGACAGTTAGGTAACAACAGGAAAAGATTACTGAAATACCCATCGAGCCAGTGACACAAGAATAAAAGAAAACAAATGATCAGGCTCAAATCCGATGATCTGGTCGGTACTCATACCGACACCAAAGACCCACGTTCTCCCATTCTTGCTCGCCCTAAACCCGCCGTGCGGCCCGCTCCACACGTCGCGACAAAGTCGCGGACCACGTCCGCCTCCTCGCACCTCCAAGACCAAGATGTGTGCGCACCCGAACATCAAGTACGTGGACCGGCACCGGTAGCACTCCTCCACCCCGCGGCTCCACTCTCCACTAGGAGAACTCCCCTGCCTAGTCCCAAGCGGCTCCACTAGGAGCACTCTAGCAACCCAGACTAGCAAAGTATACACGTAGCACTAACATCCTTGTGTTTCTTGCATCCATTCAATCTAAGTCATTTTCCCTTCCGTTGCCCGCCTCCGTGCTGTGGCACTCCGCCTTCTTTCCGCTGCCCGCCTTCGTGCTGTGGCACTCCGCCTTCTTTCATTACCTGCCTCCATGCCGTGGCACTTCCGCTGCCTTCCGCTGCCCGCCTCCAAGCTATGGCACTTTCGCTACTTCCCGTTGCCTACCTCGACGCTGTGGCACTTTGCTGCTTTCTGCTGCCCGCCCCCAAGCTGTGGCAGATCTTCTTCAATTGCCTCCATCCGTCCATCAACGTTCTTCTTGCTGGGTTAGAGCTGCATTTGCTTTCCCTTCATCTCGACGTTGTTCATTCCTTTTTCCATGTGCACTTTTTACTGTCATGACCTCGGCGCTGAGGCCTTCGGCCCACGCCTCGGTCACTTACTCGCTACACTGGCCATGCTTCTACTTTGACTCACCAAACTGTGCAGTGTCCTGCCGCCTTCCTGCCTTCGTCCTTAGCCGCAATATCATTCCCAGCATCCTCATCACTCATCTCCAGTTTATCTCTCCTCTCTCCTGCTTGCCCGCGTCTCGGACCGCAACTCGGTTCCATCCTGTGGAGCCCTTCTTGTCGTATCTCTTTGTTCCACGCCGTGGGGCTCTGGCGTGGGGTCACCCTGCGTTCTCCTCCCCCTGTTCCTCTTCCCCACGGCTCCTGCAATCGCCTTGCTACCTCCTTCTGTTCTGCTTGCATCCTCCTTCTCGTATCATCACTCTCCTCACACGGCAGGTAGAGTCGTCCATGGAGACCTGTCTGTGTGTTGCTGTAGCGATGGGCACATGGGAGGTACACCCGTTGATGGCAGCTGATATAGTGCCACCTACGGACACGAATTGGGTCCCTACATGTGGCGCACAGCTCCCTCCGTGAACTCGTGCATTGGAGGTATTGATACAGTGCAATGCGCCCTCCGTGACGCAGCCTCCTTTCCCCCACCTTCTTCACACATTCGTTATGTGAGAAACATCCGCACTTCTCACACCATGGGGTCACTCCTCTCAGCTCCCTCAAGCAACTGGGGCAATCCCCTTCCACCGTGCCTGTGCGTGGTCGTATCTAATAACCAATGCAGTTATTCCTCCCCTCTTCATTCGTCTTGATGCAGGCAGCATGTGCTTCCCGCTTGCAATAGTCGCATTTCCCGTGTGGAGATCCCAGCGGTCTTCTATAGCCAAAGCACTCAATGCCTGCCGCAGCATTGTGCTCCTGTCCGAGCACGACTCTCACCTATATGGGTATTCCCTGTTTGACCTTTTGGTAGGGCATGTAGATCCAGCCTCCTTCTTCATCTGCCATTCCACACTCCTGATGCATGTGGCACTTGCAACGCCTGCACTGTCTGGCAGGCAGGTGTACCCTCTTCTCGTACCACGGGCAATTACCAGCACGAGGTGTCTTCTCTCCTACTGCTCCTTGCCTGCGTCTGCGCCCCTTGCTTCTCCCCCTCCCGCTGCAATGCCCCCGACCTAACTGCCTTGTCTTGGCCCTGCTCTTGCCATGGCATCCCTATTCGCACTTCCCTGTCTCACCCT
This sequence comes from Penium margaritaceum, assembly GCA_023375785.1. Taxonomy (NCBI): domain Eukaryota; kingdom Viridiplantae; phylum Streptophyta; class Zygnematophyceae; order Desmidiales; family Peniaceae; genus Penium; species Penium margaritaceum. The sequence goes on from SZWC01000189.1 coordinate 260,714, forward strand.
TGCTTCAACCCCAGGCCTCTTTGTTCCCTTGCCCCTTCCTCGATCCATCCGCGACCCAGCATTTCCACTCCATGGGCTTCACGCAATCCCCGCGCCTGTCTCTGCTGCCTTCCCTCGCACTCTCGTGGGCGTCCCTTGCAGTCCTCCCGATGTTGATCCCCTTGCCAGTGAAGGGCGATGGGGGCCCCTCTCTGCTCCTCTCCCCCTGTGTTTTCCTCTCGAGGTGGCACGATGGATCCACCGTCGTGCCGGTGCATCATCCACCATAGCACCGGCCCGTTCCAGTGCCTCTGAGCGTCCAGGTGTCGTTGCTCCTCCCCTAGCCTCAGCTCCCCGTCCTTGCTGCGTCCTTCCTGGTGCACTTGGTATGTCAGAGCGCTGGGTATATTGATTATCCGCCGGGGGTGGATGAGGATGGGATCGCACATCTGGTCCCTGTGGGGTTGGTGGCCTCGGTGCTGCCGGTGGCGGCTCATTTCTGAAGAGGCACCACTGAGGTGTCACGGCCAACGCCTCGTTCACCATAGCAAGCACCTTCCTTCTTACTTCGGGGACATCCCTGTTCCCCAGCGCCCTCATTGCCAACACTGCCTTCGGAGCCGCTACTCCCTCCGGTCCGGACAGTGCCACTGCATTGCGGTAAAGTTGTTCCACTGGGTGTGCGTCTGCGTATGAGCATGGCGTTGCCCTTTCCCTTGCGGCCTGCCATTCTTCCTCTATCTGTTGCTTCTTATCCCGTGCCCGGGCCTCAAGGAGTCATAACTTTGCCACACATTTGTCGCAATGATGTCCTACCCCACGCAGCACCTGCCCGCAAGGTCAATGGAGCGGCTGGTAGCATCCCTCACACCACTCGGTGGCGTTGCGGTTACCATACTCTGTACAGTACAGGCTCCACTCCAGTTCTGCCGCTTGCCGACCTCCCCCTCCCTGCTCCTCTCTTTCTTTCCGCATTCTCCCTTTCAGCTCCGGCATACAGGCCAGAAAGACATGCACTGCCTTCTGTTGCAGCAGCTCCTCTTCTCCACATATATAGTGGAGGGCCACCTTGTAATTGAAGCAGTGTTTCTTCTGTGTCCTCACTGGCCGCTTGCACCTCCCGCACTCCTCCGTCTCCTCCACCCCGTGCACACTTGGTCCAGCATCCTTTCCACCCTCCTTGTCCATCTCTTGTTCTTATTCAACCAGCCTTCAGATGCAGCTCTTGCAATGCCGTCCCAACCCCGGAATCTCCGTCCCACACTTGCAGTGGAGGGATGCTTTACATTCATAGCACCAGGTTGCCTCCATGGGGTCGTACGGCTCTCCGCAGGCTTCACACCTCTCAATACACTGCTTGGGTGCGGGCCTGTTCTTCCTCCTGTCCTATTTGTCTGCTTTTGCTAGCATGAGAGGTGCACACTTCTTGCATCCTATCACCTTCCGCCGCATCCTTATCTTTGGATCCTGGCAGGCTGCATGCACAGGATGTCTACACACGTAGCAGCGGAACAAAGTGGTAGCGTCCATCGGCTCTTCACAGTTACTGCAGGGTTCCTTCTCGTCCTACAGCACACTGGATTTCCCAGCCGTGGCCCCCATCCCCGAGCGGATCCTTTCCTCCTCCCTTTCTTTCCGCAGTTCCTCCTCACTGTCTACCCCCATGCTCTCCTTCAGATTTAGTGCACAGACCTGACACATCTTGATGTCGTGCACGGTGTCCAGTTCCAAGTCGTAACACGCCAAATGTAGGCTGGCCTTGCATCCCTCGTAGACCACCTCTCCCTTAGTGGCAACCGGGTTCTTAAATGTTGCACAGAGTTACAGAGCCACCTCCTCCTGTCCTTCCTCTTCATCCTGATCATCCGCCTTGATGCTTAATTATAGCTCTTCATGCCGCTGCTCCTCTTCCCCTTACGTGGGTGTCTGTTTTCCTGACCGTGCTTCCGCTTCCAGCCGGGAACTGGTTGGCCATAAAGATCTATCACCAGGGGGAAGTGGCTCCCATCTTGAAGGAGGAGCAATGAGCAAGCTGCGGTGTTCTTCTCGCATGGGTACATGCTCCTTTTCCTCTCCCTATTTCTCCGCCTCTTTTCATTGCTTCTTTTCTCCCAATCCAGCTCTTTGGGGCCCTTTTTGTTTCTTCCTCCGTTGCTCCTCCCGCTGCTCCTCTGTTGTTATTGCTGGTGGTGCTTACGCCTTGGGCGCCGTACTGGGTGCAGCTGCCGCAGAAGGGAGCACCTCCTGTCCCCGCTGCTCTGCTGCTGCCACTGGTGGCGCTGGCGCTCCGGGCGCCGCGCCGGGTGCAGCTACCACAAACGGCAGCACCTCCTGTCTCCGTTGCTCTGTTGCTACTGCTGGTGGCGCTGGCGCTCGGGGCACCACGCCGGGTACAGCCGCCGCAGAAGGCAACACCTCTTGTCCCCGCTCATCTACTGTTGCTGCCGATGGTGCTGGCGCTCCGGGCGTTGCGCCAGGTGCAGCTGCCGCAGAAGGCGGTGCCTCCTGTCCTCGCTACTCTACTGCTGCTGCTGGTGGTGCTAGCGCTCCGGGCGCCACGCCGGGTGCAGCTGCCGCAGGGGGGAGCACGGTCAGAGTGTCCAATCATAGTGTACATCCAATATGCATGACCTTGCAGGTATAAACAAGGAAAAAAACCGGTGGCTTGGCACGGCTACTGTGTGCAATGCCTTGACAAAGTTGGAATGTGCCACTGACCATGACCACAAATGTATCCAAGTGACTATTACTTCTATTGATCATAACACGAGTCAGCCACGGTCAGAGTGTCCAACCATAGTGCAGATGTACTAGGCATGATCTTGCAGGTGCAAAAAAGGTAGAATACTGGTGGCTCGGTGTGTCTATTGTACACAATGCCTTGACAAAGTTGGCACGTGCCACTGACCACGGCCACAAATGCATCCAAGTGACTTTTACTTCTATTGATCATAACACGAGTCAGCCACGGTCAGAGTGTCCAATCCTAGTGCAGATGTACTAGGCATGATCTTGTAGGTACAAACAAGGTAGAATACTGGTGGCTCGGCATGGCTATTGTGCGCAATGCCTTGACAAAGTCGGAATGTGCCACTGACCATGGACACAAAGGTTACCAAGTGACATTTACTTCTACGAATCATAACACGAGTCAGCCACGGTCAGAGTGTCCAATCACAGTGCAGATGTACTAGGTATGATCTTACAGGTGGAAACAAGGTAGAATACGGGTGCATTGGTGTGGCTATTGTGCACAATGCCTTGACAAAGTTGGCATGTGCCACTGACCATGACCACAAATATATCCAAGTGACTTTTACTTCTTTTGAGCATACCACGAGTCAGCCACGGTCAATGTGTCCAATCACATTGCAGATGTACTAGACATGACCTTGCAGGTACAAACAAGGTAGAATACTGGTGGCTTGGTGTGGCTACTGTCCGCAATGCCTTCGCAACTTTTGCATGTGCCACTGACCATGACCACAACGTTTACCAAGTGACTTTAACTTCTACGAATCGTACCACAAGTCAGCCACGGTTTGAGTGCCCAATCTCAGTTCAGATGTACTAGGCATGACCTTGCAGGTATAAACAAGGTAAAAATCCGGTGGCCTCGCACGGCTTTTGTGCGCAATGCCTTGACAAAGTTGGCATGTGCCACTGACCATGACCACAAAGTTTACGAAGTACCTTAAACGGTTATGAATCATAACACAAGTCAGCCACGGTCAAAGTATCCAATCACAGTGCAGATGTACTAGGCATGATCTTGCAGGTGCAAACAAGGTAGAATACTGGTGGCTCGGTGTGGCTATTGTGTACAATGCCTTGACAAAGTTGGCAAGTGCCACTGACCATGACCACAAATGTATCCAAGTGACTTTTACTTCTATTGATCATAACACAAGTCAGCCACGGTCAGAATGTCCAATCACATTGCACATGTACAAGGTATGATCTTGCATGTACAAACAAGGTCGAATACTGGTGGCTCGGTGTGGCTATTGTGCACAATGCCTTGAAAAAGTTTGCATGTGCCACTGACCATGACCACAAATTTTACCAAGTGACTTTATCATCTACAAATCGTAACACGAGTCAGCCATGGTCAGAGGGTCCAATCACAGTTTAGATGTACTAGGCATGACCTTGAAGGTATAAAAAAGGTATAATAATGGTGGCTTGGTGTGGCTATTGTTTGCAATGCCTTGACAAAGTTGGCATGTACCACTAACCATGACCACAAATGTATCCAGGTGACTTTTACTTCTATTGATCATAACACGAGTCAGCCACGGTCAGAGTGTCCAATCACAGTACAGATATACTGTGCATGACCTTGCAGGAATAAACAAGGTAGAATACTGGTGGCTCGATGTGGCTATTGTGCGCAATGCCTTGACAAAATTGGCATGTGCCACTGATCATGACCAAAAATGTTTACCAAGTGACTTTAACTTCTACGAATCGTAACACGCGTCAGCCATGGTCAGAGTGCCCAATCACAGTGCACGTCTAATATGCATGACCTTGCAAATATAAACAGGGTAAAAAACCTATGTCTTGGCACAACTATTGTGCGCAATGCCTTGACAAAGTTGGCATGTGCCACTGACCATGACCACAAAGTTTACCAAGTAACTTAAACGGCTATGAATCATAACACGAGTCAGCCACGGTCAGAGTGTCCAATCACAGTGCAGATATACTGTGCATGACCTTGCAGGTATAAACAAGGTAGAATACTGGTGACTCGGTGTGGCTATTGTGCGCAATGCCTTGACAAAGTTGGCATGTGCCACTGACCATGACCACAAATGTATGCAAGTGACTTTTACTTTTATTGATCGTAACACAAGTCAGCCACGGTCAGAGTGTCCAATAACAGTGCAGACATACTAGGCATGATATTACAGGTTCAAACAAGGTAGATACTGGTGGCTCGGTGCGGCTATTGTACACAATGCATTGACAAAGTTGGCATGTGCCACTGACCATGACCACAAAGTTTACCAAGTGACTTTATCTTCTAAAAATCGTAACACGAGTCAGCCATGGTCAGAGTGTCCAATCACAGTTTAGATGTACAAGGCATGACCTTGCAGGTATAAAAAAGGTAAACTAATGGTGGCTTGGTGTGGCTGTTGTGCGCAATGCCTTGACAATGTTGGCATGTACCACAAACCATGACCACAAATGTATCCAAGTGACTTTTGCTTCTATTGATCATAACACGAGTCAGCCACGGTCAGAGTGTCCAACCACAGTACAGATATACTGTGCATGACCTTGCAGTAATAAACAAGGTAGAATACTGGTGGCTCGGTCTGGCTATTTTGCGCAATGCCTTGACAAAGGTGGCACGTGCCACTGATCATGACCAAAAATGTTTACCAAGTGACATTAACTTCTACGAATCGTAACACGAGTCAGCCATGGTCAGAGTGTCCAACCACAGTGCACGTCCAATATACATGACCTTGCAAATATAAACATGGTAAAAACCCGATGTCTTGGCACAGCTATTGTGCGCAATGCCTTGACAAAGTTGGCATGTGCCACTGACCATGACCACAAAGTTTACCAAGTAACTTAAACGGCTATGAATCATAACACGAGTCAGCCACGGTCAGAGTGTCCAATCACAGTGCAGATATACTGTGCATGACCTTGCAGGTATAACCAAGGTAGAATACTGGTGGCTCAGTGTGGCTATTGTGCGCAATGCCTTTACAAAGTTGGCATGTGCCACTTCCATGACCACAAATGTACCTGAGTGACTTTTACTTCTATTGATCATAACACGAGTCAGCCACGGTCAGAGTGTCCAATCACAGTGCAGATATACTAGGCATGATCTTGTAGGTTCAAACAAGGTAGATACTGGTGGCTCGGTGTGGCTATTGTACGCAATGCTTTGACAAAGTTGGCATGTGCCACTGACCATGACCACAAATGTATCCTAGTGACTTTTACTTCTTTTGAGCATACCACAAGTCAGCCACGGTCAATGTGTCCAATCACATTGCAGAGGTACTAGACATGACCTTGCGGGTACAAACAAGGTAGAATACTGGTGGCTTGGTGTGGCTACTGTCCGCAATGCCTTGACAAAGTTGGCATGTGCCACTGACCATGACCACAAATGTATCCAAGTGACTTTCACTTCTATTGATCATAACACGAGTCTGCCATGGTGAGAGTGTCCTATCATAAAGCAGATGTACTAGGCATGATCTTGCATGTTTAAACAAGATAGAATACTGGTGGCGTGGTGTGGCTATTGTGCACAATGCCTTGACAAAGTTGGCATGTGCCACTGATCATGACCACAAATGTTTACCAATCGTAACACGAGTCAGCCACACACAGCACACTTCCAATATGCATGACCTTGCAGGTATAAACAGGGAAAAAAAACCGGTGTCTTGGCACAGCTATTGTGCGCAATGCCTTGACAAAGTTGGCATGTGCCACTGACCATGACCACAATTGTATGGAAGTGACTCTTACTTCTATTGATCAAACCCCAAGTCAGCCATGGTGAGAGTGTCCAATCACAGTGCAGATGTACTAGGCATGATCTTGCTAGGAAAAACAAGGTAGGATACTAGTGGCTCCTTGTGGCTATTGTGTGCAATGCCTTGAAAAAGTTGGCATGTGCCACTGGCCATGACCACAAATGTATCCAAGTGAATTCTACTTCTATTCATCATAACATGAGTCAACCATGGTCAGAGTGTCCAATCACAGTGCAGATGTACTAGGCATGATCTTGCAGGTGCAAACAAGGTAGAATACTGGTTGCTTGGTGTGGCTATTGTGCGCAATGCCTTGACAAAGTTGGCATGTGCTACTAACCATGACCACAAAGGTATCCAAGTGACTTTTACTTCTATTGATCATAGCACAAGTCAGCCACAAACAGAGTGTCCAATCACAGTGCAGATGAGCTAGGCATAATTTTGCACGTGTACACAAGGTAGAATACTGGTGGCCTGGTGTGGCTATTGTGCGTAATGCCTTGACAAAGTTGGCATGTGCCACTGACCATGACCACAAAGTTTACCAAGTGACCTTAACTTCTACGAATCGTAACACGATTCAGCCATGGTCAGAGTGCCAAATCACAGTGCACATCTTATATGCATGACCTTCCAGGTATAAACAAGGTAAAATGTCTTGGCAAGGCCATTGTACGCAATGCGTTGACAAAGATGGCATGTGCCACTGACCATGACCACAATGTTTACCAAGTACCTGAAACAGCTATGAATCATAACACGAGTCAGCCACGGTCAGAGTGTCCAATCATAGTACAGATATACTATGCATGACCTTACATGTATAAATAAGGAAGGATACCAGTGGATCGGTGTGACTATTGTGCGCAATGCCTTGACAAAGTTGGCATGCCAGTGGCACATGCCAGCTTTGTCAAGGCATTGCGCACAATAGCCACACCAAGCCACCTCTATTCTACCTTGTTTGTACCTGCAAGATCATGCCAAGTACATCTGCACTGTGATTGGGTACTCTGACCGTGGCTGACTCGTGTTACGATTCGTAGAAGTTGAAGTCACCTGGATACATTTGTGGTCATGGTCAGTGGCACATGCTAACTTTGTCAAGGCATTGTGCACAATAGCCACACCAAGCTACCAGTAGTCTGCCTTGTTGATACCTGCTAGGTCATGCCCAGTATATCTGCACTGTGATTGGACACTCTGACGGTGTCAGACTCGTGTTTTCATTCATCGTCGTTTAATGTACTTGGTAAACTTTGTGGTCATGGTCAGTGGCACATGCCAACTTTGTCAGGGCATTACTTACAATAGCCGTGCCAAGCCACCGGCTTTTTACCTTGTTTATACCTGCAAGGTCATGCCTAGTACATCTGAACTTTGATTGGGCACTCTGAATGTGGCTGACTCGGGTTACGATTCGTAGAAGTTAAAGTCACTTGGTAAACTTTGTGGTCATGGCCAGTGGCGCATGCCAGCTTTGTCAAGGCATTGCGCACAATAGCCACACCGAGCCACCACTATTCTACCTTGTTTGCACCTGCAAGATAATGCCTCGTACATCTGCACTGTGATTGGGCACTCTGACCGTGGCTGACACGTGTTACGATTCGTAGAAGTTGAAGTCACTTGGATACATTTGTGGTCATGCTCAGTGGAACATGCCAACTTTGTCAAGGTATCGCACACAATAGCCACACCAAGCCACCGGTATTCTGCCTTGTCTATACCTGTAAGGTTATGCCCAGTATATCTGCACTGTGATTGGACACTCTGACAGTGGCTGACTCGTGTAAAGATTCATAGCCGTTTAAGGTACTTGGTAAACTTTCTGGTCATAGCCAGTGGCACATGCCAACTTTGTCAAGGCATTGCGCACAATAGCCGTACCAAGACACCAAATTTTACCCTGTTTCTACCTGCAAGGTCATGCACATTAGATGTGCACTATGATTGGGTACTCTGACTGTGGCTGACTTGTGTTACGATTCGTAAAAGTTAAAGTCACTTGGTAAACTTTGTGGTCATGGTCAGTGGCACATTCCAGCTTTGTAAAGGCATTGCGCACAATAGCCACATCCAGCCACCAGTATTCTACCTTGTTTAAACGTGCAAGGTCATGCATGATACATCTGCACTGTGATTGGACACTCTGACCGTGGCTGACTTGTGTTCTGATCAATAGAAGTATAAGTCACTAGGATACATTTGCAGTCATGATCAGTGGCACATACCAATTTTGTCAAGGCATTGCGCACAATAGTCAGACCAAGCCACCAGTATTCTACCTTGTTTAAACCTGAAATGTAATGCCCAGTTTATCTGCACTGTGATTGGACACTCTGACTGTAGCTGACTGGTGTTTTGATTCATAGCCGTTTAAGGTCATTGGTAATTCTTTTGGTCATGGTCAGTGGCACATACCAACGTTGTCAAGGCATTGCGCACAATAGCTGTGCAGAGACACCGGTTTCTTTTCCCGTTTTATACCTGCAAGGTCATGCATATAAGATGTGCACTGTGATTGGTTACTCTGACTGTCGCTGACTCGTGTAACCATTCGTAAGCGTTAATGTCACTTGGTAAACTTTGTGGTCATGGTCAGTGGCACATGCCAACTTTGTCAAGGCATTGCGCACAATAGCCGCACGGAGCCACCAGTATTCTACCTTGTTTACACCTGCAAGATCATGCCTAGTAAATCTGCACTGTTATTGGACACTATGACCATGGCTGACATGTGTTATGATCAATAGATGTAAACGTCACTTGGATACATTTGTGGTCATGGTAAATGGCACATGCCAACTTTGTTAAGGCATTGCGCACAATAGCCGTGCCAAGCCACTGGGTTTTTACCTTGTTTATACCTGCAAGGTCATGCATATAAGATGTGCACTGTGATTGGACACTCTGACTGAGGCTGACTCGTGTTCCGATTTGTAGAAGTTGATGTTGCTTAGTAAACTTTGTGGTCATGGTCAGTTGCCCATGCCAACTTTGTCAAGGCATTGCGCACAATAGCCACACTGAGCCAACAGTATTCTACCTTGTTTATACCTGCAAGGTCATGCCTTGTACATCTACACTGTGATTGGACACTCTGACCATGGCTGACTCGTGTTATGATCAATAGAAGTAAAAGTCACTTGGATACATTTGTGGTCATGGTCAGTGGCACATGCCAACTTTGTCAAGCCATTGCCCATAATAGCCACACCGAGCCACTAGTATTCTACCTTGTTTACACCTGCAAGGTCATGCCCAGTATATCTGCACTCTGATTGGACACTCTGACCGTGGCTGACTCAGGTTATCATTCATGGCCGTTTAAGGTACTTGGTTGACTTTTTGGTCATGGTCAGTGGCACGTGCCAACTTTGTCAAGGCATTGCGCACAATAGCCGTGCCAAGGCACCGGTTTTTTACCATGTTTATACCTGCAAGGTGATGCATATTCGATGTGCACTGTGATTGGGCACTCTGACGGTGGCTGACTCGTGTTACGATTCGTAGAAGTTAAAGTCATTTGGTAAACTTTGTGGTCATAGTTAGTGGCACATGCCAATTTTGTCAAGGCATTGCGCACAATAGCCATACCGAGCCACCAGTATTCTACCTTGTTTGCACCTGCAATATCATGCCTAGTACATCTGCATTGTGATTGGACACTCTGACCGTGGCTGACTCGTGTTATGATCAAGAAGTAAAGGTCACTTGGATGCATTTGTGGTCATGGTCAGTGGCACATGCCAACTTTGTCAAGGTATTGCACACAATAGCCACACCGAACTACCAGTATTCTATCTTTTTTATACCTGTAAGGCCATGCGCAATATATTTGCGCTGTGATTGGACACTCTGACCGTGGCTGACTCGTGTTATGATCAACAGAAGTAAAGGACACTTGGCTATTTGTGGTCATGGTCAGAGGCACATGCCAACTTTGCCAAGGCATTGCACACAATAGCCACGCCGAGCCACCAGTATTCTACCTTCTTTATACCTATAAGGTCATGCCCAGTATATCTGTACTCTGATTGGACACTCTGACCGTGGCTGACTCGTATTATGATTCATAGCCGTTTAAGGTACTTGGTAATTTTTTTGGTCATGGTCAGAAGCACGTGCCATCTTTGTCAAGTCATTGCGCACAATAGCCATGCCAAGCCACCAGTTTTTTACCTTGTTTATACCTGCAAGGTCATGCATATTATAGGTGCACTGTGATTGGGCACTCTGACCGTGGCTGACTCGTGTTACCATTCGTAGAAGTTAAAGTCACCTGGTAAACTTTGTGGTCATCGTCAGTGGCACATGCTCACTTTGTCAAGGTATTGCGCACAATAGCCACACCGAGCCATTCGTATTCTACCTTTTTTATACGTGTAAGGTCATCCCCAGTTTATCTTCACTGTGATTGGACACTCTGACCGTGGCTGACGCGTGTTATGATCAATAGAAGTAAACATCACTTGGATACATTTGTGGTCATGGTCAGTGGCACATGCCAACTTGATCAAGGCATTGCGCATACTAGCCACACCGATCCACCTGTATTCTACATTGTTTATACCTGTAAGGTCATGCCCAGTATATCTAAACTGTGATTGGACACTCTGACCGTGGCTGACTCATGTTATGATGCATGGCTGTTTAAGGTACTTTGTAAACGTTGTGGTCATGGTCAGTGGCACATGCCAACTTTGTCAAGGTATTGCGCACAATAGCCGTGCCAAGCCACCGGTTTTTAACCTAGTTAAAAACTTCCAAGGTCATGCATATTAGACGTGCACTGTGATTGGGCACTCTGACCGTGGCTGACTCGTGGTACGATTTGTAGAAGTGAAAGTCACTTGGTAAACTTTGTGTTCATGGTCAGTGGCACATGCCAACTTTTTCAAGGTATTGCACACAATAGCCACACCGAGCCACCAGTTTTCTACCTTGTTTTCACTTGCAAGATCATGCCTATTACATCTGCACTGTAATTTGACACTCTGACCGTGGCTGATTCATGTTATGATCAATAGACGTAAAAGTCACTTGGATACATTTGTGGTCATGGTCAGTGGCACATGCCAACTTTGTCAAGGCATTGTGCACAATAGCCACACCGAGCCACCAGTATTCTGCCTTGTTTATACCTGCAAGGCCATGCCCAGTATATCTGCACTGTGTCTGGGCACTCTGATCGTGGCTGACTCGTGTTATGATTCATAGCCGTTTAAGGTACTTGGTAAACTTTGTGGTAATTTTCAGTGGCACATGCCAACTTTGTGAAGGCATTGCGCACAATAGCCACACCGAGCCACAAGTATTCTACCTTGTTCTTACCTGCACGATCATACCTAGTACATCTGCACTGTGATCGGACACTTGTAGCGTGGCTGACTCGTGTTATAATTCATTGCCGTTTAGTGTACTTGGTAAACTTTGTGGTCATGGTCAGTGGCACATGCCAACTTTGTCAAGGCATTGCGCACAATAGCCGTGCCAAGCCACTGGTTTTTTACCTTTTTATACCAGCAAGGTCATGCATATTACATGTGCACTATGATTGGGCACTGTGACAGTGGCTGAGTCGTGTTATGATTTGTATAAGTTAAAGTCACTTGGTAAACTTTGTGATCATGGTCAGTGGCACATGCCAACTTTGTCAAGGCATTGCGCAAAATAGCCACACCGAGCCACCCGTATTCTACCTTGTTTGCACCTGCAAGATCATGTTTAGTACATCTGCACTTTGATTGGACACTCTGACCGTGGCTGACTCGTGTTATGATTCATAGCCGTTTAAGGTACTTGGTAAACTTTGTGGTCATGGTCAGTGGCACATGCGAACTTGGTCAAGGCATTGCGCACAATAGCCGTGCCAAGCTAACGGTTTTTTACCTTGTTTATACCTGCAAGAGCATGCATATTAGATGTGCACTGTGATTGGGCACTCTGAATGTGGCTGACTTGTGTTACGGTTTGTAGAAGTTAAAGTCACTTGGTAAACGTTGTAGTCATGGTCAGTGGCACATGCCAACGTTTTCAAGGCATTGCGCACAATAGCCGTGCCAAGCCACCGGTTTTTTCCCTTGTTTATATCTGCAAGGTCATGCATGTTAGATGTGCACTGTGATTGGGCATTCTGACCGTGGCTGACTCGTGTTACGATGAGTAGAAGTTAAAGTCACTTGGTAAACCTTGTGGTCATGGTCTGTGGCACATGCCAACTTTGTCAAGGCAATGCGCACAATAGCCACACCAAGCCACCACTGATTTACTTTGTTTGCACCTGCACGATCGTGCCTAATACATCTGCACTGTGATTGGACACTCTGACCGTGGCGGACTCGTGTTATGATCAATAGTCGTAAACGTCACTTGGATACATTTGTGGTCATGGTCAGTAGTATATGCCAAAGATTTCAAGGAATTGCGCACAATAGTTATACAGAGCCACCAGTATTCTACCTTGCTTAAACCTGTAAGGTCATGCCCAGTATATCTGCACTGTGTTTGCACACTCTGACCGCGGCTGACTCGTGTTTTAATTCATATCCGTTTAATGTACTTGGTAAACTTTGTGGTCATGGTCAGTGGCCCGTGCTAACTTTGTCAAGACATTGCGCACAATAGCTGTGCCAAGCCACCGGTTTTCTACCTTTTCTACCAGTAAGGTCATGCATATTAGATTTGCAATGTGATTGGGCACTCTGACAGTGGCTGAGTTGTGTTGCGATTTGTAGAAGTTAAAGTCACCTGGTAAACTTTGTGATCATGGTCAGTGGCACATGCCAACTTTGTCAAGGCATTGCGCAAAAGAGCCACACCGAGCCACCCGTATTCTACCTTGTTTGCACCTGCAAGATCATGCCTAGTACATCTGCACTGTGACTGGACACTCTGACCGTGGGTGACGCGTGTTATGATTCATAGCCGTTTAAGATACTTGGTAAACAGTGTGGTCATGGTCAGTGGCACATACGAACTTTGTCAAGGCATTGCGCACAATAGCCGTGCCAAGCCACCGGTATTTTCCCTTGTTTATACCTGCAAGGTCATGCATATTAGATGTGCACTGTGGTTGGGCACTCTGAATGTGGCTGACTCGTGTTACGATTCGTAAAAGTTAAAGTCACTTGGTTAACATTGTGGTCATGGTCAGTGGCACATGCCAACTTTGTCAAGGCATTGCGCACAATAGCCGAGTCAAGCCACCGGTGTATAATCTTTTGTATACCTGCAAGGTCATGCATATAATATGTGCACTGTGATTGGGCACTCTGATCGTGGCTGACTCATGTTACGATCGTAGACGTTAGTCACTTGGTTAACTTTGTGGTCATGGTCAGTGGCACATGCCAACTTTGTCAAGTCATTGCGCACAATAGCCACACCGAGACACCAGTATTCTGCCTTGTTTGTACCTGCAACATCATGCCTAGTACATATGCACTGTGATTGGACACTCTGAAGGTGGCTGACTCGTGTTATGATCAATAGAAGTAAACCTCACTTCGATACATTTGTGGTCATGGTCAGTGGAACATGCCAACTTTGTCAGGGCATTGCGCACAATAGCCTCACCGAGCCACCAGTATTCTACCTTGTTTGTACATGCAAGATCATTTGTAGTACATCTGCACTGTCATTGGACACTCTGACCGTGGCTGACTCTTGTTATGGGTCATAGCTGTTCAGGGTAATTGGTAAACTTTGTGGTCATGGTCAGTGGCACATGCCAACTTTGTCAAGGCATTGCGCACAATAGCGACGCCGAACCACCAGTATTCTACCTTGTTTGCACCTGGAAGATCATGCTTAGTACATCTGCAATGTGATTGGACACTCGAACCATGGCTGACTCGTGTTATGATTCATAGCCGTTTAAGGTACTTGGTAAACTTTTGTGGTCATGGTCAGTGGCACATGCCAACCTTTTCAAGGCATTGTGCATTATAGCCATGCCAAGCCACCGGTTTTTTACCTTGTTTACAACAGCAAGGTCATGCATATTAGATGTGCATTGTGCTTGGGTACTCTGAATGTGGCTGACGTGTGTTACGATTTGTAGAAGTTAAAGTCACCTGGTAAACTCTGTGGTCATGGTCAGTGGCACATGCCAACGTTGTCAAAGCATTGCGCACAATAGCCATGCCAAGCCACCGGGTTTTTTACCTTGTTTATACCTGCAAGGTCATGCATGTTAGATGTGCACTGTGATTGGGCACTCAGACCGTGGCTGACTCGTGTTACGATTTGTAGAAGTGAAAGTCATTTGGTAAACTTGGTGGGCATGGTCAGTGGTACATGCCACCTTTGTCAAGGCATTGCACATAATAGCCACACCGAGCCACTAGTACTCTGCCTTTTTTGTACCTGCAAGATCATGCCTAGTACATCTGCACTGTGATTGGACACTCTGACTGTGGCTGACTCGTGTTATGATCAATAGAAGTAAAAGTCACTTGGATACAGTTGTGGTCATGGTCAGTGGCACATGCCAACTCTGTCAAGGCATTGCGCACAATAGCCACACCATGCCACCAGTACTCTACCTTGTTTATACCTGCAAGGTCATGCCTAGACTATCTGCACTGTGATGGGACACTCTGATCGTGGCTGACTCGTGTTATGATTCATAGCCGTTTAAGGTACTTGGTAAACTTTGTTGTCACAGTGTGTGGCACATGCCAACTTTGTCTAGGCATTGCGCACAATGGCCGTACCAAGCCACCAGTTTTTTACCTTGTTCATACCCGCAATGTCATGCATATTAGATGTGCACTGAGATTGGCCACTCTGACTGTGGCTGACTCCTGTTACGCCTCGTAAAAGACACTTGGTAAACTTTGTGGTCACGGTCAGTGGCACATGCCAAGTTTGTCAAGGCATTGCGCACAATATCCGAACCAAGCCACCAGTGTTCTACCTTGTTTGTACCTGCAAGATCATGCCTAGTACATCTGCACTGTGATTGGACACTCTGACCGTGGCTGACTCGTGTTATGATCAATAGACGTAAGCGTCGCTTGGATACATTTGTGGTCATGGTCAGTGGCACATGCCAACTTTGTCAAGGCATTGCGCAAAATAGCCACACCGAGCCACCAGTATTCTACCTTGTTTAAACGTGTAAGGTCATGCCCAGTATATCTGCACTTTGATTTGACACTCTGATCGTGGCTGACTCGTGTTAGACTTCATAGCCGTTTAACGTTCTTGGAAAACTTTGTGGTCATGGTAACTGGCACGTGCCGACATTGTCAAGGCATTGCGCACAATAGCCGTGCCAAGCCACCGGTTTTTTTCCTTTTTATATCAGCAAGGTCATGCATATCAGATGTGCACTATGATTGGGTACTCTGACAGTGGCTGACTCGTGTTACGATTTGTAGAAGCTAGTCACTTGGTAAACTTTGTGATCATGGTCAGTGGCACATGCCAACTTTGTCAAGACATTGCGCACAATAGCCACACCGAGCCACCCGTATTCTACCTTGTTTGCACCTGCAAGATCATGCCTAGTACATCTGCACTGTGATTGGACACGCTGATCGTCAGTGACGCGTGTTATGATTCATAGCCGTTTAAGGTACTTGGTAAAGAGTGTGGTCATGGTCAGTGGCACATGCCAGCTTTGTCAATGCATTGCGTACAATAGCCGTGCCAAGCCACCGGTATTTGACCTTGTTAATACCTGCAAGGTCATGCATATTAGATGTGCACTGTGATTGGGCAGTCTGAATGTGGCTGACTCGTGTTACGTTTCATAGAAGTTAAAGTCACTTGGTAAACAATGTGGTCATGGTCAGTGGTACATGCCAACTTTGTCAAGGCATTGCGCACAATAACCGTGCCAAGCCAATGGGAAAATATTGTCTTCTGTATACCTCCAAGGTCGTGCATACTAGATGTGCATTGAGATTGGGCACTTTGACTGTGGCTGACTTGTGTTACGACTCGTAGAAGTTAAAGTCACTTGGTAAACGTTGTGGTCATGGTCAGTGGCACATGCCAACATTGTCAAGTCATTGCGCACAATAGCCACACAAAGACACCAGTATTCTACCTTGTTTTTACCTGCAAGATCATTCCTAGTACATCGACACTGTGATTGGACACTCTGACCGTGGCTAACTTGTGTTATGATGCATAGAAGTAAAAGTCACTTTCATACATTTGTGGTCATGGTCAGTGGCACATGCCAACTTTGTCAGGACATTGCGCACAATAGACACACTGAGCCACCAGTATTCTACCTTGTTTATACCTGCAAGGTCATGCCTAGTACATCTGCACTGTCATTGGACACTCTGAGCGTGGCTGACTCGTGTTATGAGTCATAGCCGTTTTAAGTACTTGGTAAACTTTGTGGACATGGTCAGTGGCACATACCAACTTTGTGAAGGCATTGCGCCCAATAGTCATGCCAAGCCACCGGTTTTTACCTTGCTTATACCTGCAAGGTCATGCCTAGCACATCTAAACTGTAATTGGGCACTCTGACTGTGGCTGACTTGTGTTACGATTCGTAGATGTTAAAGTTACTTGGTAACCTTTGTGGTCATGGTCAGTGGCACATGCCAACTTTGTCAAGGCATTGCGCACAATAGCCGTGCCAAGCCACCGGTTTTTTACATTGTGTANACCTGCAAGGTCATGCCTAGTACATCTGCACTGTCATTGGACACTCTGAGCGTGGCTGACTCGTGTTATGAGTCATAGCCGTTTAAAGTACTTGGTAAACTTTGTGGACATGGTCAGTGGCACATACCAACTTTGTGAAGGCATTGCGCACAATAGTCATGCCAAGCCACCGGTTTTTACCTTGCTTATACCTGCAAGGTCATGCCTAGCACATCTAAACTGTAATTGGGCACTCTGACTGTGGCTGACTTGTGTTACGATTCGTAGATGTTAAAGTTACTTGGTAAATTTTGTGGTCATGGTCAGTGGCACATGCCAACTTTGTCAAGGCATTGCGCACAATAGCCGTGCCAAGCCACAGGTTTTTTTGCCTTGTTTATACCTGCAAGGTCATGCATATTAGATGTACACTGTGATTGGGCATGCAGACCGTGGTTGACTCGTGTAACGATTCGTAGAAGTCAACGTCACTTGGTAAACATTGTGGTCATGGTCAGTGGCACATGCCAACATTGTCAAGGCATTGCGCACAATAGCCATTCCGAGCCACCAGTATTCTACCTTGTTTGAACCTTCAACATCATGTCTCGCACATCTGCACTGTGATTGGAAACTCTGACCGTGGCTGACTCGTGTTATGATCAATAGATGTAAGAATCACTTGGATACATTTGTGGTCATGGTCAGTGGCACATGCAAACTTTGTCAAGGTATTGCGCATAAGAGCCACACGGAGCCACCAGTATTCTACCTTGTTCATACCTGCAAATTCATGCCTAGTATATCTGCACTGTGATTGGACACTCTGCCCGTCCCTGACTCGTGTTATGATTCATAGCCGTTTAAGGTACTTGGTAAACTTTGTGGTCATGGTCAGTGGCACATCCCAACTTTGTCAAGGCATTGCGCACAATAGCCGTGCAAAGCCACCGGTTTTTAACCTTGTTTATACTTGCAAGGTCATGCCTAGTACATCTGAACTGTCATTGGGCACTCTGACTGTGGCTGACTCGTGTTACGATTCGCATAAGTTACAGTTACTTGGTAAACTTTGTGGTCATGGTCAGTGGCACATGCCAACTTTAACAAGGCATTGCGAACAATAGCCACACCGAGCCACCAATATTCTTCCTTGTTTGCACCTGCAAGATCATGCCTACTATATCTGCACTGTGATTGGACACTCTGACAGTGGTTGACTCGTGTTATGATCAATAGAAGTAAAAGTCACTTGGATACATTTGTGGTAATGGTCAGTGGCACATGCCAGCTTTGTCAATGCCTTGCACATAATAGCCACACTGAGCCACCAGTATTCTACCTTGTTTATACCTGTAAGCTCATGCCCAATATATCTGCAATGTGATTGGACACTCTGCCCGTGGCTGACTCGTGTTATGATTCATAGCCGTTTAAGGTACTTGGTAAACTTTCTGGTCATGGTCAGTGGCACATGCCAACTTGGTCAGTGCATTGTGCAAAATAGCTCTGCCAAGCCACCGGATTTTACCTTGTTTATACCTGGAAGGTCCTTCCTAGTACATGTGAACTGTGAGTGGGCACTCGGACTGTGGCTGACTCGTGTTACAATTCGTAGAAGTTGAAGTCACTTGGTAATCATTGTGGTCATGGTCTGTGGTACATGCCAACTTTGTCAAGGCATTGCGCACAATAGCCGTGCTAAGACACCAGTTTTTTACCCTGTTTATACCTGCAAGATCATTCATATTAGATGTGCACTGTGATTGGGTACTCTGACCGTGGCTGACTCGTGTCATGATTCGTAGAAGTCAAAGTCACTTGTGGTCATGGTCATGGTCAGTGGCACATGCCAACCTTTTCAATGCATTACGCACAATAGCCACACCGAGCCACCAGTATTGTACCTTTCTTGCACCTGCAAGATCCTGCCTAGTACATCTGCACTATGATTGGGCACTCTGACCGTGGCTGACTTGTGTCATTATCAATAAAAGTAAAACTCACTTGGATATATTTGTGGTCATGCTCAGTGGCACATGCCAACGTTGTCAAGGCATTGCGCACAAAAGCCACACCGAGCCACTTGTATTATAGCTTATACGTGCAAGATGATGCCCAGGATATTTGCACTGTGATTGGACACTCTGACCGTGGCTGACTCGTCTTATGATTCATAGCCGTTTAAGGTACTTGGTAAACTTTGTGGTCATGGTCAGTGGCACATGCCAACGTTTTCAAGGCATTGCGCACAATAGCCGTGCCAAGCCACCGGTTTTTAAACTTGTTTATACCTGCAAGGTCAAGCATACTAGATGTGCACTGTGATTGGGCATTCTGACCGTGGCTGACTTGTGTTACGATTTGTAGAAGTTAAAGTCACTTGGTAAACTTTGTGATCATTGTTAGTGCCACATGCCAATTTTGTCAAGGTATTGCGCACAATACCCAGCCCAAGCCACCGGGTTTTTACCTTGTGTATACCTGCAAGGTCATGCATATTAGATGTGCACTGTGATTGGGCACTCTGACCGTGGCTGACTTGTGTTACGATTCATAGAAGTTGAAGCTACTTGGTAAACTTTGTGGTCATGGTCAGTGGCACATGCCAATTTGTCAAGGCATTGCGCACAATATCCACAATGAGCCTCCAGTATTCTACCTTGTTTATACCTATAAGGTCATGCCCAGTATATCTGTACTGTGATTGGACACTCTAACAGTGGCCGACTCGTGTTATAATTCATAGCCGTTTAATGTACTTGGTAAAATGTGTGGTCATGGTCAGTGGCACATGCCAACTTTGTCTAGGCATTGCGCACAATAGCCATGCCAAGCCACCGGTTTTTTACCTTGTTTATACCAGCAAGGTCATGCATATTAGATGTGTACTATGATTGGGTACTCTGACCGTGGCTGACTCGTCTTACCATTCGTAGAAGTTAATGTCACTTGGTAAACTTTGTGATCATGGTCAGTGGCACATGCCAACTTTGTCGAGGCATTGCACACAAAAGCCACACCAAGCCTCAAGTATTCTACCTTGTTTGCACCTTCAGGAGCATGCCTAGTACATCTGAACTGTGATTGGACACTCTGACCGTGGGTGACGCGTGTTATAATTCGTAGCCGTTTAAGGTACTTGGTAAACAGTGTGGTCATGGTCAGTGGCACATGCCAACTTTGTCAAGGCATTGCGCACAATAGCGGTGCCAAGCCACCAGTTTTTTTACCTTCTTTATACCGGCAAGGTCATGCATATTATATGTGCACTGTTATTTGGCACTCTGAATGTGGCTGACTCGTGTTACAATTCTTGGATGTTAAAGTCACTTGGTAAACTTTGTGGTCATGGTCAGTGGCACATGCCAACTCTGTCAAGGCATTGCGCACAATAGCCATGCCAAGGCACCGGTTTTTTACCTTGTTTATACCTGTAAGGTCGTGCATGTTATATGTGCACTGTGATTGGGCACTCTGAATGTGGCTGACTCGTGTTACAATTCGTAGAAGTTAAGTCACTTGGTAAACTTTGTGGTCATAGTCAGTGGGACATGCCAACTTTGTCAAGGCATTGCGCACAATAGCGGTGCCAAGCCACCAGTTTTTTACCTTGTTTATACCTGCAAGGTCATGCGTGTTAGATGTGCACTGTGATTGGGCACTCTGACCATGGCTGACTCGTGTTAGGATTCGTAGAAGTTAAAGTCACTTGGTAAGCGTTGTGGTCATGGTCAGTGGCACATGCCAACTTCATCAAGGCATTGCGCAGAGTAGCCACACCAAGGCACAGGTGTTTTACCTTGTTTGCACCTGCAAGATCATGCCTAATACATCTGCACTGTCATTGGACACTCTGACTGTGGCTGACTCGTGTTATGATCAATAGACGTAAACGTCACTTGGTAAACTTTGTGGTCATGGTCAGTGGCACATGCCAATTTATCAAGGCATTGCGCACAATAACCACTCCGAGCCACCAGTATTCTACCTGGTTTATACCTGTGAGGTCATGCCCAGTATATCTGCACTGTGATTGGACACTCTGACCGTGGCTGACTCGTGTTATAATTCATAGCCGTTTAATGTACGTGGTAAACTTTGTGGTCATTGTCAGTGGCACATGCCAACTTTGTCAAGGCATCGCGCACAATAGTCGTGCCAAGCTACCAGTTTTTTACCTTGTATATACCAGCAAGGTCATGCATATTAGATGTTTACTATGATTGGGCAATCTGACCGTGGCTGGCTCGTGTTACGATTCGTAGAAGTTAAAGTCACTTGGTAAACTTTGAGATCATGGTCAGTGGCACATGCTAACTTTGTCAAGGCATTGCGCACGATAGCCACACCGAGCCACCAGTATTCTACCTTGTTTGCACCTTCAAGATCATGCTTAGTACATCTGCACTGTGATTCGACACTCTGACCGTGGGTGACGCGTGTTATGATTCATAGCCGTTTAAGGTACTTGGTAAACATTGTGGTCATGGTCAGTGGCACATGCCAACTTTGTCAAGGTATTGCGCACAATAGCCGTGCCAAGCCACCGGTTTTTTACCTTCTTTATACCTGCAAGGTTATGCATATTAGATGTGCACTGTGATTGGGCACTCTGAATGTGGCTGGCTCGTGTTACAAATCGTAGACGTTAAAGTCACTTGGTAGACTTTGTGGTCATGGTCAGTGGCACATGCCAACTTTGTCAAGGCATTGCGCAAAATAGCCATGCCAAGCCACCGGTTTTTTACCTTGTGTATACCTGTAAGGTCTTGCATATTACATGTGCACTGTGATTAGGCACTCTGACTGTGGCTGACGTGTGTTACTATTCGTATAAGTGAAAGTCACATGGTAAACTTTGTGGTCATGGTCAGTGGCACATGCCAATTTGTCAAGGCATTGCACACAATAGCCACACAAAACCACCAGTATTCTACCTTTTTTATACCTGTAAGGTCATGCCCAGTATATCTGTACTGTGATTGGACACTCTGACCGTGGCTGACTCGTGTTATAAATCATAGCCGTTTAATGCACTTGGTAAACTTTGTGGTCATGGTCAGTGGCACATGCCAACTTTGTCAAGACATTGCGCACAATAGTCATGCCAAGCCACCGGGTTTTTACCTTGTTTATACCAGCAAGGTCTTGCATATTACATGTGTACTATGATTGGGCACTCTGACCGTGGCTGACTCGTGTTACGATTCGTAGAAAGTCACTTGGTAAACATTGTGATCATGGTCAGTGGCACATGCCAACTTTGTCAAGGCATTGCGCACAGTAGCCACACTGAGCCACCTGTATTCTACCTTTTTTGCACCTTCAATATCATGCCTAGTACATCTGCACTGTCATTGGACACTCTGACCATGGGTGAGGCGTGTTATGATTCATAGCCGTTTAAGGTACTTGGTAAACAGTGTGGTAATGGTCAGTGGCACATGCCAACATTGTCAAGGCATTGCGCACAATAGCCGTGCCAAGCCAATGGTTTTTTACCTTCTTTATACCTGCAAGGTCATGCATATTAGATGTGCACTGTGATTGGGCACTATGAATGTGGCTGACTTGTGGTACGATTCGTAGAAGTTAAAGTCACTTGGTAAACTTTGTGGTCATGGTCAGTGGCACATGGCAACTTTGTCAAGGCATTGCGCACAATAGCCGTGCCAATCCACCGGGTTTTTACCTTGTGTATACCTGTAAGGTCATGCATATTAGATGTGCACTGTGACTGGGCACTCTGACCGTGGCTGACTTGTGTTACGATTCGTAGAAGTTAAAGTCACATGGTAAACTTTGTGGTCATGGTCAGTGGCACAGGCCAATTTGTCAAGGCATTGCGCACAGTAGCCACACCAAGGCACAGGTGTTTTACCTTGTTTGCACCTGCAAGATCATGCCTAATACATCTGCACTGTGATTGGACACTCTGACCGTGGCTGATTCGTGTTATGATCAATGGACGTAAACGTCACTTGGTAAACTTTGCGGTCATGGTCAGTGGCACATGCCAGTTTATCAAGGCATTGCGCACAATAGCCACACCGAGCCACCAGTATTCTACCTTGCTTATACCTGTGAGGTCATGCCCAGTATATCTACACTGTGATTGGCCACTCTGACCGTGGCTGACTCGTGTTATAATTCATAGCCGTTTAATGTACTTGGTAAACTTTGTGGTCATGGTCAGTGGCACATGCCAACTTTCTCAAGGCATTGCGCACAATAGCCGTGCCAAGCTACCAGTTTTTTACCTTGTTTATACCAGCAAGGTCATGCATGTTAGATGTGTACTATGATTGGGCACTCTGATTGTGGCTGACTCGTGTTACGATTCGTAGAATTTTAAGTCACATGGTAAAATTTGTGATCATGGTCAGTGGCACATGCCAATCTTGTCAAGGCGTTGCGCACAATAGCCACACCGAGCCACCAGTATTCTACCTTGTTTGCACCTTCAAGATCATGCTTAGTACATCTGCACTTTGATTGGACACTCTGACCGTGGGTGACGCGTGTTATGATTCATAGCCTTTTAAGGTACTTGGTAAACAGTGTTGTCATGCTCAGTGGCACATGCCAACTTTGTCAAGGTATTGCGCACAAAAGCCATGCCAAGCCACCGGTTTTTTACCTTCTTTAGACCTGCACGGTCATGCATGTTAGATGTGCACTGTGATTGTGCACTCTGAATGTGGCTGACTCGTGTTACGATTCGTAGAAGTTAAAGTCACTTGGTAAACTTTGTGGTCATGGTCAGTGGCACATGCCAACTTTGTCAAGGCATTGCGCACAATAGCCGTGCCAAGCCACCAAATCTTTACCTTGCTTATACCAGCAAGGCCATGCATATTACATGTGTACTATGATTGGGCACTCTGACCGTGGCTGACTCGTGTTACGTTTCGTAGAAGTTAAAGTCACTTGGTAAACATTGTGATCATGGTCAGTGGCACATGCCAACTTTGTCAAGGCATTGCGCACAATAGCCACACCGAGCCACCAGTATTCCACCTTTTTTGTATCTTCAAGATCATGCCTAGTACATCTGCACTGTGATTGGACACTCTGACCGCGGGTGACGCGTGTTATGATTCATAGCCATTTAAGGTACTTGGTAAACAGTGTGGTCATGGTCAGTGGCACATGTTAACTTTGTCAAGGCATTGGGTACAATAGCCGTGCCAAGCCAACGGGTTTTTACCTTCTTTAGACCTGCAACGTCATGCATACTAGATGTGCACTGTGATTGGGCACTCTGACCGTGGCTGACTTGTGTTACGATTTGTAGAAGTTAAAGTCACTTGGTACACTTTGTGGTCATGGTCAGTAGCACATGCCAGTTTGTCAAGGCATTGCGCACAATAGCCACACCGAGCCACCAGTATTCTACCTTGTTTGCACCTTCAAGATCATGCCTAGTACATCTGCACAGTCATTAGTCACTCTGGCCGTGGGTGACGCGTGTTATGATTCGTAGCCGTTTAAGGTACTTGGTAAACAGTGTGGTCATGGTCAGTGGCACGTGCCAAGTTTGTCAAGGCATTGCGCACAATACCCGTGCCAAGCCAACGGTTTTTTACCTTCTTTATACCTGCAAGGTCATGCATATTAGATGTGCACTATGCTTTGGCACTCTGAATGTGGCTGACTCGTGTTATGATTCGTAGAAGTTAAAGTCACTTGGTAAACTTTGTGGTCATGGTCAGTGGCACATGCCAACTTTGTCAAGGCATTGCTCATAATAGCCGTGCCAAGCGACCGGTTTTTACCCTGTGTATACCTGTAAGGTCATGCATATTAGATGTGCATTGTGATTGGGCACTCTGACCGTGGCTGACTCGTGTTAGGATTCCTAGAAGTTAACGTCATTTGGTAAACTGTGTGGTCATGGTCAGTGGCACATGCGAACTTTGTCAAGTCATTGCGCACAATAGCCAAACCGAGACACCAGTATTCTACCTTGTTTGTACATGCAAGATCATGCATAGTACGTCTGCACTGTGATTGGACACTCTGACCGTGGCTGGCTCGTGTTATGATCAATAGAAGTAAAAGTCACTTGGATACATTTGTCGTCATGGTCACTGGCACATGCCAACTTTGTCATGGTATTGTGCACAACAGCCACACCAAGCGTCCAGTATTCCACCTTGTTTGTACCTGTAAGAGCATGCCTAGTACATCTGCACTGTCATTGGACACTCCGACCGTGGCTGACTTGTGTTATGAGTCATAGCTGTTTAAGGTACTTGGTAAACTTTGTGGTCATGGTCACTGGCACATGCCAACTTTGTCAAGGCATTGCGCACAATAGCCGTGCCAAGCCACCTGTTCTTTACCTTGTTTATACCTGCAAGGTCATGCCTAGTACATTTGAACTGTGATTGGGCACTCTCACCGTCGCTGACTTGTGTTACGGTTCGTAGACGTTAAAGTCACCTGGTAAACGTTCTGGTCATGGTCATTGGCACATGCCAACTTTGTCAAGGCATTGCGCACAATTGCCGTGCCAAGCCACCGGTTTTTACCTTGTTTATACCTGCAAGGTCATGCATATTAGATGTACACTGTGATTGGGCACTCTGACCGTGGTTTACTCGTGTTTCGGTTCGTAGAAGGTAAGGTCACTTGGTAAACTTTTTGGTCATGGTCAGTGGCACATGCCAACATCGTCAAGGCATTACGCACAATAGCCATTCCGAGCCACCGGTGTTCTACCTTGTTTTAACCTTCAAGATAATGCCTAGTACATCTGCAATGTGATTGGACACTCTGACCGTGGCTGACTTGTGTTATGATCAATAGATGTAAAAGTCACTTGGATACATTTATGGTCATGGTCAGTGGCACATGCAAACTCTGCCAATGCATTGCGCACAATAGCCACACCAAGGCACCAGTATTCTACCTTGTTCATACCTGCAAGGTCATGCCCAGTATATCTTCACTGTGAATGGACACTCTGCCCGTGGCAGACTCGTGTTATCATTCATAGCCGTTTAAGTTACTTAGTAAACTTTGTGGTCATGGTAAGTGGCACATGCCAACTTGGTCAGGGCATTGCGCACAAAAGCTGTGTCAAGCCACCGGATTTTTACCTTGTTTATACCTGTAAGGTCATGCCTAGTACATGTGAACTGTGATTGGGCCCTCTGACTTTGGCTGACTCGTGTTACAGTTCGTAGAAGTTAAAGTCACTGTGTAAACTTTGTGCTCGTGGTCAGTGGCACATGCCAACAGTGTCAACAATCGCCAGTCCGAGCCACCAGTACTCTTACTTGTTTGAACCTGCAAGATCATTCCTAGTACATCTGCACTGTGACTGGACACTCTGACCGTGGTTGACTTGTATTATGATCAATATATTTAAAAGTCATTTGGATGCATTTGTGGTCATGGTCAGTGGCACATGCCAACTTTGTCAAGGCATTGCGCACAATAGCCGTGCCAAGCCACCGGTATTTTACCTTGTTTATACCTGCAAGGTCATGCTTCTTAGATGTGCACTGTGATTGGGCACTCTGAATGTGGCTGACTCGTGTTACGACTCGTAGAAGCTAAAGCCACTTGGTAAACATTGTGGTCATGGTAAGTGGCACATGCCAACTTTGTCAAGGCATTGTCCATAATAGCCGTGCCAAGCGACCGGTTTTTACCCTGTGTATACCTGTAAGGTCATGCATATTAGATGTGCATTGTGATTGGGCACTCTGACCGTGGCTGACTCGTGTTAGGATTCCTAGAAGTTAACGTCATTTGGTAAACTGTGTGGTCATGGTCAGTGGCACATGCGAACTTTGTCAAGTCATTGCGCACAATAGCCAAACAGAGACACCAGTATTCTACCTTGTTTGTACATGCAAGATCATGCATAGTACGTCTGCACTGTGATTGGACACTCTGACCGTGGCTAACTCATGTTATGATCAATAAAAGTAAAAGTCACTTGGATACACTTGTGGTCATGGTCAGTGGCACATGCCAACTTTGTCAGGGCATTGCACACAATAGCCATACCGAGCCACCGGTATTCTACCTTGTTTATACCTGTAAGGTCATACCCAGTATATCTGTACTGAGATTAGACACTCTGACCGTGGCTGACTCGTGTTATGATTCATAGCCGTTTAAGGTAATTGGTAAGCTTTGTGATCATGGTCAGTGGCACATGCCAACTTTGTCAAGGCATTGCGCACAATAGTCCTATCAAGCCTCCGGTCTTTTACCTTGTTTATACCTGAAAGGCAATGCATATTAGATGTTCAATGTGATTAGGCACTTTGAATGTGGCTGACCCGTGTTTCGATTCGTAGAAGTTAAAGTCACTTGGTAAACATTGCGGTCATGAAAATTGGCACATGCCAACTTTGTCAAGGCATTGCGCACAATACCCGTGCCAAGCCACCGGTTTTTTACCTTGTTTATAGCTGCAAGGTCATGCATGTTAGATGTGCACTGTTACTGGGCACTCTGACCATGGCTGACTTGTGTTACGATTCGTAGAAGTTAAAGTCACATGGTAAACGTTGTGGTTGTGCTAAGTGGCACATGCCAACTTTGTCAAGGCATTGCGCACAGTAGCCACACCAAGCCACAGGTGTTTTACCTTGTTTGCATCTGCAAGATCATGCCTCGTACATCTGCACTGTGATTGGACACTCTGACCGTGGCTGACTCGTGTTATGATCAATAGACGTAAACGTCACTTGGATACAGATGTGGTTATGGTCAGTGGCACATGCCAACTTTGTCAAGGCATTGCCCACAATAGCCGCACGGAGTCATGTCCAGTATCTCTGCACTGTGATTGGACACTCTGACGGAGGCTGACTCGTGTTATAATTCGTAGCCGTTTAATGTACTTGGTAAACTTTGTGGTCATGGTCAGTGGCACATGCCAACTTTGGCAAGGCATTGCGCACAATAGCCGTTGCAAGCCACCGGTTTTTTACCTTCTTTATACGTGCAAGGTCATGCACATTACATGTGCCTTGTGAATGGGCACTCCGAATGTGGCTGACTCGTGTTACAATTCGTAGAAGTTAGTCACTTGGTAAACGTTGTGGTCATGGTCAGTGGCACATGCCAACTTTGTCAAGGCATTGCCCACAATAGCCGTGCCAAGCCACTGGTTTTTTACCTTGTGTATACCTGCAAGGTCATGCATATTAGATGTGCACTGTGATTGGGAACTCTGACCGTGGCTGACTTGTGTTACGATTCGTTAAGTTACAGTCACTTGGTAAACTTCGTGGTCATGGCCAGTGGCACATGCCAATTTGTTAAGGCATTGCCCACAATAGCCACACCAAGCAACCAGTATTATACATTGTTTGCACCTTTAAGATCATGCCTGGTACATCTGCACTATGGTTGGACACTATGACCGTGGGTGACGCGTGTTATGATTCGTAGCCATTTAAGGTACTTGGTTAACAGTGTGGTCATGGTCAGTGACACATGCCAACTTTGTCAAGGCATTGCGCACAATAGCTGTGCCAAGCCACCAGTTTTTCACCTTCTTTATGCCTGCAAGGTCATGCATTTTAGATGTGTACTGTGGTTGGGCACTGTGATCGTGGCTGACTCCTGTTACGATTCGTAGAAGTTAAAGTCACTTGGTAAACTTTGTGGTCATGGTCAGTGGCACATGCCAACTTTGTCACGTCATTGCGCACAATAGCCACACCAAGACACCAGTATTCTACCTTGTTTGTAGCTGCAAGATCATGCCTAGTACATCTGCACTGTGATTGGACACTCTGACCGTGGCTGACTCGTGTTATGATCAATAGACGTAAACGTCACTTTGATACATTTGTGATCGTGGTCAGTGGAACATGCCAACTTTGTCAGGGCATTACGCACAATAGCCACACCGAGCCACCAGTATTCTACCTTGTTTGTACATGCAAGATCATGCGTAGTACATCTGCACTGTCATTGGACACTCTGACCGTGGCTGACTCTTCTTATGATTCATAACCGTTCAAGGTAATTGGTAAACTTTGTGGTCATGGTGAGTGGCACATGCCAACTTTGCCAAGGCATTGCGCACAATACCGACACCAAACCACCAGTATTATACCTTTTTTGCACCTGCAAGATCATGCTTAGTACATCTGCACTGTGATTGGACACTCGAACCATGGCTGACTCGTGTTATGATTCATAGCTGTTTAATGTACTTGGTAAACTTTGTGGTCATGGTCAGTGGCACATGTCAACTTTGTCAAGGCATTGTGCATAATAGCCGTGCCAAGCTACCGGTTTTTAACCTTGCTTATAACAGCAAGGTCATGCATACTATATGTGCATTGTGCTTGGGTACTCTGAATGTGGCTGACGTGTGTTACGATTTGTAAAAGTTAAAGTCACTTGGTAAACTCTGTGGTCATGGTCAGTGGCACATGCCAACTTTGGTGGGCATGGTCAGTGGTACATGCCAACATTGTCAAGGCATTGCACATAATAGCCACACTGAGCCACTATTACTCTACCTTTTTTGTTCCTGCAAGATCATGCCTAGTATATATGCTCTGTTATTGGAAACACTGACCGTGGCTGACTCGTGTTATGATCAATAGAAGTAAAAGTACATCTGCACTGTGATTGGACACTCGAACCATGGCTGACTCGTGTTATGATTCATAGCCGTTTAAGTTACTTGGTAACTTTTGTGGTCATGTTCAGTGGCACGTGCCAACTTTGTCAAGGCATTGCGCACAGTAGCCACACCAAGCCACAGGTGTTTTACCTTGTTTGCATCTGCAAGATCATGCCTCGTACATCTGCACTGTGATTGGACACTCGAACCATGGCTGACTCGTGTTATGATTCATAGCCGTTTAAGTTACTTGGTAACTTTTGTGGTCATGTTCAGTGGCACGTGCCAACTTTGTCAAGGCATTGCGCACAGTAGCCACACCAAGCCACAGGTGTTTTACCTTGTTTGCATCTGCAAGATCATGCCTCGTACATCTGCACTGTGATTGGACACTCGAACCATGGCTGACTCGTGTTATGATTCATAGCTGTTTAATGTACTTGGTAAACGTTGTGGTCATGGTCAGTGGCACATGCCACCTTTGTCAAGGCATTGCGCACAATAGCTGTGCCAAGCCAACGGTTTTTGACCTTGTTTATACCTGCAAGATCCTGCATATTAGATGTGCACTGTGATTGGGCACTCTGAATGTGGCTGACTCGTGTTACGATTCGTAGAAGTTAAAGTCACTTGGTAAACTTTCTAGTCATGGTCAGTGGCACATGCCAACTTTGTCAAGGCATTGCGCACAATAGCCGTGCCAAGCCACCGGTTTTTTTCCTTGTTCGTACCTGCACAATCATGCCTAAAACATCTGCAGTGTGACTGGACACTCTGACCATGGCTGACCCGTGTTATGATCAATAGACGTAAGCGTCACTTGGATACATTTGTGGTCATGGTCAGTGGCACATGCCAACTTTGTCAAGGCATTGCGCACAATAGCCACACCGAGCCACCAGTATTCTACCTTGTTTAAACCTGTAAGGTCATGCCCAGTATATCTGCACTGTGATTTGACACTCTGATCGTGGCTGACTTGTGTTAGAATTCATAGCCGTTTAACGTACTTGGTAAACTTTGTGGTCATGGTCAGTGGCCCGTGCCGACTTTGTCAAGGCATTGCGCACAATAGCCATGCCAAGCCACTGGTTTTTTACCTTTTTATACCAGCAAGGTCATGCATATTAGATGTGCACTATGATTGGGCACTCTGACAGTGTCTGACTCGTGTTACGATTTGTAGAAGCTAGTCACTTGGTAAACTTTGTGATCATGGTCAGTGGCACATGCCAACTCTGTCAAGACATTGCGCACAATAGCCACACCGAGCCACCCGTATTCTACCTTGTTTGCACCTGCAAGATCATGCCTAGTACATGTGCACTGTGATTAGACACTCTGATCGTAGGTGACACGTGTTATGATTCATAGCCGTTTAAGGTACTTGGTAAAGAGCCTGGTCATGGTCAGCGGCACATGCCAACTTTGTCAAGGCATTGCGTACAATAGCCGTGTGAAGCCACCGGTATTTTACCTTGTTTATACCTGCAAGGTCATGCATATTAGATGTGCACTGTGATTGGGCACTTTGACTGTGGCTGACTTGTGTTACGACTCGTAGACGTTGTGGTCATGGTCAGTGGCACATGCCAACATTGTCAAGTCATTGCGCACAATAGCCACACAAAGACACCAGTATTCTACCTTGTTTGTACCTGCAAGATCATTCCTAGTATATCTGCACTGTGATTGGACACTCTGACCGTGGCTGACTCGTGTTATGATCAATAGAAGTAAAAGTCACTTTGATACATTTGTGGTCATGGTCAGTGGCACATGCCAACTTTGTCAGGGCATTGCGCACAATAGCCACACTGAGCCACCAGTATTCTACCTTGTTTCTATCTGCAAGGTCATGCCTAGTACATCTGCACTGTCGTTGGACATTCTGACTGTGGCTGACTCGTGCTATGAGTCGTAGCCGTTTAAAGTTTTTGTAAACTTTGTGGACATGGTCAGTGGCACATACCAACTTTGTGAAGGCATTGCGCACAATAGTCGTGCCAAGCCACCAGTTTTGTACTTTGTTTATACCTGCAAGGTCATGCCTAGCACATCTAAACTGTAATTGGGCACTCTGACTGTGGCTGACTTGTGTTACGATTCGTAGATGTTAAAGTCACTTGGTAAACTTTGTGGTCATGGTCAGTGGCACATGCCATCTTTGTCAAGGCATTGGGCACAATAGCCGTGCCAAGCCACCGGTTTTTAAACTTGTTTATACCTGCAAGGTCATGCATATTAGATGTGCACTGTGATTGGGCACTCTGACCGTGGCTGACTCGTGTTACGATTTGTAGAAGTTAAAGTCACTTGGTAAACTTTGTGGTCATGGTCAGTGGCACATTCCAACTTTGTCAAGGCATTGCACACAATAGCCACACCGAGACACCACTATTCTATATTGTTTGCACCTGCAAGATCATGCATAGTATATCTGCACTGTGATTGGACACCCTGGCCGTGGCTGACTCATGTTATGATCAATAAAAGTAAACGTCACTTGGATACACTTGTGGTCATGGTCAGTGGCACATGCCAACTTTGTCAAGGCATTGCACACAATAGCCACACCGAGCCACCAGTATTTTACCTTGATTATACCTGTAAGGTCATGCCCAGTATATCTGTACTGAGATTAGACACTCTGACCGTGGCTGACACGTGTTATGATTCCTAGCAGTTTAAGGTACTTGGTAAACTTTATGGTCATGGTCAGTGGCACAGGCCAATTTTTTCAAGGCATTGTGCACAATAGCCGTGCCAAGCCACCAGTTTTTTACCTTGCTTATACTTGCAAGGTCATGCATATTAGATTTGTACTATGATTGGGCACTCTGACCGTGGCTGACTCGTGTTGCGATTTGTAGAAGTTAAAGTCACTTGGTAAACTTTGTGATCATGGTTAGTGGCACATGCCAATTTTGTCATAGCATTGCGCATAATAGCCACACCAAGCCACTGGTTTTCTACCTTGTTTGTACCTTCAAGATCATGCCTAGTACATCTGCACTGTGATTGGACACTCTGACCGTGGGTGACGCGTGTTATGATTCATAGCCGTTTAAGGTACTTGGTAAACAGTGTGGTCATGGTCAGTGGCACGTGCCAACTTTGTCAAGGCATTGCGCACAATAGCGGTGCCAAGCCACCGGTTTTTTACCTTCTTTATACCTGCAAGATAATGCATATTAGATGTGCTTTGTGATTGGGCACTCTGAATGTGGCTGACTCGTGTTATGATTCGTAGAAGTTAAAGTCACTTGGTAAGCTTTGTGGTCATGGTCAGTGGCACATGCCAATTTTGTCAAGGTATTGCGCACAATAGCCGTCCTAAGCCACCGGTTTTTTACCTTGTGTATACCTGCAAGGTCATGCATATTATATGTGTACTGTGATTGGGCACTCTGACCGTGGCTGACTTGTGTTACGATTCATTGAAGTTAAAGCTACTTGGTAAACGTTGTGGTCATGGTCAGTGGCACATGCCAATTTGTCAAGGCATTGCGCACATTAGCCACACTGAGCCTCCAGTATTCTACCTTGTTCATACCTATAAGGTCATGCCCAGTATATCTGTACTGTGATTGGACACTCTAAAAGTGGCTGACTCGTGTTGTAATTCATAGCCATTTAATGTACTTGGTAAAATTTGTGGTCATGGTCAGTGGCACATGCCAACTTTGTCAAGGCATTGCGCACAATAGCCACACTGAGCCACCAGTATTCTACCTTGTTTGCACTTTAAAGATCATGCCTATTACATCTGCACTGTGATTGGACACTCTGACCGTGGGTAACGCGTGTTATGATTCGTAGCCGTTTAAGGTACTTGGTTAACAGTGTGGTCATGGTCAGTGGCACATGTCAACTTTGTCAAGGCATTGCGCACAATAGCCGTGCCAAGCCACCAGTTTTTTCCCTTCTTTATACCTGCAAGGTCATGCATATTAGATGTGCACTTTGATTGGACACTCTGAATGTGGCTGACTCGTGTTACAATTCGTAGACGTTAAAGTCACTTGGTAGACTTTGTGGTCATAGTCAGTGGCACATGCCAACTTTGTCAAGGCATTGCGCACAATAGCCGTGCCAAACCACCGGTTTTTTTCCTTGTTTATACCTGAAAGGTCATGCATGTTAGATGTGCACTGTGATTGGGAACTGTGACCATGGCTGACTCGTGTTACGATTCGTAGAAGTTAAAGTCACTTGGTAAGCTTTGTGGTCATGGTCAGTGGCACATGCCAACTTTGTCAAGGCATTGCGCACAGTAGCCACACCAAGAGACAGATGTTTTACCTTGTTGGCACCTGCAAGATCATGCCTAATTCATCTGCACTATGATTGGACACTCTGACCGTGGCTGACTCGTGTTATGATCAATAGACGTAAACGTCACTTGGTAAACTTTGTGGTCATGGTCAGTGGCACATGCCACTTTATCAAGGCATTGCGCACAATAGTCACACCGAGCCACCAGTATTCTACCTGGTTTAAACATGTGAGGTCATGCCCAGTATATCTGCACTGTGATTGGACACTCTGACCGTGGCTGACTCGTGTTATAATTCATAGCCGTTTAATCTACTTGGTAAACTTTGTGGTCATGGTCAGTGGCACATGCCACACCGATCCACCTGTATTCTACATTGTTTATACCTGTAAGGTCATGCCCAGTATATCTAAACTGTGATTGGACACTCTGACCGTGGCTGACTCATGTTATGATGCATGGCTGTTTAAGGTACTTTGTAAACGTTGTGGTCATGGTCAGTGGCACATGCCAACTTTGTCAAGGTATTGCGCACAATAGCCGTGCCAAGCCACCGGTTTCTTACCTAGTTAAAAACTTCCAAGGTCATGCATGTTAGACGTGCTCTGTGATTGGGCACTCTGACCGTGGCTGACTCATGGTACGATTTGTAGACGTAAAAGTCACTTGGATACATTTATGGTCATGGTCAGTGGCACATGCCAACTTTGTCAAGGCATTGTGCACAATAGCCACACCGAGCCACCAGTATTCTGCCTTGTTTATGCCTGAAAGGTCATGCCCAGTATATCTGCACTGTGACTGGGCACTCTGATCGTGGCTGACTCGTGTTATGATTCATAGCCGTTTAAGGTACTTGGTAAACTTTGTGGTCATGGTCAGTGGCACATGCCAACTTTGTGAAGGCATTGCGCACAATAGCCACACCGAGCCACAAGTATTCTACCTTGTTCTTACCTGCACGATCATGCCTAGTACATCTGCACTGTGATCGGACACTTGTAGCGTGGCTGACTCGTGTTATGATTCATAGACGTTTAAGGTACTTGGTAATCTTTGTGGTCATGGTCAGTGGCACATGCCAACTTTGTCAGGACATTGCGCACAAAAGCCACACTTAGCCACCAGTATTCTACCTTGTTTACACCAGCAAGATCATGCCTAGTACTCTGATTGGACACTCTGACCGTGGCTGACTCGTGTTATGATCAATGGAAGTAAAAGTCACTTGGATACATTTGTGGTCATGGCCAGTGGCACATGCCAACTCTGTGAGGGCATTATGCACAATAGCCACACCAAGCCAACAGTATCCGACCTTGTTTGCACCTACAAGATCATGCCTAGTATATCTGCACTGTGATTGGACACTCTGACCGTGGTTGACTCATGTTATGATCAACAGAAGTAAAAGTCACTTGGATACATTTATGGTCATGGTCAGTGGCACATGCCAACTTTGTCAAGTACTTGCGCACAATAGCCACACCGAGCCACTGGTATTCTACCCTGTTTGAGCCTGCAAGATCATGCCAACTACATCTGCACTGTGATTGGACACTCTGACTGTGGCTGACTCGTGTTATGATCAATAGCCGTTTGAGGTACTTGGTAAACTTTGTGGTCATGGTCAGCGGCACATGCCAACTTTGTCAAGGCATTGCGCACAATAGCATGGGCCAAGCAGCCGGTTTTTTACTTGTTTATACCTGCACGATCATGCCCAGTACATCTACACTGAAGGTGGGCACTCTGACCGTTGCTGGCTCGTGTAACGATTCGTAGAAGTTAAATTCACTTGGTAAACTTTGTGGTCATGGTCAGTGGCACTTGCCACCTTTGTCAAGGCATTGCGCGCAATAGCCATACAGAGTCACCAGTATTCTACGTTGTTTGCACCTGCAAGATCATGCCTAGTACATCTGCACTGTGATTGGACACACAGATCGTGGCCGACTCATGTTATGATCAATAGAAGTAAAGTCAGTTGGATACATTTGTGGTAATGGTCAGTGGCACATGCCAACTTTGTCAAGGCATTGCGCATAATAGCCACACCGAGCCACCACCATTCTACCTTGTTTGCACCTGCAACATCATGCCTAGTACATCTGCACTATGGTTGGACACTCTGACCGTGGC
Source organism: Penium margaritaceum (assembly GCA_023375785.1). Lineage (NCBI taxonomy): Eukaryota > Viridiplantae > Streptophyta > Zygnematophyceae > Desmidiales > Peniaceae > Penium > Penium margaritaceum. Next base: position 296,883 of record SZWC01000189.1, read on the forward strand.
AGACTCGTGTTATGATCAATAGAAGTAAAAGTCAATTGGATACGTTTGTGGTCATGGTCAGTGGCACATGCCAACTTTGTCAAGGCATTGCACACAATAGCCACACCGAGCCACCAGTATTCTACCTTGTTTATACTTGCAAGATCATGACTAGTACATCTGCACTCTGATTGGACATTCAACCGTGGCTGAATCGTGTTATGATCAATAGAAGTAAAAGTCACTTGGATACATTTGTGGTCATGGTCAGTGGCACATGCCAACTTTGTGAAGGCATTGTGCAGAATACCCACACCAAGCCAACAGTATTCTACCTTGTTTGCACCTGCAAGATCATGCGTAGTACATCTGCACTGTGATTGGACACTCTGATCGTGGCTGACTCGTGTCATGATCAATAGAAGTAAAAGTCGTTTGGATACATTTGTGGTCATGGTCAGAGGCACATGCCAACTTTGTCAAGGCATTGTGCACAATAGCTGGTCCAAGCCACCGGTTTTTTACTTGTTTATACCTGCAATATCATGCCCAGTACACCTGCACTGTAGTTGGGCACTCTGACCGTGGCTGACTCGTGTAACGATTCGTAGAATTTAAAGTCACGTGGTTAACGTTGTGGTCATGGTCAGTGGCACATGCCACATTTGTCATTTGTCAGGGAATTTTGCACAATAGCCACACCGAGCCACCAGTATACTACCTTGTTTGCACCTGCAAGATCATGCCCAGTACATCTGCACTGTGATTGGACACTCAGACCGTGGCTGACGCGTGTTATGATCAATTGAAGTAAAAGTCACTTGGATACATTTGCGGTGATGGTCAGTGGCGCATTAAAACTTTGTCAAGGCATTACGCACAATAGCCACACCAAGCCACCAGTATTCTACCTTGTTTGCACCTGCAAGATCATGCCTAGTACATCTGCCTTATGGTTGGACACTCTGACCATTGCTGACTCGTGTTATGATGAATAGAATTAAAAGTTACTTCGATACATTTTTGGTCATGGTCAGTGGCACATGCCAACTTTGTCAAGGTATTGCACACAATAGCCACAATGAGCCATCTGTATTCTATCTTGTTTATACCTGTAAGGTCATGCCCACTATATGTGCACTGTGATTGGCCACTCTGACCGTGGCTGACTCGTGTTATGATTCATAGCCGTTTAAGGTACTAGTTAACTTTTATGGTCATGTTCAGTGGCACGTGCCAACTTTGTCAAGGCATTGCGCACAATAGCCGTGCCAAGCCACCGGTTTTTTACCTTTTTTATACCTGCAAGGTCATGCAAATTAGATGTGCACTGTCATTGTGCTCTCTAACCGTGGCTGACTCATGTTGCATTTTGTAGAAGCTAAAGTCACTTGGTAAACTTTGTGGTCATGGTCAGTAGCACATGTCAACTTTGTCAAGGCATTGCGCACAATAGCCACACCGAGCCACCAGCACTCTACCTTGTTTGCACCTGCAAGATCATGCCTAGTACATCTTCATTGTGATTGGATACTCTGATCGTGACTGACTCGTGTTACGATCAATAGATGTAAAAGTCACTTGGTAAACTTTGTGGTCATGGTCAGTGGCACATGCAGACTTTGTCAAGGCAATGCACAAAATAGCCCCACAGAGCCATCAGTACTCTACCTTGCTTATACCTGCAAGGTCATGCCTAGTATATCTGTACTGTGATTGGACACTCTGACCGTGGCTGACTCATGTTATGATTCATAGCCGTTTAATGTACTTGGTAAACATTGTGGTCATGGTCAGTGGCACATGCCAACTTTGTCAAGGCATTGTGCACAACAGCCACACCGAGCCACCAGTATTCTACCTTGTTGATACCTGCAAGGTCATGCGCAGTGTATCTGCACAGTGATTGGACACTCTGACCCTGGGTGACTCGTGTTAGGATTCATCGCCGTTTAATGTACTTGGTAAACATTGTGGTCATGGTCAGTGGCACATGCCAACTTTGTCAAGGCATTGCGCACAATAGCCGTGCCAAGCCACCGGTTTTTTCCTTGTTTATACTTGCAAGGTAATGCATATTAGGTGTGCACTGTGATTGGGCACTCTGACCATGGCTAACTCGTGTTACGATTCGTATAAGCTAGAGTCACTTGGTAAACTGTGTGGTCATGGTCAGTGGCACATGCCACCTTTGTCAAGGCATTGCGCACAATAGCCAAACCGAACCACCAGAATTCTACCTTGTTTGCACCTGCAAGATCATGCCTAGTACATCTGCACTGTGATTGGACACTCTGACCGTGGCTGACTCGTGTCATGATTCATATCCGTTTGAGGTACTTGGTAAACTTTGTCAAGGCATTGCGCACAATAGCCGTGCCACGCCACTAGTTTTTTTCCTTGTTTATAACTGCAAGGTCATGCATATTATACGTGCATTGTGATTGGGTACTCTGACTGTGGCTGACCTGTGTTACGATTCGTAGAAGTTAAAGTCACTTGGTAAACACTCTGGTCATGGTCAGTGGCACATGCTCACTTTGTCAAAGCATTGCGCACAATAGCCGTGCCAAGCCACCGGTTTTTTGCACTGTTTATACCTGTAAGGTCATGCATATTAGGTGTGCATTGTGATTGGGCACTCTGACTGTAGCTGACTCGTAATACGACTCGTCGAAGTTAAAGTCACTTGGTAAAGTTTGTTGCCATGGTCAGTGGCACATGCCAACTTTGTCAAGGCATTGCACATAATAGCCACACCCAGCCACTAGTACTCTGCCTTGTTTGTACCTGCAAGATCATGCCTAGTAGATCTGCACTGTCATTGGACACTCTGACCATGGCTGACTCGTGTTATGATCAATAGAAGTAGAAATCACTTGGATACAGTTGTGGTCATGGTCAGTGGCACATGCCTACTTCGTCAAGGCATTGCGCACAATAGCCACACCGAGCCACCAGTATTCTACCTTGTTTATACATGCAAGGTCATGCCCAGTATACTTGCACTGTGATTGGACACTCTGACCGTGGCTGACTCATGTTATGATTCATAGCCGTTTGATGTACTGGGTAAACTTTGTGGTAATGGTCAGTGGCATATGCCAACTTTGTCAAGGCATTGCGCACAGTAGCCATGCCAAGACACCGGTTTTTTACCCTCTTTATACCTGCAAGGTCATGCATATTAGTTGTGCACTGTGATTGGGCACTCTGACTGTGGCTGACTCGTGTTACGATTCGTAGAAGTTAAAGTCACTTGGTAAACTTTGTGGTCATAGTCAGTGGCACATGCCAACCTTGTCAAGGTATTGCACACAATAGCCACAATGAGCCATCTGTATTCTATCTTGTTTATACCTGTAAGGTCATGCCCACTATATGTGCACTGTGATTGGCCACTCTGACCGTGGCTGACTCGTGTTAGGATCAATAGATGTAAAAGTCACTTGGTAAACTTTGTGGTCATAGTCAGTGGCACATGCCAACCTTGTCAAGGTATTGCACACAATAGCCACAATGAGCCACCTGTATTCTATCTTGTTTATACCTGTAAGGTCATGCCCACTATATGTGCACTGTGATTGGCCACTCTGACCGTGGCTGACTCGCGTCATGATTCATAGCCGTTTCAGGTACTAGTTAACTTTTATGGTCATGGTCAGTGGCACATGCCACCTTTGTCAAGGCATTGCGCACAATAGCCACACCGAGCCACCAGTACTCTACCTTGTTTGCACCTGCAAGATCATGCCTAGTACATCTTCATTGTGATTGGACACTCTGACCGTGGCTGACTCGTGTTAGGATCAATAGATGTAAAAGTCACTTGGTAAACTTTGTGGTCATGGTCAGTGGCACATGCAAACTTTGTCAAGGCATTGCACAAAACAGCCCCACAGAGCCACCAGTACTCTACCTTGCTTATACCTGCAAGGTCATGCCTATTATATCTGTACTATGATTGGACACTCTGACCGTGGCTGACTCATGTTATGATTCATAGCCGTTTGATGTACTTGGTAAACTTTGTGGTCATGGTCAGTGGCAAATGCCAACTTTGTCAAGGCATTGAGCACAATATCCGTGCCAAGCCACCGGTTTTTTACCTTGTATATGCCTGCACGGTCATGCATATTAGATGTGCACTGTGATTAGGCACTTTGATTGTGGCTGACTCGTGTTACGGTTCGTAGACGTTAAGGTCACTTGGAAAACCTTGTGGTCATAGTCAGTGGCACATGCCACTTTTGTCAAGGCATTGCGCACAATACCCACACCGAACCACCAGTAATCTACATTGTTTGCACCTGCAAGATCATGCATAGTACATCTGCACTGTGATTGACACTCTGACCGTGACTGACTTGTGTTATGATTCATAGCCGTTTAAGGTACTTGTTAAGCTTTGTGGGCATGGTTAGTGGCACATGCCAACTTTGTCAAGGCATGGAGCATAATAGCCACACCGAGCCACTCGTATTCTACCTTGTTTGTACCTGTAAGTTCATGCCTAGTACATGTGCACTGTGATTGGACACTCTGACCATGGCTGACTCGTGTTATGATCAAAAGAAGTAACAGTCACTTGGATACATTTGTGGTAATGGTCAGTGGCACATGCCAAATTTGTCAAGGCATTGCGCACAATAGCCACACCGAGCCACCAGTAATCTACCTTGTTTATACCTGCAAGGTCATGCCCAGTATATCTGCATTGTGATTGGACACTCTGACCGTGGCTGACTCGTGTCATGATTAATAGCCGTTTAATGTACTTGGAAAACTTTGTTGTCATGGTCTGTGCCACATGCCAACTTTGTCAAGGCATTGCGCACAATAGCTGTGCCAAGCCACCGGTTTTTTACTTTGTTTTTACCTGTAAGGTCATGCATATTAGATGTGTACTGTGATTGAGCACTCAGACCGTGGCTGACTTGTGTTACGATTCGTAGAAGTTCAAGTCACTTGGTAATCTTTGTGGTCATGGTCAGTGGCACATGCCAACTATGTCAAAGCATTGCGCACAATAGCCACACCAAGCCACTGGTGTTTTACCTTGTTTGCAGCTACAAGATCATACCTAACACATCTGCACTGTGATTGGACACTCTGACCGTGGCTGACGCGTGTTATGATCAATATAAGTAAAGTCACTTGGATATACTTGTGGTCATGGTCAGTGGCACATGCCAACGTTTTCAAGGCATTGCACACAACAGCCACACCGATCCACCCGTATTCTACCTTGTTTACACCTGCAAGGTCATCCCTATTGTATCTGCACCGTGATTGGACACTCTGACCGTGGCTGACCCGTGTTATGATTCACAGCCGTTTAATGTACTTGGTAAACGTTGTGGTCATGGTCAGTGGCACTTTCCAAATTTGTCAAGGCATTGCGCACAATAGCCGTGCCAAGCCACCAGTTTTTTACCTTGTTTATACCTGTAAGATCATGGCTAGTACATCTGAACTGTGATTGGGTACTCTGACCATGGCTGACTCGTGTTATGATTCGTAGAAGTTAAAGTGACTTGGTAAAATTTGTGGTCATGGTCAGTGGCACATGCCAACTTTGTCAAGGCATTGCTCACAACAGCCACACCGAGCCACCAGTATTCTACCTTGTTGATACCTGCAAGGTCATGCCCAGTGTATCTGCACAGTGATTGGACACTCTGACCCTGGGTGACTCGTGTTAGGATTCATCGCCGTTTAATGAACTTGGTAAACATTGTGGTCATGGTCAGTGGCACATGCCAGCTTTGTCAAGGCATTGCGCACAATAGCCGTGCCAAGCCACTGGTTTTTTCCTTGTTTATACTTGCAAGGTCATGCATATTAGGTGTGCACTGTGATTGGGCACTCTGACCATGGCTAACTCGTGTTACGATTCGTATAAGCTAGAGTCACTTGGTAAACTGTGTGGTCATGGTCAGTGGCACATGCCACCTTTGTCAAGGCATTGCGCACAATAGCCACACCGAACCACCAGAATTCTACCTTGTTTGCACCTGCAAGATCATGCCCAGTACATCTGCACTGTGATTGGACACTCTGACCGTGGCTGACTCGTGTCATGATTCATATCTGTTTAAGGTACTTGGTAAACTTTGTCAAGGCATTGCGCACAATAGCCGTGCCACGCCACTAGTTTTTTTCCTTGTTTATAGCTGCAAGGTCATGCATATTAGACGTGCATTGTGATTGGGTACTCTGACTGTGGCTCACATGTGTTACGATTCGTAGAAATTAAAGTCACTTGGTAAACACTCTGGTCATGTTCAGTGGCACATGCTCACTTTGTCAAAGCATTGCGCACAATGGCCGGGCCAAGCCACCGGTTTTTTGCACTATTTATACCTGTAAGGTCATGCATATTAGGTGTGCATTGTGATTGGGCACTCTGACCGTAGCTGACTCGTAATACGACTCATCAAAGTTAAAGTCACTTGGTAAATTTTGTTGCCATGGTCAGTGGCACATACCAACTTTGTCAAGGCATTGCACATAATAGCCACACCCAGCCACTAGTACTCTGCCTTGTTTGTACCTGCAAGATCATGCCTAGTAGATCTGCACTGTGATTGGACACTCTGACCATGGCTGACTCGTGTTATGATCAATAGAAGTAGAAGTCACTTGGATACAGTTGTGGTCATGGTCAGTGGCACATGCCTACTTTGTCAAGGCATTGCGCACAATAGCCACACCGAGCCACCAGTATTCTACCTTGTTTATACATGCAAGGTCATGCCCAGTATATCTGCACTGTGATTGGACACTCTGACCGTGGCTGACTCATGTTATGATTCATAGCCGTTTGATGTACTGGGTAAACTTTGTGGTAATGGTCAGTGGCATATGCCAACTTTGTCAAGGCATTGCGCACAGTAGCCATGCCAAGACACTGGTTTTTTACCCTGTTTATAACTGCAAGATCATGCATATTAGTTGTGCACTGTGATTGGGCACTCTGACTGTGGCTGACTCGTGTTACGATTCGTATAAGTTACAGTCACTTGGTAAACTTTGTGGTCATAGTAAGTGGCACATGCCAACTTTGTCAAGGCATTGCGCACAATAGCCATACCGAGCCACCGGTATTCTACCTTGTTTGTACCTGCAAGATCATGCCTAGTACATCTGCACTGTGATTGGACACTCTGAACGTGGCTGACTCGTGTTATGATCAATAGAAGTAAAAGTCACTTGGATACATTTGTGGTCATGGTCAGTGGTACATGCCAACTTTGTCAAGGTATTGCACACAATAGCCACACCGAGCTACCAGTATTATACCTTGTTTATACCTGAAAGGTCATGCCAAGTATATTTGCACTGTAATTGGAAACTCTGACCGTGGCTGACTCGTGTTATGATCAACAGAAGTCAAGGACACTTGGCTATTTGTGGTCATGGTCAGTGGCACATGCCAACTTTTCCAAGGAATGGCACACAATAGCCACGCCGAGCCACCAGTATTCTACCTTCTTTATACCGGTAAGGTTATGCCCAGTATATCTTTACTCTGATTGGACACTCTGACCGTGGCTGACTCGTGTTATGATTCATAGCCGTTTAAGGTACTTGGAAAACTTTGTGGTCGTGGTCAGTGGCACGTGCCAGCTTTGTCAAGGCATTGCGCACAATAGCCGTGCCAAGCCACCAGTTATTTACCTTGTTTATACCTGCAAGGTCATGCATATTAGAGGTGCACTGTGATTGGGCACTCTGACCGTGGCTGACTCGTGTTACGATTCGTAGAAGTTAAAGTCACTTTGTAAACTTTGTGGTCATCGTCAGTGGCACATGCTAAATTTGTCAAGGTATTGCGCACAATAGCCACACCGAGCCATTAGTATTCTACCTTGTTTATACCTGTAAGTTCATTTCCAGTATATCTTCACTGTGATTGGACACTCGGACCGTGGCTGACTCGTGTTATGATCAATAGACGTAAAAGTCACTTGGATACATTTGTGGTCATGGTCAGTAGCACATGCCAACCTTGTCAAGGCATTGCGCAGAATAGCCACACCGAACCACCAGTATTCTATGTTGTTTGCACCTGAAAGATCATGCTTAGTACATCTGCACTGTGATTGGACACTCTGACCATGGCTGACTCGTGTTATGATTCATAGCCGTTTAAGGTACTTGGTAATCTTTGTGCTCATGGTCAGTGGCACATGCCAACTTTGTCAAGGCATTGCGCACAATAGCCGGGCCAAGCCACCGGTTATTTACTTGTTTATACCTGCACGATCATGCCAAGTACATCTACACTGTAGTTGAGCACTCTGACCGTGGCTGACTCGTGGAACGATTCCTAGAAGTTAAAGTCACTTGGTAAACTTTGTGGTCATGGTCCGTGGCACATGCCACCTTTCTCAAGGCATTGCGTGCAATAGCCATACTAAGTCACCAGTATTCTACGTTGTTTGCACCTGCAAGATTATGCCTAGTACATCTGCACTGTGATTGGACACTCAGATCGTGGCTGACTCGTGTTATGATCAATAGAAGTAAATTCACTTGGATACATTTGTGGTAATGGTCAGTGGCACATGCCAACATTGTCAAGGCATTGCGCACAATAGCAACACCGAGCCACCACTATTCTACCTTGTTTGCACCTGCAAGATCATGCCTAGTACATCTGCACTATGGTTGGACACTCTGACCGTGGCTGACTCGTGTTATGATCAATAGAAGTAAAGGTCACTTGGATACGTTTGTGGTCAGGGTCAGTGGCACATCCCAATTTTGTCAAGGCATTGCGCACAATATCCGAACCAAGCCACCAGTATTCTACCTTGTTTGTACCTGCAAGATCATGCCTAGTACATCTGCACTGTGATTTGACACTCTGACCGTGGCTGACTCGTGTTACGATCAATAGACGTAAGCGTCGCTTGGATACATTTGTGGTCATGGTCAGTGGCACATGCCAACTTTGTCAAGGCATTGCGCAAAATAGCCACACCGAGCCACCAGTATTCTACCTTGTTTAAACCTGTAAGGTCATGCCCAGTATATCTGCACTGTGATTTGACACTCTGATCGTGGCTGACTCGTGTTAGAATTCATAGCCGTTTAACGTACTTGGTAAACTTTGTGGTCATGGTAAGTGGCACGTGCCGACATTGTCAAGGCATTGCGCACAATAGCCGTGCCAAGCCACCGGTTTTTTTCCGTTTTACATCGGCAAGGTCATGCATATCAGATGTGCACTATGATTGGGTACTCTGACAGTGGCTGACTCGTGTTACGATTTGTAGAAGCTAGTCACTTGGTTAACTTTGTGATCATGGTCAGTGGCACATGCCAACTTTGTCAAGACATTGCGCACAATAGCCACACCGAGCCACCCGTATTCTACCTTGTTTGCACATGCAAGATCATGCCTAGTACATCTGCACTGTGATTGGACACGCTGATCGTCGGTGACGCGTGTTATGATTCATAGCCGTTTAAGGTACTTGGTAAAGAGTGTGGTCATGGTCAGTGGCACATGCCAGCTTTGTCAATGCATTGCGTACAATAGCCGTGCCAAGCCACCGGTATTTGACCTTGTTTATACCTGCAAGGTCATGCATATTAGATGTGCACTGTGATTGGGCAGTCTGAATGTGGCTGACTCGTGTTACGTTTCATATAAGTTAAAGTCACTTGGTAAACAATGTGGTCATGGTCGGTGGTACATGCCAACTTTGTCAAGGCATTGCGCACAATAACCGTGCCAAGCCACCGGTATATTGTCTTTTGTATACCTGCAAGGTCATGCATATTAGATGTGCATTGAGATTGGGCACTTTGACTGTGGCTGACTTGTGTTACAAATCGTAGAAGTGAAAGTCACTTGGTAAACGTTGTGGTCATGGTCAGTGGCACATGCCAACATTGTAAAGTCATTGCGCACAGAAGCCACACAAAGACACCAGTATTCTACCTTGTTTTTACCTGCAAGATCATTCCTAGTACATCGACACTGTGATTGGACACTCTGACCGTGGCTGACTCGTGTTATGATCAATAGAAGTAAAAGACACTTTGATACATTTGTGGTCATGGTCAGTGGCACATGCCAACTTTGTCAGCACATTGCGCACAATAGACCCACTGAGCCACCAGTATTCTACCTTGTTTATACCTGCAAGGGCATGCCTAGTACATCTGCACTGTCATTGGACACTCTGAGCGTGGCTGACTCGTGTTATGAGTCATAGCCGTTTAAAGTACTTGGTAAACTTTGTGGACATGGTCAGTGGCACATACCAACTTTGTGAAGGCATTGCGCACAATAGTCATGCCAAGCCACCGGTTTTTACCTTGCTTATACCTGCAAGGTCATGCCTAGCACATCTAAACTGTTATTGGGCACTCTGACTGTGGCTGACTTGTGTTACGATTCGTAGATGTTAAAGTTACTTGGTAAACTTTGTGGTCATGGTCAGTGGCACATGCCAACTTTGTCAAGGCATTGCGCACAATACCCGTGCCAAGCCACAGGTTTTTTACCTTGTTTATACCTGCAAGGTCATGCATATTAGATGTACACTGTGATTGGGCATGCAGACCGTGGTTGACTCGTGTAACGATTCGTAGAAGTTAACGTCCCTTGGTAAACATTGTGGTCATGGTCAGTGGCACATGCCAACATTGTCAAGGCATTGCGCACAATAGCCATTCCAAGCCACCAGTATTCTACCTTGTTTGAACCTTCAACATCATGCCTCGCACATCTGCACTGTGATTGGAAACTCTGACCGTGGCTGACTCGTGTTATGATCAATAGATGTAAGAATCACTTGGATACATTTGTGGTCATGGTCAGTGGCACATGCAAACTTTGTCAAGGCATTGCGCACAATAGCCACACGGAGCCACCAGTATTCTACCTTGTTCATACCTGCAAATTCATGCCTAGTATATCTGCACTGTGATTGGACACTCTGCCCGTCGCTGACTCGTGTTATGATTCATAGCCGTTTAAGGTACTTGGTAAACTTTGTGGTCATGGTCAGTGGCACATGCCAACTTTGTCAAGGCATTGCGCATAATAGCCGTGCAAAGCCACCGGTTTTTAACCTTGTTTATACTTGCAAGGTAATGCCTAGTACATCTGAACTGTGATTGGGCACTCTGACTGTGGCTGACTCGTGTTACGATTCGCAGAAGTTACAGTTACTTGGTAAACTTTGTGTTCATGGTCAGTGGCACATGCAAACTTTAACAAGGCATTGCGAACAATAGCCACACCGAGCCACCAATATTCTACCTTGTTTGCACCTGCAAGATCATGCCTACTATATCTGCACTGTGATTGGACACTCTGACAGTGGTTGACTCGTGTTATGATCAATAGAAGTAAAAGTCACTTGGATACATTTGTGGTAATGGTCAGTGGCACATGCCAGCTTTGTCAATGCCTTGCACATAATAGCCACACTGAGCCACCAGTATTCTACCTTGTTCATACCTGTAAGCTCATGCCCAATATATCTGCAATGTGATTGGACGCTCTGCCCGTGGCTGACTCGTGTTATGATTCATAGCCGTTTAAGGTACTTGGTAAACTTTCTGGTCGTGGTCAGTGGCACATGCCAACTTGGTCAATGCATTGTGCAAAATAGCTCTGCCAAGCCACCGGATTTTACCTTGTTTATACCTGGAAGGTCATTCCTAGTAGATGTGAACTGTGAGTGGGCACTCGGACTGTGGCTGACTCGTGTTACAATTCGTAGAAGTTAAAGTCACTTGGTAATCATTGTGGTCATGGTCTGTGGTACATGCCAACTTTGTCAAGGCATTGCGCACAATAGCCGTGCTAAGACACCAGTTTTTTACCCTGTTTATACCTGCAAGATCATTCATATTAGATGTGCACTGTGATTGGGTACTCTGACCGTGGCTGACTCGTGTAATGATTCGTATAAGTTAAAGTCACTTGTGGTCATGGTCATGGTCAGTGGCACATGCCAACCTTTTCAATGCATTACGCACAATAGCCACACCGAGCCACCAGTATTGTACCTTGTTTGCACCTGCAAGATCCTGCCTAGTACATCTGCACTATGATTGGGCACTCTGACCGTTGCTGACTTGTGTCATTATCAATAAAAGTAAAACTCACTTGGATACATTTGTGGTCATGCTCAGTGGCACATGCCAACTTTGTCAAGGCATTGCGCACAATAGCCACACCGAGCCACTTGTATTATAGCTTATACGTGCAAGATGATGCCCAGGATATCTGCACTGTGATTGGACACTCTGACCGTGGCTGACTCGTCTTATGATTCATAGCCGTTTAAGGTACTTGGTAAACTTTGTGGTCATGGTCAGTGGCACATGCCAACTTTGTCAAGGCATTGCGCACAATAGCCGTGCCAAGCCACCGGTTTTAAAACTTGTTTATACCTGCAAGGTCATGCATATTAGATGTGCACTGTGATTGGGCACTCTGACCGTGGCTGACTTGTGTTACGATTTGTAGAAGTTAAAGTCACTTGGTAAACGTTGTGATCATTGTTAGTGCCACATGCCAATTTTGTCAAGGTATTGCGCACAATAGCCAGCCCAAGCCACCGGGTTTTTACCTTGTGTATACCTGCAAGGTCATGCATATTAGATGTGCACTGTGATTGGGTACTCTGACCGTGGCTGACTTGTGTTACGATTTGTAGAAGTTAAAGTCACTTGGTAAACGTTGTGATCATTGTTAGTGCCACATGCCAATTTTGTCAAGGTATTGCGCACAATAGCCAGCCCAAGCCACCGGTTTTTTACCTTGTTTATACCAGCAAGGTCATGCATATTAGATGTGCACTGTGATTGGGTACTCTGACCGTGGCTGACTTGTGTTACGATTTGTAGAAGTTAAAGTCACTTGGTAAACGTTGTGATCATTGTTAGTGCCACATGCCAATTTTGTCAAGGTATTGCGCACAATAGCCAGCCCAAGCCACCGGTTTTTTACCTTGTTTATACCAGCAAGGTCATGCATATTAGATGTGCACTGTGATTGGGTACTCTGACCGTGGCTGACTCGTCTTACCATTCGTAGAAGTTAATGTCACTTGGTAAACTTTGTGATCATGGTCAGTGGCACATGCCAACTTTGTCGAGGCATTGCACACAATAGCCACACCGAGCCACGAGTATTCTACCTTGTTTGCACCTTCAGGAGCATGCCTAGTACATCTGAACTGTGATTGGACACTCTGACCGTGGGTGACGCGTGTTATAATTTGTAGCCGTTTAAGGTACTTTGTAAACAGTGTGGTCATGGTCAGTGGCACATGCCAACTTTGTCAAGGCATTGCGCACAATAGCGGTGCCAAGCCACCAGTTTTTTTACCTTCTTCATACCGGCAAGGTCATGCATATCAGATTTGCACTGTTACTTGGCACTCTGAATGTGGCTGACTCGTGTTACAATTCGTGGATGTTAAAGTCACTTGGTAAACTTTGTGGTCATGGTCAGTGGCACATGCCAACTCTGTCAAGGCATTGCGCACAATAGCCATGCCAAGGCACCGGTTTTCTACCTTTTTTATACCTGTAAGGTCGTGCATGTTATATGTGCACTGTGATTGGGCACTCTGAATGTGGCTGACTCGTGTTACAATTCGTAGAAGTTAATTCACTTGGTAAACTTTGTGGTCATAGTCAGTGGCACATGCCAACTTTGTCAAGGCATTGCGCACAATAGCGGTGCCAAGCCACCGGTTTCTTACCTTGTTTATACCTGCAAGGTCATGCGTGTTATATGTGCACTGTGATTAGGCACTCTGACCATGGCTGACCTGTGTTAGGATTCGTAGAAGTTAAAGTCACTTGGTAAGCGTTGTGGTCATGGTCAGTGGCACATGCCAACTTCGTCAAGGTATTGCGCAGAGTAGCCACACCAAGGCACAGGTGCTTTACCTTGTTTGCACCTGCAAGATCATGCCTAATACATCTGCACTAAGATTGGACACTCTGACCGTGGCTGACTCGTGTTATGATCAATAGACGTAAACGTCACTTTGTCAACTTTGTGGTCATGGTCAGTGGCACATGCCAAGTTATGAGGGCATTGCGCACAATAGCCACTCCGAGCCACCAGTATTCTACCTGGTTTATACCTGTGAGGTCATGCCCAGTATATCTGCACTGTGATTGGACACTCTGACCGTGGCTGACTCGTGTGATAATTCATAGCCGCTTAATGTACGTGGTAAACTTTGTGGTCATGGTCAGTGGCACATGCCAACTTTGTCAAGGCATCGCGCACAATAGCCGTGCCAAGCCACCTGTTTTTTACCTTGCATATACCAGCAAGGTCATGCATATTAGATGTGTACTATGATTGGGCAATCTGACCGTGGCTGGCTCGTGTTACGATTCGTAGAAGTTAAAGTCACTTGGTAAGCTTTGTGATCATGGTCAGTGGCACATGCCAACTTTGTCAAGGCATTGCGCACAATAGCCACACCGAGCCACCAGTAATCTACCTTGTTTGTACCTGCAAGATCATACCTAGTACATCTGCACTGTGATTGGACACTCTGACCGTGGCTGACTCGTGTTATGAGTCATTGCCGTTTCAGGTACTTGGTAAACTCTGTGGTCATGGTAATGGGCACATGCCAACTTTGTCAAGGCATTGTGCACAATAGTCGTGCCAAGCCACCGGTTCTTTATCTTTTTAATTCCTACAAGGTCATGCCTAGTACATCTGAACTGTGATTGGGCACTCTGACTGTAGCTGACTCGTGTTACGATTTGTAGAAGATAAAGTCACTTGGTAGACTTTGTGGTCATGGTCAGTTGCACATGCCAACTTCGTAATGGCATTCCAAGTAATAGCTATACCGAGCCACCAGTAGTCTACCTTGTTTGCACCTTCAAGATCATGCCTAGTACATCTGCACAGTGATTGGACACTCTGACCGTGGGTGACGCGTGTTATGATTCGTAGCGGTTTAAGGTACTTGGTAAACTGTGTGGTCATGGTCAGTGGCACATGCCAACTTTGTCAAGACATTGCGCACAATACCCGTGCCAAGCCACCAGTTTTTTACGTTCTTTATACCTGCAAGGTCATGCATATTAGATGTGCACTATGCTTGGGCACTCTGAATGTGGCTGACTCGTGTTACAATTCGTAAAAGTTAAAGTCACTTGGTTAACTTTGTGGTCATGGTCAGTGGCACGTGCCAACTTTGTCAGGGCATTGCGCACAATAGCCGTGCCAAGCCACCGGGTTTTTACATTGTGTATACCTGTAAGGTCATGCATATTAGATGTGCACTGTGATTGGGCACTTTGACCATGGTTGACTTGTGTTACGATTCGTAGAAGTTAAGGTCACTTGGTAGACTTTGTGGTCATGGTCAGTGGCACATGCCGACTTTGTCAAGGCATTGCGCACAATAGCCACACCGAGCCACCAGAATTCTACCTTGTTCGTACCTGTACGATCATGCCTAGGACATCTGCAGTGTGATTGGAAACTCTGAGTGTGGATGACTCGTGTTATGAGTCATAGCCGTTTAAGGTACTTAGTAGACTTTTTGTTCATAGTCAGTGGCACATGCCAACTTTGTCTAGGCATTGAGCACAATAGTCGTGCTAAGCCACCCGTTTTTTTCCTTTTTTATTCCTGTAAGGTCATGCCTAGTACATCTGAACTGCGATTGGGCACTCTGACTGTAGCTGACACGTGTTACAATTTGTAGAAAAAAAAGTCACTTGGTATACTTTGTGGTCATGGTCAGTGGCACATGCCAACTTGGTCAAGGCATTGCGCACAATAGGCGTGCCAAGAAACCACTTTTTTACCTTGTTTATACATGCAAGGGCATGCATATTAGATGTGCACTGTGATTGGACACTATGACCGTGGTTGACTCGTGTTACGATTCGTATAAGGTAAAGTCACCTGGTAAACTTTGTGGTCATGGTCAGTGGCACATGCCAACAGTGTCAACAATCGCCAGTCCGAGCCACCAGTACTCTACCTTGTTTGAACCTGCAAGATCATTCCTAGTACATCTGCACTGTGACTGGACACTCTGACCGTGGTTGACTCGTATTATGATCAATACATTTAAAAGTCATTTGGATGCATTTGTGGTCATGGTCAGTGGCACATGCCAACTTTGTCAAGGCATTGCGCACAATAGCCACACCGAGCCACCCGTATTCTACCTTGTTTGCACCTGCAAGATCATGCCTAGTACATCTGCACTGTGATTGGACACTTTGACCGTGGGTGACGCGTGTTATGATTCATAGCCATTTAAGGCACTTGGTAAACGTTGTGGTTATGGTCAGTGGCACATGCCAACTTTGTCAAGGCATTGCGCACAATAGCCGTGCCAAGCCACCGGTATTTTACCTTGTTTATACCTGCAATGTCATGCTTCTTATATGTGCACTGTGATTGGGCACTCTGAATGTGGCTGACTCGTGTTACGATTCGTAGAAGCTAAAGCCACTTGGTAAACATTGTGGTCATGGTAAGTGGCACATGCCAACTTTGTCAAGGCATTGCCCATAATAGCCGTGCCAAGCGACCGGTTTTTACCCCGTGTATACCTGTAAGGTCATGCATATTAGATGTGCATTGTGATTGGGCACTCTGACCCTGGCTGACTCGTGTTAGGATTCCTAGAAGTTAACATCATTTGGTAAACTGTGTGGTCATGGTCAGTGGCACATGCGAACTTTGTCAAGTCATTGCGCACAATAGCCAAACCGAGACACCAGTATTCTACCTTGTTTGTCCATGCAAGATCATGCATAGTATGTCTGCACTGTGATTGGACACTCTGACCGTGGCTGGCTCGTGTTATGATCAATAGAAGTAAAAGTCACTTGGATACATTTGTCATCATGGTCACTGGCACATGCCAACTTTGTCATGGTATTGCGCACAACAGCCACACCGAGCCTCCAGTATTCCACCTTGTTTGTACCTGTAAGAGCATGCCTAGTACATCTGCACTGTCATTGGACACTCCGCGGTGGCTGACTCGTGTTATGAGTCATAGCTGTTTAAGGTACTTGGTAAACTTTGTGGTCATGGTCACTGGCACATGCCATCTTTGTCAAGGCATTGCGCACAATAGCCGTGCCAAGCCACCTGTTTTTTACCTTGTTTATACCTGCAAGGTCATGCCTAGTACATTTGAACTGTGATTGGGCACTCTCACCGTCGCTGACTCGTGTTACGGTTCGTAGACGTTAAAGTCACCTGGTAAACGTTCTGGTCATGGTCATTGGCACATGCCAACTTTGTCAAGGCATTGCGCACAATTGCCGTGCCAAGCCACCAGTTTTTACCTTGTTTATACCTGCAAGGTCATGCATATTAGATGTACACTGTGATTGGGCACTCTGACCGTGGTTTACTCGTGTTACGATTCGTAGAAGGTAAGGTCACTTGGTAAACTTTGTGGTCATGGTCAGTGGCACATGCCAACNCACAAAAGCTGTGTCAAGCCACCGGATTTTTACCTTGTTTATACCTGTAAGGTCATGCCTAGTACGTGTGAACTGTGATTGGGCCCTCTGACTTTGGCTGACTCGTATTACAATTCGTAGAAGTTAAAGTCACTGTGTAAACTTTGTGCTCGTGGTCAGTGGCACATGCCAACCTTGTCAAGGCATTGCGCACAATAGCCACACCGAGCCACCAGTATTCTACCTTGTTTGCACCTACAAGATCATGCCTAGTACATCTGCACTGTGATTGGACACTCTAACCGTGGCTGACTCATGTTATGATCATTAAAAGTAAAAGTCACTTGGATACACTTGTGGTCATGGTCAGTGGCACATGCCAACTTTGTCAGGGCATTGCACACAATAGCCATACCGAGCCACCGGTATTCTACCTTGTTTATACCTGTAAGGTCATACACAGTATATCTGTACTGAGATTAGACACTCTGACTCGTGTTATGATTCATAGCCGTTTAAGGTACTTGGTAAGCTTTGTGATCATGGTCAGTGGCACATGCCAACTTTGTCAAGGCATTGCGCACAATAGTCCTACCAAGCCACTGGTCTTTTACCTTGTTTATACCTGAAAGGTAATGCATATTAGATGTTCAACGTGATTAGGCACTTTGAATGTGGCTGACCCGTGTTTCGATTCGTATAAGTTAAAGTCACTTGGTAAACATTGCGGTCATGAAAATTGGCACATGCCAACTTTGTCAAGGCATTGCGCACAATACCCGTGCCAAGCCACCGGGTTTTTGCCTTGTTTATAGCTGCACGGTCATGCATGTTAGATGTGCGCTGTGATTGGGCACTCTGACCATGGCTGACTTGTGTTACGATTTGTAGAAGTTAAAGTCACTTGGTAAACGTTGTGGTCGTGCTAAATGGCACATGCCAACTTTGTCAAGGCATTGCGCACAGTAGCCACACCAAGCCACAGGTGTTTTACCTTGTTTGCATCTGCAAGATCATGCCTCGTACATCTGCACTGTGATTGGACACTCTGACCGTGGCTGACTCGTGTTTTGATCAATAGACGTAAACGTCACTTGGATACAGATGTGGTCATGGTCAGTGGCACATGCCAACTTTGTCAAGGCATTGCCCACAATAGCCACACGGAGCCACCAGTATTCTAACTTGTTTATACCTCTAAGGTCATGTCCAGTATCTCTGCACTGTGATTGGACACTCTGACCGTGGCTGACTCGTGTTATAATTTGTAGCCGTTTAATGTACTTGGTAAACTTTGTGGTCATGGTCAGTGGCACATGCCAACTTTGTCAAGGCATTGCGCACAATAGCCGTGCCAAGCCACCGGTTTTCTACCTTCTTTATACGTGCAAGGTCATGCACATTACATGTGCCTTGTGACTGGGCACTCCGAATGTGGCTGACTCGTGTTACAATTCGTATAAGTTAGTCACTTGGTAAACGTTGTGGTCATGGTCAGTGGCACATGCTAACTTTGTCAAGGCATTGCGTACAATAGCCGTGCCAAGCCACTGGTTTTTTACCTTGTTTATACCTGCAAGGTCATGCATATTATATGTGCACTGCGATTGGGCACTCTGACCGTGGCTGACTTGTGTTACGATTCGTTAAGTTAAAGTCACTTGGTTAACTTCGTGGTCATGGCCAGTGGCACATGCCAATTTGTTAAGGCATTGCGCACAATAGCCACACCAAGCAATCAGTATTTGTATTGTATTGTTTGCACCTTTAAGATTATGCCTGGTACATCTGCACTATGGTTGGACACTATGACCGTGGGTGACGCGTGTTATGATTCGTAGCCATTTAAGGTACTTGGTAAACAGTGTGGTCATGGTCAGTGACACATGCCAACTTTGTCAATGCATTGCGCACAATAGCCGTGCCAAGCCACCAGTTTTTCACCTTCTTTATGCCTGCAAGGTCATGCATATAAGATGTGTACTGTGATTGGGCACTCTGATTGTGGCTGACTCGTGTTACGATTCGTAGAAGTTAAAGTCAATTGGTAAACTTTGTGGTCATGGTCAGTGGCACATGCCAACTTTGTCAGGTCATTGCGCACAATAGCCACACCGAGACACCAGTATTCTACCTTGTTTGTAGCTGCAAGATCATGCCTAGTACATCTGCACTGTGATTGGACACTCTGACCGTGGCTGACTCATGTTATGATCAATAGAAGTAAAAGTCACTTGGATACATTTGTGGTCGTGGTCAGTGGAACATGCCAACTTTGTCAGGGCATTACGCACAATAGCCACACCGAGCCACCAGAATTCTACCTTGTTTGTACATGCAAGGTCATGCGTAGTACATCTGCACTGTCATTGGACACTCTGACCGTGGCTGACTCCTCTTATGATTCATAGCCGTTCAAGGTAATTGGTAAGCTTTGTGGTCATGGTCAGTGGCACATGCCAACTTTGTCAAGGCATTGCGCACAATACCGACACCGAACCACCAGTATTTCACCTTTTTTGCACCTGCAAGATCATGCTTAGTACATCTGCACTGTGATTGGACACTCGAACCATGGCTGACTCGTGTTATGATTCATAGCTGTTTAATGTACTTGGTAAACTTTGTGGTCATGGTCAGTGGCACATGTCAACTTTGTCAAGGCATTGTGCATAATAGCCGTGCCAAGCTACCGGTTTTTAACCTTGCTTATAACAGCAAGGTCATGCATACTAGATGTGCATTGTGCTTGGGTACTCTGAATGTGGCTGACGTGTGTTACGATTTGTAGAAGTTAAAGTCACTTGGTAAAATCTGTGGTCATGGTCAGTGGCACATGCCAACTTTGGTGGGCATGGTCAGTGGTACATGCCAACATAATCAAGGCATTGCACATAACAGCCACACTGAGCCACTATTACTCTACCTTTTTTGTACCTGCAAGATCATGCCTAGTATATATGCTCTGTTATTGGAAACACTGACCGTGGCTGACTCGTGTTATGATCAATAGAAGTAAAAGTCACTTGGATACAGTTGTGGTCATGGTCAGTGGCACATGCCAACTCTGTCAAGGCATTGTGCACAATAGCCACACAGAGCCACCAGTATTCTACCTTTTTTATACCTGCAAGGTCATGCCTAGTGTATCTGCACTGTGATTAGACACTCTGATTGTGGCTGACTCGTGTCATGATTCATAGCCGTTTATTGTACTTGGTAAACTTTGTGGTCATTGTCAGTGGCACATGCCAACTTTGTCTAGGCATTGCGCACAATGGCCGTACCAAGCCACCGGTTTTTTACCGTGTTCATACCTGCAATGTCATGCATATTAGATGTGCACAGAGATTGGGCACTCTGACCGTGGCTGACTCGTGTTATGATCAATAGAAGTAAAAGTACATCTGCACTGTGATTAGACACTCTGACCGTGGCTGACTCGTGTTATGATTCATAGCCGTTTAAGGTACTTGGTAAACTTTGTGGTCATGGTGAGTGGCACATGCGAACTTGGTCAATGCATTGCGCACAATAGCTGTGCCAAGCCAACGGTTTTTGACCTTGTTTATACCTGCAAGATCCTGCATATTAAATGTGCAGTGTGATTGGGCACTCTGAATGTGGCTGACTCGTGTTACGATTCGTAGAAGTTAAAGTCACTTGGTAAACTTTGTAGTAATGTTCAGTGGCACATGCCAACTTTGTCAAGGCATTGCACACAATAGCCGTGCCAAGCCACCAGTTTTTTTCCTTGTTCGTACCTGCACAATCATGCCTAAAACATCTGCAGTGTGATTGGACACTCTGACCATGGCTGACCCGTGTTATGATCAATAGACGTAAGCGTCACTTGGATACATTTGTGGTCATGGTCAGTGGCACATGCCAACTTTGTCAAGGCATTGCGCACAATAGCCACACCGAGCCACCAGTATTCTACCTTGTTTAAACCTGTAAGGTCATGCCCAGTATATCTGCACTGTGATTTGACACTCTGAACGTGGATGACTTGTGTTAGAATTCATAGCCGTTTAACGTACTTGGTAAACTTTGTGGTCATGGTCAGTGGCCCGTGCCGACTTTGTCAAGGCATTGCGCACAATAGCCGTGCCAAGCCACCGGTTTTTTACCATTTTATACCATCAAGGTCATGCATATTAGATGTGCACTATGATTGGACACTCTGACAGTGTCTGACTCGTGTTACGATTTGTAGAAGCTAGTCACTTGGTAAACTTTGTGATCATGGTCAGTGGCACATGCCAACTCTGTCAAGACATTGCGCACAATAGCCACACCAAGCCACCCGTATTCTACCTTGTTTGCACCTGCAAGATCATGCCTAGTACATGTGCACTGTGATTGGACACTCTGATCGTAGGTGACGCGTGTTATGATTCATAGCCGTTTAAGGTACTTGGTAAAGAGCCTGGTCATGGTCAGTGGCACATGCCAACTTTGTCAAGGCATTGCGTACAATAGCCGTGTCAAGCCACCAGTATTTGACCTTGTTTATACCTGCAAGGTCATGCATATTGGATGTGCACAGGGATTGGGCACTTTGACTGTGGCTGACTTGTGTTACGACTCGTAGACGTTGTGGTCATGGTCAGTGGCACATGCCAACACTGTCAAGTCATTGCGCACAATAGCCACACAAAGACACCAGTATTCTACCTTGTTTGTACCTGCAAGATCATTCCTAGTACATCTGCACTGTGATTGGACACTCTGACCGTGGCTGACTCGTGTTATGATCAATAGAAGTAAAAGTCACTTTGATACATTTGTGGTCATGGTCAGTGGCACATGCCAACTTTGTCAGGGCATTGGGCACAATAGCCACACTGAGCCACCAGTATTCTAGCTTGTTTATATCTGCAAGGTCATGCCTAGTACATCTGCACTGTCGTTGGACACTCTGACTGTGGCTGACTCGTGCTATGAGTCATAGCCGTTTAAAGTTTTTGTAAACTTTGTGGACATGGTCAGTGGCACATACCAACTTTGTGAAGGCATTGCGCACAATAGTCGTGCCAAGCCACCAGTTTTGTACTTTGTTTATACCTGCAAGGTCATGCCTAGCACATCTAAACTGTAATTGGGCACTCTGACTGTGGCTGACTTGTGTTACGATTCGTAGATGTTAAAGTCACTTGGTAAACTTTGTGGTCATGGTCAGTGGCACATGCCAACTTTGTCAAGGCATTGCGCATTATAGCCGTGCCAAGCCACCGGTTTTTAAACTTGTTTATACCTGCAAGGTCATGCATATTAGATGTGCACTGTGATTGGGCACTCTGACCGTGGCTGACTCGTGTTACGATTTGTAGAAGTTAAAGTCACTTGGTAAACTTTGTGGTCATGGTCAGTGGCACATGCCAACTTTGTCAAGGCATTGTGCACAATAGCCACACCGAGACACCACTATTCTATATTGTTTGCACCTGCAAGATCATGCATAGTATATCTTCACGGTGATTGGACACCCTGGCTGTGGCTGACTCATGTTATGATCAATAAAAGAAAACGTCACTTGGATACACTTGTGGTCATGGTCAGTGGCACATGCCAACTTTGTCAAGGCATTGCACACAATAGCCACACCGAGCCACCAGTATTCTACCTTGATTATACCTGAAAGGTCATGCCCAGTATATCTGTACTGAGATTAGACACTCTGACCGTGGCTGACACGTGTTATGATTCCTAGCCGTTTAAGGTACTTGGTAAACTTTGTGGTCATGGTCAGTGGCACAGGCCACTGACCATTTTTTCAAGGCATTCCGCACAATAGCCGTGCCAAGCCACCGGATTTTTACCTTGTTTATACTTGCAAGGTCATGCATATTAGATTTGTACTATGATTGGGCACTCTGACCGTGGCTGACTCGTGTTGCGATTCGTAGAAGTTAAAGTCACTTGGTAAACTTTGTGATCATGGTTAGTGGCACACGCCAATTTTGTCATAACATTGCGCATACTAGCCACACCAAGCCACTGGTTTTCTACCTTGTTTGCACCTTCAAGATCATGCCTAGTACATCTGCACTGTGATTGGACACTCTGACCGTGGGTGACGCGTGTTATGATTCATAGCCGTTTAAGGTACTTGGTAAACAGTGTGGTCATGGTCAGTGGCACATGCCAACTTTGTCAAGGCATTGCGCACAATAGCGGTGCCAAGCCACCGGTTTTTTACCTTCTTTATACCTGCAAGATAATGCATATTAGATGTGCTTTGTGATTGGGCACTCTGAATGTGGCTGACTCGTGCTACGATTCGTAGAAGTTAAAGTCACTTGGTAAACTTTGTGGTCATGGTCAGTGGCACATGCCAACTTTGTCAAGGCATTGCGCACAATAGCCGTGCCAAGCCACCGGTTTTTAAACTTGTTTATACCTGCAAGGTCATTCATATTAGATGTGCACTGTGATTGGGCACTCTGACCGTGGCTGACTCGTGTTACGATTTGTAGAAGTTAAAGTCACTTGGTAAACTTTGTGGTCATGGTCAGTGGCACATGCCAACTTTGTCAAGGCATTGTGCACAATAGCCACACCGAGACACCACTATTCTATATTGTTTGCACCTGCAAGATCATGCATAGTATATCTGCACTGTGATTGGACACCCTGGCCGTGGCTGACTCATGTTATGATCAATAAAAGTAAACGTCACTTGGACACACTTGTGGTCATGGTCAGTGGCACATGCCAACTTTGTCAAGGCATTGCACACAATAGCCACACCGAGCCACCAGTATTTTACCTTGATTACACCTGTAAGGTCATGCCCAGTATATCTGTACTGAGATTAGACACTCTGACCGTGGCTGACACGTGTTATGATTCCTAGCCGTTTAAGGTACTTGGTAAACTTTGTGGTCATGGTCAGTGGCACAGGCCACTGACCATTTTGTCAAGGCATTGCGCACAATAGCCGTGCCAAGCCACCGGATTTTTACCTTGTTTATACTTGCAAGGTCATGCATATTAGATTTGTACTATGATTGGGCACTCTGACCGTGGCTGACTCGTGTTGCGATTCGTAGAAGTTAAAGTCACTTGGTAAACTTTGTGATCATGGTTAGTGGCACATGCCAATTTTGTCATAACATTGCGCATAATAGCCACACCAAGCCACTGGTTTTCTACCTTGTTTGCACCTTCAAGATCATGCCTAGTACATCTGCACTGTGATTGGACACTCTGACCGTGGGTGACGCGTGTTATGATTCATAGCCGTTTAAGGTACTTGGTAAACAGTGTGGTCATGGTCAGTGGCACATGCCAACTTTGTCAAGGCATTGCGCACAATAGCGGTGCCAAGCCACCGGTTTTTTACCTTCTTTATACCTGCAAGATAATGCATATAAGATGTGCTTTGTGATTGGGCACTCTGAATGTGGCTGACTCGTGTTAGGATTTGTAGAAGTTAAAGTCACTTGGTAAACTTTGTGGTCATGGTCAGTGGCACATGCCAACTTTGTCAATGTATTGCGCACAATAGCCGTCCCAAGCCACCGGTTTTTTACCTTGTGTATACCTGCAAGGTAATGCATATTAGATGTGCACTGTGATTGGGCACTCTGACCATGGCTGACTTGTGTTACGATTCATAGAAGTTAAAGCTACTTGGTAAACGTTGTGGTCATGGTCAGTTGCACATGCCAGTTTGTCAAGGCATTGCGCACAATAGCCACACTGAGCCTCCAGTATTCTGCCTTGTTCATACCTATAAGGTCATGCCCAGTATATCTGTACTGTGATTGG
Organism: Penium margaritaceum; assembly: GCA_023375785.1. Classification (NCBI taxonomy): domain Eukaryota; kingdom Viridiplantae; phylum Streptophyta; class Zygnematophyceae; order Desmidiales; family Peniaceae; genus Penium; species Penium margaritaceum. Next base: position 322,104 of record SZWC01000189.1, read on the forward strand.
ACACTCTAAAAGTGGCTGAATCGTGTTGTAGTTTATAGCCGTTTAATGTACTTGGTAAGATTTGTGGTCATGGTCAGTGGCACATGCCAACTTTGTCAAGGCATTGCGCACAATAGCCATGCCAGGCCACCGGTTTTTTACCTTGTTTATACCAGCAAGGTCATGCATATTAGATGTGTACTATGATTGGGTACTCTGACCGTGGCTGACTCGTCTTACGATTCATAGAAGTTAAAGTCACTTGGTAAATTTTGTGATCATGGTCAGTGGCACATGCCAACTTTGTCAAGGCATTGCGCACAATAGCCACACTGAGCCACCAGTATTCTACCTTGTTTGCACCTTCAAGATCATGCCTATTACATCTGCACTATGATTGGACACTCTGACCGTGGGTGACGCGTGTTATGATTCGTAGCCGTTTAAGGTACTTGGTTAACAGTGTGGTCATGGTCAGTGGCACATGCCAACTTTGTCAAGGCATTGCGCACAATAGCCGTGCCAAGCCACCAGTTTTTTCCCTTCTTTATACCTGCAAGGTCATGCATATTAGATGTGCACTGTGATTGGACACTCTGAATGTGGCTGACTCGTGTTACAATTCGTAGACGTTAATGTCACTTGGTAGACTTTGTGGTCATGCGCATTATAACTGCACTGTGATTGGACACGCTGACCGTGGCTGACCCGTGTTATGATTCATAGCCGTTTAATGTACTTGGTAAACTTTGTGGTCATGGTCAGTGTTGACATAGTGTGCCCCTTGCCATGAGTGCCGTTGATTGTGTTCCCTGGGTAGACCAGTGGAGAGTGGTCAAACACCTGATCTGACTTTACATTTGGATTTCGTGGATTTCTTCGTGCAAGATTGAGCTTTCAATCGCTCGATTTAAGTGAGTATTCAGAAAGCTAGCCTGGCCCAAAGTTCGGGTGTTGGGCGGGTGGAATCTGGTACCCGCCATGGGTGGCGGGATAATCCACCGCCGGTGATCCGAGTTCAACTCCAGCGAGCTCCAAATGCACATGGGCCATAAAAGAAGCAACCAGAGGGCTCTCCTTGACCAGGGTGAGCTTCTCCTTGACTTCTGGGCAAGGAAGGCCGCTTCGACGGGTCATCGTTGAAGCGCCTCCCGTTGCCTAGCGTGCAAGGCAAGGTGGACGGCTCAACCAAGGGTTACTTTGATGGCCGTAGCAGGGGCTCTACTGCTCCGATTTGGGCATGCTTGGATGCGCTGTAAAGCTTAGATCACAGGCTATAAGGATCTGATATAATCTCACTGTGCTAACTAACAAAAACGTGCTTTGATTCAGTTATACTGAATGTGACGTGTTCTGCCCACTCACATCCGTGATCCTCGTGCTCCATACTCTTCACCGTTGGTGTCCATGGGCTGCCCCAAACATTTGTAGTGTCCATCAGCAAGATCTAGGCATCCTTGAGGGTGCCTCTATATCCACTAGTGCCAACAAAGGGTTATGGGTCCACGTGGCAAGAAGGATCCTAGCTCTACAACATGCACGCTACCGCCGCGTGCCATGGCACTGACCGAGCAAGACAGCATCGGCGTCTCTAAGTTTGACAGGCTTGGCTTCCACCTGTGGAGGTGGGAGTTTGAGGTCTCCCTTGATGACAAGGGCCTGCTTGAGCAGGTCAAGGGTGAAGAAACTGCGCCTTCGGATACTGCGACGCCGGAGGAAGTGGACACGTACAATAAGCGTAACAAGAAGGCGCTTGCCTTGTTGGTGTATGCGCTTGCTCCGACGCAGCGCTCCCTCATTCAAGGATGCACGGAGGCCGCAAAGGCGTGGAAGAAGCTATGCACCATCTACTCATTTACCAACCTTGCTAACCAGCTCTTTGTCTTTAAGAGGCTCGTCACTCTCCGAGCTAATGAAGGTGACGACATCATGGAGATCCTGTAGCAGATCGAGTCCCTTATTGCCGAGTGCTTAGCCACCGGGTGGAAGGTCGACCCTCAGCTGCAAGCCATGATCCTCCTTCTGGCTTTGCCGGACAGTTGGAGTCCCATGAGGCATCACCACAACAGCACCATCACAGCAGCAGCAACACCCTTCAACAGAAGGAGCCGTCAAGCATTATCCAAACCAACAGCAGCAACGATATCTCATTAATCAGCAATGACATCCCTGCCACTAATCAACATCTGCCATCTGCAACCAGACAAGCGAGAGGATCTTGGCTGTCTTCTATTGGGGAGAACGGCCTTCATTGGGATTATCCATCGACTAAACTACAACCTCACCCTCGACTTCGCCTACTATGTAATCCTCTGCATCCTTTTCATTGCTGGGCTTCTTCTTGTACCTCCACCAAGATGATCCACCACCAGGAATAACCGCTCATCTGCTTCACCCACTCACAGAGCTCTACAGCAGTCTCCTGGCCACTCCAAAGCTCCACCTTGACGCAACGAGCCTCGACAGCAGCCCATCCACACTGAACCGCCACCCAGACTACCTCTGTCAGGCAACATCTTCTCAAAGAACTTCAGCCTCTTTCCAGACACCCCTGACGCAGAAGACACACTCAGCAACTGCACCCACTCATGTTTGCTGACCTCAAGCAATGATCCAACCACGATAGAAAAAGACGCCAACCTTTCTCCTCAGTTCGTTACCAACATCACCCAACCAGCCAGCAGCTCCACCTCCTTGTCCTTCTTCATCTTCGTTCAATATCCAGCAACTACACTCTCGGAGCAAACTGAAGAGCCGTTCGCGGAGACAACGCAGGAAGATCCTGTTCTTCTTCCACAGCCACTCTCGCAGTGCGGGAACAGAAGCTGAGCCGACATCCTCCCCACATCCTCCGCAGCAACCATCAGCGAACCTTACCGCCACATGGGATTCCGTGTCCACTTGCCCCACAGACTTACAACCAGTAGATCGTCACGACCACAACCAAGCCCAGGACGAGCCTCTCCAGTCACTTACTGTATCATCACCTCTTTTCACTCATGACGAACTCACCTCCTTTATGCAAACTTTCTACGGTGTCACCCTGGATCTGCACACTCCAAGCTCTGCAAAGATCAACGCACAGCACTCCACAAAAGTCTGCCACCAACAGACTAAAACTAGAAAACCTCAACCTTCCCTCCTGACTGCCATGGTCACACCAACCGTTTTGAGCTCACCACATCATCTGGAGTGCACACCATCACCGAACACACCAGCTGCAGCTCAGTCTTCACCAGCACCACCAGCAGTTCCTGACCTCCTCAGCATCGCCTCCCAGCAAAACCAGCAGTACGCAACAGTTAAAGCAACCCGCCATGACCCTTTTCTGCTCACCAACTATATCAGCCCACTCTCTTTAGCACCTTTTGACTACCTTCTTCTTCCTCATCATCTGCGCCATGACACAAGTTCGACAGCAACCCTGACACTGCAAAAGCATCACCAATCCCTGCTCCCCACCAAGCCACGTGGCCTCCAACTCTGTTGTTCTCCGGTCAGAATAGCACTTCTCTCCAATAGATGCTACTCAGTTCCAGAGAACTATCCTCGATCAACAACATCAGCCAAAACTGACGGGTCTCTCCCTCGGTACACCGACAGCAACAAATCCACTGAGGCATTGGCAAACAGCTTGTGTCTTGTGGTCTTGAAGGGGGGTGTCAGAGAAAAACACCAATACCCACAAGACAAACAGGCACCGGGTCCGCCGGCACTACCACTGCAGTGGGATTCCAAGCCCTAAAGCCAGGAAAGAAACAGTATTCAGTAGTCCGGTGCACCTCCAACAGCTGACACACTGAAAGGTGCCAAACCACTTTTGGAAGCAATGGTCGGAAAAGGCCAAACGGGTATCGGTGCCCCGTAATCATCGGAGCAAACCAGCGACCGACAAAAATGACCGGCAGGGATGCCAACGGACCGGCAGAGGCGCCAACGACTGAGCGGCTCGGTAGCCACAACGCGACAACGAGCACGAACGCGGGCTCCGTCACACCAGAGCGGGAACTCCCCAACGGACCAGGCACCGCGCACAGACCAGTGTCTCGCCCCTGCTCAGCAGCAGCAGCAGCAGCAGCTCGTCTGCGGCTGCACCTTAGCTACTATCCACCTTAGTAGCAACCTTCTTTGTTAGATAGGAGTAGGATCCTATATGTACCCGTGCTACTGTATTGCTCTAGTTAATCTACTAAGATTCATGTTTCCTCCATCATCTCGCTGCCCGCCTTCAGGCTGTGGCGCATTCTTCTTGATTCTCATCGCTTGGCTGCCCGCCTCTTGGCTGTGGCGCTTCCTTCCGTTCCTCATCGTTTGGCTGCCCGCCTGCAAGCTATGGCGCCCTCAGTTCATCCATCGCTTGTCTTGTGCCCGCCTCTCTTGACTGTGGCCTCCGCTCGTTCGCTTACGCTCACTCGCCTAATCTTCATGCAGGTCCGTCCTCGGTAGCTGTGGCTTGCCCCGCTGGCTGCCCACACCGAAGTACTGCGATCATCACCATCGACAGTTAAGGCTCCTGCCTCAACGCTGAGGCCTTTCGGNCTGCGGCTGCACCTCAGCTACTATCCACCTTAGTAGCAACCTTCTTTGTTAGATAGGAGTAGGATCCTATATGTACCCGTGCTACTGTATTGCTCTAGTTAATCTACTAAGATTCATGTTTCCTCCATCATCTCGCTGCCCGCCTTCGGGCTGTGGCGCAGTCTTCTTGCTTCTCATCGCTTGGCTGCCCGCCTCTTGGCTGTGGCGCTTCCTTCCGTTCCTCATCGTTTGGCTGCCCGCCTGCAAGCTATGGCGCCCTCAGTTCATCCATCGCTTGTCTTGTGCCCGCCTCTCTTGACTGTGGCCTCCGCTCGTTCGCTTACGCTCACTCGCCTAATCTTCATGCAGGTCCGTCCTCGGTAGCTGTGGCTTGCCCCGCTGGCTGCCCACACCGAAGTACTGCGATCATCACCATCGACAGTTAAGGCTCCTGCCTCAACGCTGAGGCCTTTCGGCCCGCGCCTTGGCACTGCCTCCACTCATTCTCAACCCGTTCATCTTTCTAATTGCCGCATCTGATCAATCCTCAACGCTCATGCTTGAGCACCGCGCCCACGCATACATTCATCTTCTCGTGACTCATTATGCTCGTCCTGTGGTACTGCGGCAATCCCAACATGTCCAGCCCGCGCCTCGAGCGCTGTGGCTCACCTCGCGGCTCGCCCGCATCCCGGGCCGTACCCACTTCACAGTCATTGTTCCAAACAATCTACTGAAAACTTCGTCACCTTTATCAACGACCACAGCCGCAAACTGTACATCTACAACATCAAGAAGAAGAGTGATGTGCTCTCATGCATGGAGGGGTTCGTGGCAGCAGTGAAGCGGCAAACAGAGTTTAAGGTGAAAGCATTTCAGAGCGATAATGGCGACGAGTACGGGGGCTGCTCGGCATGGATGAAGAGTAAGGCGATCGTGTCAAAAGAATGCAGACACGAGAACAGCGGCAGCAAAAGCAGGCAGAAGTATCGGAACATGCACATGTACGTCAGCGTAAGTAAGAGCGATCCGAGGAGTTAGTCGCGGGAGCTGATGGAGGCAGAGACGCGAGGTAGTTGACGTAGACAGGTTGATGTGAGATAGAGTGCTGGCGAGGGGAGTGACGCCTGGCAGATTATGAGAGCTGAGCAAAGGAGCAAGAGTGACGGAGCGAAGTGTTGAGAGTTGGAGAAGACAGAAAGTGTGAGGGATGAGCAGAGCGAGGTCACGGCGGCAAAGCCAGGGAACCAAAGGGGAACAGGATGAGTATAACTGCTCTGGTTAACTCGAGGGAATGAACATCCTTGGTCATAAAAGGACAGAACAGGACAAACAAGCAGAGCAACGGCTTCTTTGCGCTAGCCGGACGCGGGTGACAGATGTCACGATATTAGGGGATGGCTTGACATGTTGGGCTCAACGGTTAGTCTGACCGAGGGCTGTTGGGTCAAGGTGGTTTGGTCTTGGACCTGAACCGTTATTGAGAAGTCAGAAGAACTCTTGTTGGAGTCGATGATTTCCAGCAGATTGCCTGGTATAAAACTACGCCACATTCTCGCAGCAGAACGGCGTCACCGAGAGGGCGAACTGCACCATCCTAAACATGTTCCGGTCTATGTTGAGCAATTCCGGTCTCGCGTAAAAGTACTGGGAGGAGGAGGCACGGACAGCGGCATACATCATGAACCTGACACCGACGAAGCCACTGAAAGATGCGGAATCCTGGGTATGGAAGACGCCACAAGTGGTATGGAGCAGGAGGAAGCCAACTGTGGCTCACCTCCGTATATTTCGCTGCGTTGCACATGCTGTTGTGAAGGCACAGGAGGGGCAGGGCAAGCTGGACCCGCGGACTCACCGGTGCATCTTCGTCAGGTACGAGAGTGGGAGCAAGGTGTACCGGCTCTTCGACCCGCGGAGGCTGCTGATGTCAGCTCCGGACAAAGCGAAGAGGCCCGGGGTGACAATAGCGGCGATAGATGAATGTGAACAGAAGTATTGGAGAAGAGACGGCAGCAGAGTGATGACGCAGTTCCAAGGCACCAGGTGATGTTCACTGATGCTCTGATACCATGTCAGAAGAATGTAGACAGAACAGCAACGGCAACAGAAGCAGGCAGAAGCATCGGAACATGCACATGTACGTCAACGTAAGCAAGAGCGGTCCGAGAAGTTAGTCGCGGGAGCTGATAGAGGCTGAGACGCGAGGTAGTTGAGGTAGACAGGTTGATGTGAGAGATAGTGCTGACGATGGGAGCGACGCCTGGCGGAGTATGAGAGCTGAGCAAAGGAGCGAGAGTGACAGAGCGAAGCGTTGAGAGTTGGCGAAGACAGAAAGTACGAGGGATGAGCAGAGCAAAGACACGGCGGTGAAGCCGCGGGACCAAAGGGGAACAAGATGAGCAGAACTATTCCGGTTAACTCGAGGGAATGAACATCCTCAGTCATAAAAGGACAGGACAGGACAAACAAGCAGAGCAACGGCTTCTTTGCGCTAGCCGGACGCGGGTGACAGATGTCTCGTTATTAAGGGATGGCTTGACATGTTGGGCTCAACGGTTAGTCTGACCGAGGGCCGTTGGGTGAAGGTGGTTCAGTCTCGGACCTGAACCGTTATTGAGAAGTCGGAATAACTATTGTCAGAGTCGATGATTTCCAACAGACCCCCTGAGTCCGACAACAGTTAGTGGCAGTATTTTTCCCAATCTTCTGGGAGTTGACCATTGCAGTGTTCAAGAAGACACTTCCACATGGCGTGCTGATCATTCGGATGAGCTGCCACCAGATAGTGTAGGTCTCTGGTCATGAAGCGTTGCAGCCATGCATGGAGACCGTAGTCAAGGCTATCCTTCTTTCTGGTCATCTCAGTTGGGAAGCAGCGCTTGCCAAGATACTTGGATCTTCCAATGAGGGTATTGGTAGTTGCAAATCCACCAACGAGCTCTGGGTAGAGAAGGTTGTAGATTTGAGTTTGCCATTTTTGTATAATGCTCACTTCCTTGTAGATGATTTCGGCAGCTTGTCCTTGTCCCACTACGGCAGAGATAGGGGCAGGTGTCAACCGGCCTGAGGCGAACGGACTAGAAAACAAGGCCGACACAATAGCACCTGCCGTCCGCTCCTAGCATTTCAGCTAGGAGAAGATATCACCCTCAGGATCACGGTTCCACACTGAGCAGTTCCTAGGCAATCACTTGCTAGCAACTGTGTCCACTTAACACTTGGTCACTTTCGCGCGAGGTGCTAGTCAAAGACTAACTCATGGGGCTTAGACCAACAAGTGTCTTCTTTATACTGTTCCTTAGTTGGACAACTCTGTGAGGAGCATCTAAGGCCAGATTGTGTAATTAGAATGAGGAATGAGCCTGGTACATATAGTCCTAGGCCTGGCTTCTAAGGTGTGTGAGTAGTGACACTTTTGGGGTGGTCACTCCACACCACCTCACCAGTCCGCCAATTGGCGCATCAACTGACCGCCAAGTGGCGCACTCTCCTCATGCATGGAGAAATGTCTAAGAAACTCCCCATGTGCTAGAAGGTCAAAAAAACCTCCTGCGCACATCAAGGCTCGATCGCATGACCTGTTGTCCCTAAGTCCAACATGCTATCCGTTGCGCTACACTTCTGGTGTCTCGCTTGGACTTGCACCACGAACAAGGTTTGGGGGACTTACTCCAGAGAGCAGTGCATGCCCAACCTGCCTGTCAACCCATAGCAGTGGCCATGGGGCATAGAAGAACAACAATCTCTCCCTTGCACCGTAGGCCACCTGCTGTGGTAGTTTTCTTCGGCATGAACCTGTAGCTCTACGTTGTGTTTGTGCATGTCAGTTTTTTCTTTTTTTTGGTCTTTAGTTCTCATCTCTTGCATCCACCATGCCGACTCCTCGAGCACCTGCAACATGCAAATCACTGTCTAGCGGCTTTGTCAAGAAGTCCGCAAGCATTTTCTTGGTTGCGACGTGCTCCAGTTCCACGACACCCTTGGCGATAAGGTCACGTGAGTAGTGGTACCGAATATCGATGTGCTTTGTACGCCGGGAGATCATGTCGTCCTCTGCCATAGCCATGGCACTTTGGTTGTCGATGCGGATGACCGTTGCCTCCTCTTGTGGTGCCTTGATCTCATCAAGCAAACTGCAAAGCCACTGTGTTTCCTTGCACACTTCGGAGAGTGCAATGTACTCCGCCTCAGCAGTAGAAAGCGAGACGCAGTCCTGCTTCCTGCTTGCCCACGAGACCGCACCACCGTTGAGAAGACAAACAAACCTTGAGGTGGACTTCCTGTCATCAATTCGTCCTCCCCAGTCCGCGTCAGTGTAGCATGTCAGCCGCAGCAAGTCTGATCCTTCTAGACCTCCAAACCGGAGTCCGACGTGCCGAGTCTTTTTGATGTAGCGAGGAATCCGCTTCACGATTTGCCAATGTTCTGGCCCAGGGTTGGCCACAAACCTGCTCACCTGACCCACTGCAAAAGCAATGTCAGGTCGTGTTCCCACCATTGCATACATGAGACTTCCAACGGCGGACTGGTATGGAATGTTTTGCATCTCCCGCCGGTCTGCCCCGTTGCTTGGTGACATGGAGGAGGAGAGCTTGCAGTCGGAGGGCATGGGGGTGCTGACGGGCTTGCAGTCCTCCATGTTGTAACGCTTCAAGATGTCGACAATGTACTTGGTCTGGTTGAGCTCGATGGTGCCTGCTTTGCGGTTGCGGTGAACAGCAATCCCGAGGTAGTACTCGGGAGGTACCATGTCCTTCATCTTAAATCTGCTGGCCAGATTTTTCTTAAGGTCCGTGAGGGCCTCCTACGAGGAAGAACACATGATAAGATCATCCACGTACAACGCCACAAGTAGCAAGCCACGTTTGTCCTCCCGCACATAGACGCTAGGGTGATTTTTGCAATGTGCGAAGGAGATCTCAGCCATGAAGCTGTCCATCTCCTTGTACCAGATCCGTGGGGCCTGTTTCAGTCCGTACAACGCCTTCACCAGCTTGCACACCTTACCCTCGGGTGCTTTGACACCTTCCGGTACCTCCATTAGCACCTCCTTGTCGAGCTTCCCATAAAGGAAGGCTGTCTTCACATCCATCTGGTGGATCTCAAGGTCTTTGGCGGCAGCGACAGCAAGCAGGGACCTGATGGAGGCAAACGTGACGACCGGTGCGAAGGTCTCATCGTACTCAGAACCTGCGCGCTGTGAGAACCCTTTTGCCACAACACTTGCCTTGTACTTGTCGATGCTATCATCTTGCTTCCGCTTCAACCTGAGCACCCACTTTGAGCCCACCACGTGAGCGTTAGCGGGTCTGTCCACTAGCACCCATGTGCCATTTTCTTTGATGGACGCGAGCTCGCTGTCCACCGCCTCCTTCCACTTGGCCGCATCGGGCCTTGCCACCGCTTCAGCCACAGTGAGCGGCTCTCCTTGAGCCAAACAGGACCAGCTCAGTCCAGTCCAGCTTCCAGTGTCAGCGTCGTACTTTGGAGTTTGTTTTCTTTGTCGTGTGCTGCGACGTCGCATTGCTGGTGGATGTTTGCCATGCTGTTGCTCCTGTGGTGTTGGCTGCATTGGAGTTGAATTTTCCTCTTTTGAAGAGCCACTGGCCTCCGAGCTGGTCTCAGAGGCCTCGGACGTCTCCGACTCTTTGTCGGAGCTCGCCGCTGCGTCAGCCTGCACAGCCGCTCCCCCTGGCACACCACTCTTCTTCACGGCCTGCCGCACTGGCACCACTTGCCAGTTTTCAGGAGCTTGATCTCCTGACTCTAGCAGCACCAACCACTCTCCCTGTTTTGGAGCTTCCGTGGGATCAAGCATCTCTTCCTTGCCTGGTTTCCTCTCGTCAAAGGTGACATCTCGGCTGGTGATGAGTCTTCTTCCTGCCAGGTCCCACAAGCGATATGTCTTGTGGGCCGTCTCATAGCCCACCATAACGCACTTTCGTGCTCTTGAATCCAGCTTGCCGGCACCCTCACCCGCCTGGACCTTTGCCCATGCGGTGCAGCCGAATACNAAGAAGATCCACACCTTGCGGCTGTGGTCGTCTATGAAGGTCAGAAAATACTTGCTACCACCGTTTGATGCCGTGCGAAAGGGTCCGCACACGTCGGTGTGAATCAGGTCAAGGGCTGATTCTGCGCGGCGACCATTGCGCTCAAAGCGAGTTCGCTTGGTCTTGCCTTGGAGGCAAGGTTCACACAGGCTGCCACACTCAACCGCATCCTTCTTGCAACCATCCATGCCACGGACCAGCTGTTGTTGCTGAATGACTTGGAGCGTGCTGTTTGCAACGTGCCCAAAGCGTCTGTGCCACAGATCAGTGTCTTCGTCCTTTGCGGCAGAGGATGCTTTTTCAGTTCTTGTTGGTGTGCTCTCCTGTGTTGGTGCCGAGACCACTGCCTCCGCTGCACCCGCATGACCCTCGTCTTCCGAGGTCTTTGCTGCCGTTGTCTGCAATACGTAGAGTCCGTCAACCCGTGGAACCTGTGCCACGAGATCTTTGTTGGCATAGAGGACCTTGATGTCCTCGTTCCTGGCGATGACCGCCTTCTTCTGTGTGAACACCACTGTCATGTCGTTGTCCGTTATCTTTGACACGGACAGAAGGTTTGCCGCAAAGGAGGGCATGTAGACCACGTCACGTAGCCGTAGATCCTTCTCTGCACCATTAAGGTTGATGCTCACCAGCTTGTCTCCCACGCCCTTTACGTTGACGACACTGCCGTTTGCACATCTGAACCGTCGATCGGTGGGGCCGATGGAGACCAATCCAGCCTGGTCGTTGCTGGAGTGATGATCGGTGCCGGAGTCGAGCCCAAAAGCTCCTGGCCTGAGCAGTGCCGCTCCTTTTGCTGGAGGCGTGCTCTGTGCCATCATGTTGGTGGCTTCTTTGCCACCCTTTTTGTTGCCTTTGTTGCCACCGCTTCTGCCGTCTTCCTTCTTTGGCGACCTGCACTCTCTTGCCCAATATCCAGGTTTGCCGCAGTTGCGGCAGTTACCCTGTCGCTTGGGAGCCTTGCCGCCATTGTTGCATCCGCCGCCACCGCTTCCGCTGCCGCCTTTCTGACCAGAGGCTGACCCTTTGCTCCCGCGGCCACCGTAGCGTGCGCCATAGGCTGAGAAGTTAGCCTCACTTCCACTGCGGCGCATGGCCTCGTTTCGCACGTACTCGGACCCTGCCGTGTACGTCAGGTCGTCCTCGTTCCAGCCGCCCATGACGGTGATCATTGGACTCCAGCTCTCCGGTAGCGCCATGAGGAGGATCATGGCTTGCATGTTCTCGTCAAGGTCCCAGTTCATCTGGCGAGCCTCGCCAAGGAGTCCTTCAAACTCCTGTAGGAAATCGTAGATTCATTCGCCCTCATTCACCCGCATGCTGATCAGCCGTTGTAGGATGAATAGTCTGTTTGCGAGGGAGGTGGATTGGTGCACGCGCTTGAGCTTGTCGTAAGCTTCGGAAGCCAGCGTGTACCCGGCAATGATGGGAACATACTTATTGGCTATCGCGTTGCTGAGGAATGACATTACAATATCATTTCAATCCATCCAAGCCTCATGCTCAGATGTGCCTTCCACAGGAACCTGCTCCTCTCCCTTCAGTAGCTTGATGAAGCCGCGCACTTTCATCGCCAGCTCAAACTGCCATCTCCAAAGGGGGAAGTCAATCCCCTCAAAAATGGGGATTCCTCCCAGGGGTCCAAGACCTTGCGGCAGTGACATAGCACTCACATTTGCTCCAGTGGTCTGCCCTGTGGTAGCCACTGTTGAGCTTGAGGAATGCCCTGCGGCAGCCCCCACTCCCCCCGATGGGTCAACCATTTTTGTTGCCCTTGTCTGCTTCCCACGTCTCTGCTGCGTTGAGGCCGATGTAGGCTGATGTTAGCTGATGTCTGCTACCGGTTTTAGGATGCAGATCCATTGCTTACCCCTCCAGCCGATGTTCACCTGCAGACAGTGAATAGATCTACACCAACACACCCAGGGTCTTGCCACCAAGGGCAGAGCTTGTCCTGGTTGGGACACAAGGGTCGTGCTTCCAAGGGCAGAGCTTGTCCTTAGTCCCTATGTGCTAAGTGCAGACCAAGCCGTTGGATCTGATGAAGCTGATTGAGCTGATGGAGTTGATGGAGCCGGCGTGTGCACCTGGAGAGAGCGTACCAGAGTTGAGCGAAGCGTGCCTTCCAACTGGTCAGTGTGGGCCCATAACCCTTTGTCAACCAGCCTGAGGCAAACGGACTAGAAAACAGGGCCGACACAATAGCACCTGCCGTCCGCTCCTAGCATTTCAGCTAGGAGAAGATATCACCCTCAGGATCAAGGTTCCACACTAAGCAGTTCCTAGGCAATCACTTGCTAGCAACTGTGTCCACTTAACACTTGGACACTTTCGCGCGAGGTGCTAGTCAAAGACTAACTCCTGGGGCTCAGACCAACCAGTGTCTTCTTTATACTGTTCCTTAGTTGGACAACTCTGTGAGGAGCATCTAAGGCCAGATTGTGTAATTAGAACGAGGAATGAGCCTGGTACATATAGTCCTAGGCCTGGCTTCTAAGGTGTGTGGGTAGTGACACTTTTGGGGTGGTCACTCCACACCACCTCACTAGTCCGCCAATTGGCGCATCCACTGACCGCCAAGTGGCGCACTCTCCTCATGCATGGAGAAATGTCTAAGAAACTCCCCATGTGCTAGAAGGTCAAAAAAACCTCCTGCGCACATCAAGGCTCGATCGCATGACCTGTTGTCCCTAAGTCCAACATGCTATCCGTTGCACTACACTTCTGGTGTCTCGCTTGGACTTGCACCACGAACAAGGTTTGGGGGACTTACTCCAGAGAGCAGTGCATGCCCAACCTGCCCATCAACCCATAGCAGTGGCCATGGGGCATAGAAGAACAACAGCAGGTACTGGGGACCCTTCTTCCACTGGTTCCTCTTCTTCTTCCTCTTCTTCCTCTGCTGGTACCAGATCAATTTTGAGGAGGGATCTGGAGTTGGGGTCCTTAGGCAGCGGTGGAATGATGGGATTGTCTCGGCAGGAGAGAGTGATCCATCGCTGTTTCCATACTTCCCGCTGCAGGCTGAACCGGAGTTTTGGTCCATTCCTTGCAGTGATGCGTAGGTGATGGAATGACATATCCACGAGGTTGAAGAGATGTCCCCATATCAGAAGGAAGGTTGCATTGTAGAGATGTGGAGGATGCTGAGGCGTGCGCTAATGCTCGTAGGCCCCGAGAAGGAAGTCGGAAACACGGTACTCATTGATAAAGATGGTGCTGGTCAAGGTCAGCACATTATGTGACCAGCTGTAGATGTTACTTCCATCTTCTTCAAGAATGGGGCAGCCATCCCAAGGGTTGGCCATGCTAGATGGAGGAGAAGGGCAATGGCAGTTGAAGCGGCGGATCACGATTGAAGAATGAGAGGTTAAGCCGAGAGTGGTGATCAGATCAGCACGAGAGCAGTTAGCAGCAGGGACGAGGAGTAGTTGAATGGGCACAGGGATGTAACCTCGTGCGCTTGGGGAATTTCGACGTAGGCGCAGGTCGTCGCGGAGCAGGCGATGCGACCGGGCAAATCCGTGTGCCGAGCAGAGAATGATACTGATTGAGTAGTAATTGATGATGGAGTGGGCGCAGGGGAAAACCTCGTGCGCGACGGATGTTTTTGGCGTGGGCGCAGGTCGTTGCGCAATGGGCGATGCGACCGGGCGGAACCTTGTGCCGAGCGGAGCGGAAGCGGATGATGGCGGATGATTGATGGATGATGGAGTGGGCGCAGGGGCGAGCCGCGTGCGCTTGAAGGAAGTTTCTATGTGGGTGCAGGTCGTCGCGGAAAAGGGCGATGCGACCGGGCGGATCCTTGTGCCGAAGTGAAGACGATGCGAAAGCGGAGGAAGCAATTGATTGATGAGTGGGCGCAGGGGCAGAACCTCGTGTGCGATAAAGCGATGCTGATGCGGATGATGAATGGAAGGTGAATAATGCTGATGATGGTGAAGCAGAGATGAGGCAGGAACGAGTGCCTGATGAAGTAGATGAAACTGGAGCGAGGAGGAGGAGGAATGACGGAGACGAGCGAAGATGGAAGCTGAAGGCTGATGCTGATAAAGGAGGCGGGAGACAGGGAGAGACGCGAGCGGAGAGAGCCGAGATGGAAGACAATGCGGTAGGAAGGCAGAGTGACACAACTACTTCTTTTAACGTTTAGGAGAGTGACGGCTTGTTCCCCTAATTGGCTCGGAAGTGGGAGCAGGAAGACTGGTGGTGTCTGATGTCCTGTCAGCTGGAAGAAGTTGGTTGCGGTAGAGGGAGTCAGGCAGCGGGCAGATCCACTGGACCGCTGATGTCAGGAGAGTGACAGCTTGTTCCCCAGCTGGCTCGGAAGTGGAGCAGGAAGACTGGTGGTGTCCGATATCCTGACGGCGGCAGTTTTGGCTGCAACTGTTGACGAGACAAGTTGGCGATGCGAGAGGGCGGCTCAAGATGATGAACGAGGGCGGGCTGAGGATGACGGCGAGGAGGGACAGATGAGGCTGACAAGGTATGATTAAAGAGGAGGAGATGCTTGCGGAGGCAGATGTGATGAGGGGCAGCAGATGGCGGGCGGCAGGAAGCTTCTTAGTGGTTGACAGCAGATGACGGCTTGAGAATTTCTTTCAGTTGATGTGGGCGACAAGTCACTGGTAGTTGGCCACGGGCGCGGAAATGGGCGCAGGGCTTCCTTGGGATGACAAGGCGTTTCTTCAGCGTGGAGAACTTGTCAGGCGGGGCTGCTGATATCAGTTGCGGACGAAACGAAGAGGCGCGGGGTGACGGTAGCAGCGATAGATGAATGTGAGCACAAGTGTTGGAGAAGAGATGGCGGCAGAGTGATGACGCAGTTCCAAGGCACCAGGTGATGTTACCTGATGCTCTGATACCATGTCAGAAGAATGTAGACACGAGAACAGCGGCAACAGAAGCAGGCAGAAGCATCGGAACATGCACATGTACATCAGCGTAAGCAAGAGCGGTCCGAGGAGTTAGTCGCGGGAGCTGATAGAGGATGTGACGCGAGGTAGTTGAGGTAGACAGGTTGATGTGAGAGAGAGTGCTGACGAGGGGAGCGACGCCTGGCGGAGTATGAGAGCTGAGCGAAGGAGCGAGAGTGACAGAGCGAAGCGTCGAGAGTTGGCGAAGACAGAAAATGCGAGGGATGAGCAGAGCAAAGACACGACGGCGAAGCCGCTGAACCAAAGGGGAACAAGATGAGCAGAACTGTTCTGGTTAACTCGAGGGAATGAACATCCTTGGTCATAAAAGGACAGGACAGGACAAACAAGCAGAGCAACGGTTTCTTTGCGCTAGCCGGACGCGGGTGACAGATGTCACGTTATTAGGGGATGGCTTGACATGTTGGGCTCAACGGTTAGTCTGACAGAGGGCCGTTGGGTCAAGGTGGTTTGGTCTCGGACCTGAACCGTTATTGAGAAGTCAGAATAACTCTTGTCGGAGTCGATGATTTCAAACAGATCGCCTGGTAGAAAGCTATGCCACATTCTCTGCAACAGAACGGCGTCACCGAGAGGGCGAACTGCACCATCCTAAACATGTTCCGGTCTATGTTGAGCGATGCCGGCCTCGTGTAAAAGTACTGGGAGGAGGAGGCACGGACAGCGGCATACATCATGAACCTGACACCGATGAAGCCGCTGAAAGATGCGGAGTCCAGGGTGTGGAAGACGCCACAAGTGGTATGGAGCAGGAGGAAGCCAGCTGTGGCTCACCTCCGTACATTTGGCTGCGTTGCACATGCTGTTGTGAAGGCACGGGAGGGGCGGGGCAAGCTGGACCCGTGGACTCAACGGTGCATCTTCGTCGGGTACGAGAGTGGGAGCAAGGTGTACCGGCTCTTCGACCCGCGGAGGCAGCAAATCGTGAAGAGTCACGACGTCACGTTCGACGAGGATAGTCGTTGGACGGACAAGGACGCAGGTCTTTCCAAGCGTGGGGAGTGGCTGCCACTCCTCGAGGGAGAGATGCCAGATGACGCAAAAGAGGGTGACATCTTAGCGGCTCCAATCGGCGGGAACCATGCGGGGGATGGAGGAGCGGCTGATGTGCGTTCAGCTGAGTCAGACAATGAGTCTGAGGAACAGACAGCAGTGGAGCTGAACAAGGAGGCGGGGAGTGAGCCCGCGTCTTCACGGTCCCCGAGAGAGGGGGAGTAGGCTACCAACGTGAGCAGCGTTGTGAGGGGGTAGCAGCAGCAGCAGCAGCAACCTCAACAGCAGCAGCCTCAAAGAAGCAGACGCGCAAGGAGGACGGCAAAGAGGTACGATGCCACGGAGGGCATCTGGATCGGGTTTGCTCAAGTGTTCTTTACACAAGAGGAGCCCGAAACCGTCAAGGAGGCATTGCAGCAGAAGGATGGGGCTGAGTGGGAGGGAGCAATAAAATCTGAGCTCGCCTCCCACAAGGAGAATGGAACTTGGGAGCTGGTCGACAGGCCGGAGGGCGAGAAAGTCATCGGCTCCAAGTGGATCTTCAAGAAGAAGCTCATCAAGGAGGGGAAGGTAGAGCGGTACAAGGCGCGGCTGGTGGCGAAGGGGTACGTCCAGCGAAAGGGTGAACACTACGACAAAACCTTTGCACCAGTGGCAAAGTTCGCCTCCATCCGCTCCATCCTCTTCGTGGCGGCAGCGCGCGACTACGAAGTCTACCAAATGGACGTGAAAACCGCATTTCTCAACGGTGACCTGGAAAAGGAGGTCTACATGGAGGTGCCGGAGAGGGTGGACGCGCCGCCGGCGAAGGTGTGCCGGCTTCGCAATACGCTCTACGGGCTGAAGCGAGTGCCACTCATGTGGTGCCTGAAAATGGACGGCTTCATGGCCGAGCTTGGCTTCAAGCGCTGCGATGCGGATCACAGCGTGTACGTGCGGAAGAAGACGGGGTTGCACCAGATTGTGGTACTTTATGTTGATGATCTCATCCTCGTGTTGTCGGACATGAAGGAGTTGGTGAACCTGAAGCGGCAGCTGGGCGGTCGGTTCAAAATGACCGACATGGGCGAGCTCGGGTACTACCTCGGCGTCGCCATCAAGAGGGACCGCAAGGCACGCACGCTCGAGATGGGGCAGGCAAAGTACGTGCAAGAAGTGCTCCGTTGCTACATCATGGAGGAGTGCAACCCCATCGGCACACCCATGACCACCACATGTGAGCTGAGCTCGAGCATGGGACCAAGCACGGACGAGGAGAAGGAGGAGATGGTAGGTGTACCATACCAGTCTGTAGTGGGGAGCATCATGTACGCCATGGTAGCGACGCAGCCCGACCTGGCCTTTGCAGAGGGCAAAGTGAGCCGGTATGTTGCTGACCCGAGGCCGCTGTATTGACAAGAGGTGAAGCGAATCATCCGCTAACTCAAGGCGACAAAACAATCGCGACTCGTGTTTGGAGGGGGAGCGCGTGACGACTCCCTCGAGTTGGTCGGCTACTCCGATGCCGACTGGGCTGGTGACATGGATCACAGAGAATCAACGTCGGGGTACGTGTTTGTGCTTGGTGGTGCAGCAGTTTCATAGGTAAGCAGAAAGCAGGACTGCGTGGCGCTGTCCAGCACCGAAGCGGAGTACATCGCACTCGCGGAAGCCATAAAGGAGGCGGCGTGGCTGTGGCGGCTGTTAAAGGAGATCGGCGTGCCGCAAAAGAAGGTGGCGGTACTCAATGTGGACAACATGAGTGTCATCAGCCTGACCCAGAACCCAGTGCTGAACATGAGGACCAAGCACATCGAGATCCGGCATCAGTACGCGCGGGACTTGGTGGTGAAGGGAGACCCGGCTATTGTGCATTGTGGCACTAAGCGCATGCTTGCCGACGCCATGACTAAGGCTCAGCCCAAGGACAGGCACGACGCGAGCTACATAGAGCTCGGTATGCGCTGTGAGGTTTGAAATGTTGCAGGTCCCAAGGACAGGGTATCAAGGCTGTGGTGCAAGGAGGAGATTGTTGACATGGTGTGCCCCTTGCCATGAGTGCCGTTGATTGTGGTCCCTGGTTTGACCACTGGAGAGTGGTCGAACACCTGATCAGACTTTAGATTTGGATTGCTTGGATTGTTCCATGCAAAATCGAGCTTTGAATCGCTCGATTTGAGTGAGTATTCAGAAAGTTAGCCTGGCCCGAAATTCGGGTGTTGGGCGGGTGGAATCTGGTACCCGCCATGGGTGGCGGGATAATACACCGCCGGTGATCCGAGTTCAACTCCAGCGAGCTCCAAATGCACCTGGGCCATAAAAGAAGCAACCAGAGGACTCTCCTTGACCAGGATGAACTTCTTCTTGACTTCTGGGCAAGGAAGGGCGCTTCGACGGGTCATGGTCGAAGCACCTCCCGTTGCCTAGTGTGCAAGGCAAGGTGGGCGGCTCCACTAAGGGTTACTTTGATGGCCCTAGCAGGGACTCTACTGCTCCGATGTGGGCGTGCTTGGATGCGTTGGAAAGCTTAGATCAAATTCCATAAGGATCAGATATAATCTCACTGTGCTCAGCGACAAAAACATGCTTTGATTCAGTTCTACTGAATGCGACGTGTTCTGTCCACTCACATCCGTGATCCTTGTGCTCCACACTCTTCACCATTGGTGTCCATTGGCTGTCCCAAACATTGGTAGAGTGCATCATCAAGAGCTAGGTATCCTTCATGGTGCCTCCACACCCACTAGTGCCAACAGTCAGTGGCACATGCCAACTTTGTCAAGACATTGCGCACAATAGCCGTGTCAAGCCACCGGTTTTTTACCTTGTTTATACCTGCAAGGTCATGCCTAGTACATCTGAACTGTGATTGGGTACTCTGACCGTGGCTGACTCCTGTTATGATGCGTAGAAGTCAAAGTCACTTGGTAAACGTCGTGCTCATGGTCAGTGGCACATGCCAACTTTGTCGAGGCAATGCCCACAATAGCCACACCGAGCCACCAGAATTCTACCTTGTTTATACCTGTAAGGTCACGTCCAGTATGTCTGCACTGTGATTGGACACCCTGACCGTGGCTGACTCGTGTTATAGTTCGTAGCCGTTTAATGTACTTGGTAAACTTTGTGGTCATGGTCAGTGGCCCATGCCAACTTCGTCAAGGCATTGCGCACAATAGCCGTGCCAAGCCACCGTTGTTTTACCTTCTTTATACGTGCAAGGTCATGCATATTACATGTGCCTTGTGATTGGGCACTCCGAATGTGGCTGACTCGTGTTACAATTCGTAGAAGTTAAAGTCACTTGGTAAACGTTGTGGTCATGGTCAGAGGCACATGCCAACTTTGTCAAGGCATTGCGCACAATAGCCGTGCCAAGCCACTGGTTTTTTACCTTGTGTATACCTGCAAGGTCATGCATATTAGATGTGCACTGTGATTGGGCACTCTGACCGTGGCTGACTTGTGTTACGATTCGTTAAGTTAAAGTCACTTGGTAAACTTCGTGGTCATGGTCAGTGGCACATGCCAATTTTTCAAGGCATTGCGCACAGTAGCCACATCGAGCCACCAGTATTCTTCCTTGTTTATACCTGTAAGGTCATTTCCAGTATATGTGCACTGTGATTGGACACTCTGACCGTGGCTGACTTGTGTTCATGGTCAGTGGCACATGCCAGCTTTGTCAAGGCATTGCACACAATAGCCGTGCCAAGCCACCGGTTTTTTACCTTGTTTTTACCAGTAAGGTTATGCATGTTAGATGTGTACTATGATTGGGCACTCTGATCGTGGCTGACTTGTCTTACGATTCGTAGAAGTTAAAGTCACTTGGAAAACTTTGTGATCAGGGTCAGTGGCACATGCCAACTTTGTCAAGGCATTCCGCACAATAGTCACACCAAACCACCAGTATTCTACATTCGTTGCACCTTCAAGATCATGCCTAGTACATCTGCACAGTGATTGGACACTCTGACCATGGGTGACGCGTGTTATGATTTGTAGCCGTTTAAGGTGCTTGGTAAACAGTGTGGTCATGATCAGTGGCACATGTCAACTTTGTCAAGACATTGCGCACAATAGCCGTGCCAAGCCACCAGTTTTTAACCTTCTTCATACCTGCAAGGTCAAGCATATTATATGTGCACTATGATTGGGTACTCTGAGTGTGGCTGACTCGTGTTACGATTCGTAGAAGTTAAAGTCACTTGGTAAACTTTGTGGTCATGGTCAGTGGCACATGCCAACTTTGTCAAGGCATTGCGCACAATAGCCGTGCCAAGCCACCGGTTTTTTACATTGTGTATATCTGTAAGGTCATGCATATTAGATGTGCACTGTGATTGGGCACTTTAAACATGGTTGACTTGTGTTACGATTCGTATAAGTTAAGGTCACTTGGTAAACTTTGTGGTCATGGTCAGTGGCACATGCCAACTTTGTCAAGTCATTGCACAAAATAGCCACACCGAGACACCAGTATTCTACCTTGTTTGTACCTGCAACATCATGCCTAGTACATCTGCACTGTGATTGGACACTCTGACCGTGGCTGACTCGTGTTATGATCAATTGAAGTAAAAGTCACTTGGATACATTTGTGGTCATGGTCAGGGGCACATGCCAACTTTGTCAAGGCATTGCGCACAATACCCACACCAAGCCACCAGTATTCTACCTTGTTTGTACCTGCAAGATCATGCCTAGTACATCTGCACTGTGATCGGACACTCTGACCGTGGCTGACTCGTGTTATGAGTCATAGCCGTTTAAGGTACTTGGTAAACGTTGTGGTCATGTTCAGTGGCACATGCCAACTTTGTCAAGGCATTGTGCACAATAGTCGTGCCAAGCCACCGGTTTTTTACCTTGTTTATTCCTGCAAGGTCATGCCTAGTACATCTGAACTGTGATTGGGCACTCTGACTGTAGCTGACTCGTGTTACGATTTGTAGAAGATAAAGTCACTTGGTAGACTTTGTGGTCATGGTCAGTGGCACATGCCAACTTTGTCAAGGCATTGCGCACAATAGGCGTGCCAAGCCACCACTTCTTACCTTGTTTATACCTGCAAGGTCAAGCATATTAGATGTGCACTGTGATTGGGCACTCTGACCGTGGTTGACTCGTGTTACGATTCGTAGAAGTTAAAGTCACTTGGTAAACTCTGTGGTCATGATCAGTGGCACATGCCAACATTGTCCAGGCATTGCGCACAATAGCCATTCCGAGCCACCCGTATTCTACCTTGTTTGAACCTGCAAGATCATGCCTAGTACATCTGCACTTTGATTGGACACTCTGACCGTGGCTGTCTCCTGTTATGATCAATAGATGTAAAAGTCACTTGGATACAGTTGTGGTCATGGTCAGTGGCACATGCCAACTTTGTCAAGGCATTGCGCACAAAAGCCAAACCGAGCCAACCGTATTCTACCTTGTTTGCACCTGCAAGTTCATGCCTAGTACATCTGCACTGTGATTGGACACTCTGACCGTGGGTGACGCGTGTTATGATTCATAGCCATTTAAGGCACTTGGTAAACAGTGTGGTTATGGTCAGTGGCACATGCCAACTTTGTCAAGGCATTGCGCACAGTAGCCGTGCCAAGCCACCGGTATTTTATCTTGTTTATACCAGCAAGGTCATGCATATTAGATGTGCACTGTGATTGGGCACTCTGAATGTGGCTGACGCGTATTACGATTCGTAGAAGTTTAAGTCACTTTGTAAACGTTGTGGTCATAGTCAGTGGCACATGCCAACTTTGTCAAGGCATTGCGCAGAATAGCCGTGCCAAGCTACCGGTTTTTTACATTGTGTATACCTGTAAGGTCATGCATATTGGATGTGCACTGTGATTGGGCACTCTGACCGTGGCTGACTCGTGTTACGATTCGTAGGAGTTATGATTCATAGTCGTTTAAGGTACTTGGTAAACTTTTTGATCATGGTCAGTGGCACATGCCACTTTTGTCAAGGCATTGCTTACAATAGTCCTGCCAAGCCACCGGTCTTTTACCTTTTCTATACCTGAGAGGTAATGCATATTAGATGTTCAATGTGATTGGGCCCTCTGAATGTGGCTGACTCGTGTTTCAATACGTTTAAGTTAAACTCACTTGGTAAACTTTGTGGTCATCAAGATTGGCACATGCCAACTTTGTCAAGGCATTGCGCACAATAGCCGTGCCAAGCCACCGGTTTTTTACCTTGTTTATACCTGCAAGGTCATGCATGTTAGATGTGCACAACGATTGGACACTCTGACCATGGCTGACTCGTGTTCCGATTCGAAGAAGTTAAAGTCACTTGGTAAACTTTGTGGTCATGATCAGTGGCACATGACAACTTTGTCAAGGCATTGTGCCACACCAAGCCACAAGTGTTTTACCTTGTTTACACCTGCAAGATCATGCCTAGTACATCTGCACTGTGATTGGACACTCTGACCGTGGCTGACTCCTGTCATGATCAATAGACGGAATGTCACTTGGATACAGATGTGGTCATGGTCAGTGGCACATGCCAACTTTGTCAAGGCATTGCGCACAATAGCCACACCAAGACACCAGTATTCTACCTTGTTTATACCTGTAAGGTCATGTCCAGTGTCTCTGCACTATGAGTGGACACTCTGACCGTGGCTGACTCCTGTTATAATTCGTAGCCGTTTAATATACTTGGTAAACTTTGTGGTCATGGTCAGTGGCACATGCCAATTTTGTCTAGGCATTCCGCCCAATAGCCTTGTCAAGCCACCGGTTTTTTTCCTTCTTTATACGTGCAAGGTCATACATATTACATGTGCCTTGTGATTGGGCACTCCGAATGTGGCTGACTCGTGTTACAATTCGTAGAAGTTGAAGACACTTGGTAAACTTTGTGGTCATGGTCAGTGGCACATGCCAACTTTGTCAAGGCATTGCCCACAATAGCCGTGCCAAGCCACCCGTTTTTTACCTTGTGCATACCTGCAAGGTCATGCATATTAGATGTGCACTGTGTTTGGGCACTCTGACCGTGGCTGACTCGTCTTACCACTCGTAGAAGTTAAAGTCACTTGGTAAACTTTGTGATCATGGTCAGTGGCACATGCCAACATTGTCAAGGCATTGCGCACAGTAGCCACTCCGAGCCACCAGTATTCTACCTTGTTTGAACCTTCAAGATCATGTATAGAACATCTGCAGTGCGATTGGACACTCTGACCGTGGCTGACTTGTGTTATGATCAATAGATGTAAAAGTCACTTGGATACATTAATGGTCATGGTCAGTGGCACATGCCAACTTTGTCAAGGCATTGCACACAATAGCCACACCGAGCCACCAGTATTATACCTTGTTCA
Organism: Penium margaritaceum; assembly: GCA_023375785.1. NCBI lineage: Eukaryota > Viridiplantae > Streptophyta > Zygnematophyceae > Desmidiales > Peniaceae > Penium > Penium margaritaceum. Next base: position 345,924 of record SZWC01000189.1, read on the forward strand.
TACCTGCAAGGTAATGCCCATTATATCTTCACTGCGATTGGACAATCTGCCCGTGGCTGACTTGTGTTATGATTCATAGCCGTTTAAGGTACTTGGTAAACTTTATGGTCATGGTAAGTGGCACATGCCAACTTGGTCAAGGCATTGCGCACAATAGCCATGTCAAGCCACCGGATTCTTACCTTGTTTATACCTGCAAGGTCATTCCTAGTACATCTGAACTGTGATTGGGCCCTCTGACTGTGGCTGACTCGTGTTATGATCAGTAGAGGTAAACGTCACTTGGTAAACTTTGTGGTCATGGTCGGTGGCACATGCCAATTTATCAAGGCATTGCGCACAATAGCCACACCGAGCCACCAGTATTCTACCTGGTTTATACCTGTGAGGTCATGCCCAGTATATCTGCACTGTGATTGGACACTCAGACCGTGGCTGACTCGTGTTATAATTCAAAGCCGTTTAATCTACTTGGTAAACGTTTTGGTCATGGTCAGTGGCACATGCCAACTTTGTCAAGGCATTGCGCACAATAGCTGTGCCAAGCCACCAGTTTTTTACCTTGTTTGTATCAGCAAGGTAATGCATATTAGACGTGTACTATGATTGGGCACTCTGACTGTGGCTGACTCGTGTTACGATTCGTAGAAGTTGAAGTCACTTGGTAAACTTTGTGATTATGGTCAGTGGCACATGCCAACTTTGTCAGGGCATCGCGCACAATAGCCACACCGAGCCACCAATATTCTACCTTCTTTGCACCTTCAAGATCATGACTAGTACATCTGCACTGTGATTTGACACTCTGACCGTGGGTGACGCGTGTTATGATTCATAGCCGTTTCAGGTACTTGGTAAACAGTGTAGTCATGGTCAGTGGTACATGCCAAATTTGTCAAGGTATTGCGCACAATAGCCGTGCCAAGCCACCGGTTTTTTTCCTTTTTTATACCTGCAAGGTCATGCATATTAGATATGCACTGTGATTGGGCACTCTGAATGTGGCTGGCTCGTGTTAAGATTCGTAGAAGTTAAAGTCACTTGGTAAACTTTGTGGTCATGGTCAGTGGCACATGCCAAATTTGTCAAGGTATTGCGCACAATAGCCGTGCCAAGCCACCGGTTTTTTTCCTTTTTTATACCTGCAAGGTCATGCATATTAGATATGCACTGTGATTGGGCACTCTGAATGTGGCTGGCTCGTGTTAAGATTCGTAGAAGTTAAAGTCACTTGGTAAACTTTGTGGTCATGGTCAGTGGCACATGCCAACTTTGTCAAGGCATTACGCACAATAGCCGTGCCAAGCCACCAGTTTTATACCTTGTGTATACCTGTAAGGTCATGCATATTAGATGTGCATTGTGATTGGGCACTCTGACAGTGGCTGACGTGAGTTACGATTCGTAGAATTTAAAGTCACATGGTAAACTTTGTGGTCATTGTCAGTGGCACATGCCAGTTTGTCAAGGCATTGCGCACAATAGCGACACCGAACCACCAGTATTCTAACTTGTTTATACCTGTTAGGTCATGCCCAGTATATGTGCCCTGTGATTGGATACTCTGACCGTGGCTGACTTGTGTTATAATTCATACCCGTTTAATGTACTTGGTAAACTTTGTGGTCATGGTCAGTGGCACATGCCAACTTTGTCAAGGCATTGCGCACAATAGTCATGCCAAGCCACCGGTTTTTTACTTTGTTTATTCCAGCAAGGTCATGCATATTGCATGTGTACTATGATTGGGAACTCTGACCGTGGCTGACTTGTGTTACAATTCGTAGTGGTTAAAGTCACTTGGTAAACTTTGTGATCATGGTCAGTGGCACATGCCAACTTTGTCAAGGCATTGCGCACAGTAGCCACACCGAGCCACCTGTATTCTACCTTTTTTGCACCTTCATGATCATGCCTAGTACATCTGCACTGTGATTGGACACTCTGACCATGGGTGACGCGTGTTGTGATTCATAGCCGTTTAAGGTACTTGGTAAACAATGTGGTCATGGTCAGTGGCACATGCCAACTTTGTCAAGGCATTGCGCACAATAGCCGTGCCAAGCCAACGGTTTTTTACCTTCTATATACATGCAAGGTCATGCATATTAGATGTGCACTGTGATTGGGCACTCTGAATGTGGCTGACTCGTGTTACAATTCGTAGAAGTTAAAGTCACTTGGTAAACTTTGTGGTCATGGTCAGTGGCACATGCCAACTTTGTCAAGGCATTGCGCACAATAGCCGTGCCAAGCCACCGGTTTTGTACCTTGTGTATACCTGTAAGGTCATGCACATTAGATGTTCACTGTGATTGGGCACTCTGACCGTGGCTGTCTTGTCTTACGATTCGTAGAAGTTAAAGTCACATGGTAAACTTTGTGGTCATGGTCAGTGGCACATGCCAATTTGTCAAAGCATTGCGCACACTAGCCACACCAAGGCACAGGTGTTTTACCTTGTTTGCACCTGCAAGATCATGCCTAATACATCTGCACTGTGATTGGACACTCTGACGGTGGCTGACTTGTGTTATGATCAATAGACGTAAACGTCACTTGGTAAACTTTGTGGTCATGGGCAGTGGCACATGCCAACTTTGTCAAGGCATTGCGCACAATAGCCACACCGAGCCACCAGTATTCTACCTTGTTTTTACCTGTGAGGTCATGCCCAGTATATCTGCACTGTGATTGGACACTCTGACCATGGGTGACGCGTGTTGTGATTCATAGCCGTTTAAGGTACTTGGTAAACAATGTGGTCATGGTCAGTGGCACATGCGAACTTTGTCAATGCATTGCGCACAATACCGTGCCAAGCCACCGGTTTTTTACCTTGTTTATACCTGCAAGGTCATGCATATTAGATGTGCACTGTGATTGGGCACTCTGAATGTGGCTGACTCGTGTTACAATTCGTAGAAGTTAAAGTCACTTAGTAAACTTTGTGGTCATGGTCAATGGCACATGCCAGCCTTGTCAAGGCATTGCACACAATAGCCACACCGTGCCACCAGTAATCTACCTTGTTTGTACCTTCAAGATCCTGCCTAGTACATCTGCACTGTGATTCGGCACTCTGACCATGGCTGACTCGTGTTATGATCAATTGCAGTAAAACTCACTTGGATACATTTGTGGTCATGGTCAGTGGCACATGCCAACTTTGTCAAGGCATTGCGCACAATAGCCACACCGAGCCACTTGCATTACAGCTTATACGTGCAAGGTCATGCCCAGTATATGTGCACTGTGATTGGACACTCTGACTGTGGTTGACTCATGTTATGATTCATAGCCGTTTAAGGTACTTGGTAAACTTTGTGGTCATGGTCAGTGGCACATGCCAACTTTGTCAAGGCATTGCGCACAATAGCCGTGCCAAGACACTGGTTTTTTAACTTGTGTATACCTACACGGTCATGCATATTATATGTGTACTGTGATTGGGCACTATGACCGTGGCTGACTCGTGTTACGATTTGTAGAAGTTAAAGTCACTTGGTAAACTTTGTGGTCATGGTCTGTGGCACATGCCAACTTTGTCAAGGCATTGCGCACAATAGCTACACCGAGCCACCAATATTATATCTTGTTTGCACCCGCAAGATCATGCCCAGTACATGTGCACTGTGATTGGACACTCTGATTGTGGCTGACTCATGTTATGGTCAATAGAAGCAAATGTCAATTGGATACACTTGTGGTCATGGTCAGTGGCACATGCCAACTTTGTCAAGGCATTGCACACAATAGCCACACCGAGCTACCAGTATTCTACCTTGTTTATACCTGTAATGTCATTCCCAGTATATCTGCACTGAGATTAGACACTCTGATTGTGGCTGACTCGTGTTATGACTCATAGCTGTTTAAGGTACTTGGTAAACTTTGTGGTCATGGTCAGTGGCACATGCCAACTTTGTCAAGGCATTGCGCACAATAG
>SZWC01000189.1:362625-401859 GCA_023375785.1 Penium margaritaceum
TGGCATGTGCCACTGACCATGACCACAAAGTTTACCAAGTACCTTAAACGGCTATAAATCATAACACGAGTCAGCCACGGTCAGAGTGTCCAATCACAGTGCAGATATACCGGGCATGACCTTGCAGGTATAAACAAGGTAGAATACCGGTGGCTCGGTGTGGCTATTGTGTGTAATTCCTTGACAAAGTTGGCATGTGCCACTGACCATGACCACAACGTTTATCACGTGACTTTAACTTCAACGAATCATAACACGAGTCAGCCACGATCAGAGTGCCCATCACAGTGCACATATAATATGCCTGCCCTTCCAGGTATAAACAAGGTAAAAAACCGGTGGCTTGGTACGGCTATTGTACGCAATGCCTTGACAATGTTGGCATGTGCCACTGACCATGACCTTAAAGTTTACCAAGTACCTTAAACGGCTATGAATCATAACACGAGTCAGCCACAGTCAGAGTGTCCAATCACAGTGCAGATGTACTATGCATGGTCTTGCAGATACAAACAAGGTAGAGTACTTGTGGCTCAGCGTGGCTATTGTGCGCAATGCCTTGACAAAGTTGGCATGTGCCATTGACCATGACCACAATGTTTACCAAGTGGCTTTAACATATACGAATCGTAACACGAGTCAGCCATAGTCAGAGTACCCAATCAAAGTTCCGATTTACGAGGCAAGACCTTGCAGGTATAAAGAAGTTCAAATACCAGTGGCTTTGCACGGCAACTGTGCACAATGCCTTGACAAAGTTGGCCTGTGCCATTGACCATTACCACAAAGTCTACCAAGTACCTTAAACGTCTATGAATCTTAACACGAGTCAGCCACGGTCAGAGTGTCCAATCACAGTGCAGATATACTGGGCATAACCTTGCAGGTACAAACAAGGTAGAATACAGGTGGCTCAGTGTGACTATTGTGCGCAATGCCTTGACTATGTTGGCATGTGCTACTGACCACGACCACAAATAGATCCAAGTGACTTTTACTTCCACTGATCGTAACACAAGTCAGCCACGGTCAGAGTGTCAAATCACAGTGCAGATGTACTAGGCATGATCTTGCAGGTGCAAACAAGGTAGAATACTGGTGACTCGGTGTGGCTATTGTGCGCAATGCCCTGACAAAGTTGGCATGTGCCACTGACCATGACCACATAGTTAAACATGTGACTTTAACTTCTACAAATTGTAACATGAGTCAGCCACGTTCAGAGTTCCTAATGACATTGCACATCTAATATGCATGACCTTGCAGGTATAAACAAGGTAAAGAACTGGTGGCTTGGCACGGCTATTGTATGCAATGCCTTGACAAAGCTGGCATGTGCCACTGACCATGACCAGAAAGTTTACCAAGTACCTTAAACGGCTATGAATCATAACACGAGTCAGCCACAGTCAGAGTGTCCAATCACAGTGCAGATATACTGAGCATGACCTTGCAGGTATAAACAAGGTAGAATATTGGTGGCTCGGTATGGCTATTGTGCGCAATGCCTTTACAAAGTTGGCATGTGCCACTGACCATGACCACAATGTTTACCAAGTGACTTTAACTTCTACGAATTGTAACACGAGCCAGCTACAGTCAGAGTGCCCAATGACATTGCACATCTAATATGCATGACCTTACAGGTATAAACAAGGTAAAAACCCGGTGGCTTGGCACGGCTATTGTATGCAATGCCTTTACAAAAGTGGCACGTGTCACTGACCATGACCACACAGTTTACCAAGTACCTTAAACAGCTATCAATCATAACACGAGTCAGCCATGGTCAGAGTGTCCAATCACTGTGCAGATATACAGGGAATGACCTTGCAGGTATAAACAAGGTAGAATACTGCTGGCTTGGGGTGGCTATTGTGCGCAATGCCTTGACAACATTGGCATGTGCCACTGAACATGACCACAAATGTATCCAATTGACATTTTCTTCTATTGATCATAATACGAGTCAGTCACGGTCAGAGTGTCAAATCACAATTCAGATGTACTGGGCAGGGTCTTGAAGGATCAAATAAGGTATAATACTGGTGGCTTGGTGTGGCTATTGTCCGCAATGCCTTGACAAAGCTGGCATGTGCCACTTACCATAACCACAAAGTTTACCAAGTTACTTAAACTTCTATGAATTGTAACACGAGTCAGCCATGGTCTGAGTGCCCAATCAAAGCGCAATTCTAGTATGTATGACATTGTAGGTCTAAACAAGGTAGAATACTGGTGGCTCGGTGTGGCTATTGTGTGTAATTCCTTGACAAAGTTGGCATGTGCCACTGACCATGACCAGAAAGTTTACCAAGTACCTTAAACGGCTATGAATCATAACACGAGTCAGCCACAGTCAGAGTGTCCAATCACAGTGCAGATATACTGAGCATGACCTTGCAGGTATAAACAAGGTAAAGAACTGGTGGCTTGGCACGGCTATTGTATGCAATGCCTTGACAAAGCTGGCATGTGCCACTTACCATAACCATAAAGTTTACCAAGTTACTTAAACTTCTATGAATTGTAACACGAGTCAGCCATGGTCTGAGTGCCCAATCAAAGCGCAATTCTAGTATGTATGACATTGTAGGTCTAAACAAGGTAGAATACTGGTGGCTCGGTGTGGCTATTGTGCAGTTACATGCACTTACACGTACTTACACACTCTTGCACATACTTATGTATACTTACACGCTCTTACACACACTTACAGGCACTTACATGTACCTACACGCACTTATATGCACTTACACGCACTTATACGTACTTACACGCACTTACACACACTTACACACACGTATCCGCACTTACACGTACTTACACGCAGTTACACACACTTACACGCACTTACACACGCACTTACACACGCACTTTCACGCGCTTACATGCACTTGCACGCACTAGTACGCACTTGCACGCACTTGCACGCACTTAAACTCACTTACACGCACTTTCACGGACTTACATGCACTTTCATGCACTTACACGCACTCATCCAAACTTACATGCACTTGTACACACTTACACGCACTGACACGCATGTACATCCACTGACATGCAGTGACACGGACATACACGCACATACACGCACTTTCACGCACTTAGACCCACTTACACACACTGACACGTACATACACGCACATACTCGCACTTACACACACTTACACACACTTACACCCATTAACATGCACTTTCACGCACTTCCACGTACTTACACGCATGTATACACACTGACACGCGATTACACACAATTACACGCACTTACATGCACTTACATGCACATACACGCACTTACACACGCACTTACACATACTTGTATGTACTTGCAGGCACTTGCACGCACTTGAATGCACTTACATGCACTTAGACGCACTTACACACACTTACATACCCTTACACGCACTTACATGCACTTAAACACACTTACACGCACTTATACGCACTTACACGCACTTACACATACTTACACGCACATACACGCACTTACACGCACTCACACATACTCACATGCACTCACATGCACTTACACGTACTCACACGTACTCACACACACTCATATACACTCACACGTACTCACACGTACTCACACGTACTCACACGCACTTACACGTACTTACACGCACTTACACGCACTTACACATACTTAGACTCACTTACACGCACTTACACTCACATAACGCACATACACACACATACACGCACTTATACACGTACACACGCACTTACACGCACTTACACGTACTTGCACGCACTTGCACACACTTACACGCACTTACACACACTTACACGCACTTGCATACACTTGCACGCACTTGCACGTACTTACACGTACTTACACGTACCTACACACACTTACACATACACACGCACTCACACGTACTCACATGCACTCGCAAGCACTCACACGTACTCACAAGCACTCACATGCACTCCCACGCATTCATACGTACTCACACGTACTTACACACACTTACACGCACTTACACGCACTTATACACACTTACACGCACTTACAAGCACTTACACACACTTATACGCATTTACACATACTTACACATGCACACACACACACTTACATACACTTACGTACACTTGCACGCACTTACATGTACTTACACGCACTTGCACGCACTTGCACACACTTATACATACTTACACACACTTACACGCACGTACATGCACTTACACGCAATTCATTGTACTTACACGTACTTGCACGCACTTACATGAACTTACACGCACTTACACGTACTTACACGTACTAACGCACACTTACAAATACCTACTTGAACTTACACGTACTTATACGCACGTACATGCACTTCTATGCACTTACACACACTTACACGTACTTACATGTACGTATACGTACTTACACGCACTTACACACACTTACACGCAGTTACACATAACTACATGTAGCTACACGTACTTACAGGCACTTACACACACTTATACGCACATATAAGCACTTACACGTACTTACACGCACTTACACGCACTTAAACCCACTTACATGCACTTACATGCACTTTCACACAGTTACACGCACTTACATGCACTCACATGCACATACACGCACTTACATGCTGTTACACGTACTTACACGCATCTACACGTACTTACATGTACTCACACACACGTACACACACTAACACACTCTTACACACACTTACATGCACTTACACGCACTTACACGCACTTACAGACACTTACACACACTTATACGTACTTACACGCCCTCACATACACTTACACATACTTACACACACTTACACGTACTTACACGTACTTACATGCACTTACACGCACTTACACGTACTTACAAGTACTTATACACACTTGCACACACTTATACGTACTTACACGTACTTACACATACTTAGACACACTTACACATACTTCCATACACTTACACGCACTTACACGCACTTACACACACTTCCACGCACGTACACACACTTACACGCACTTACTCACACTTACACACACTTACACGCACTTTCACGCACTCACATGCACTTACACACACTGACACGCACTTACACGCACTTGCTAGTACTTACACGCACTTACACGTACTTACACGCACTTACACGCAGTTATATGCACTTGTACACACTTACACGCACTCACATGCACTCACATGCACTCACACACACTCACATGCACTCACACAATCACACGCATTCACATGTACTTATACGCACTTACACACACTTACACGCACTTACACGCACTTACACACACTTACATGCACTTACATACACTTACATGCACCAACACACTCTCATACACACTTACACGCACTTACATGCACTTATACATACTAACACGCACTTACACGCACTTACATGCACTTACATGCAGTTACACGCACTTACACGTACTTACACACACTTACCCACACTTACAAGCACTTATATGTACTTACACGCATTTACACACACTTATACACACTTACATGCACTTACATGCACTTTCACGCAGTGACACGCACTTACACGCACATACACACACTTACACACACTTACACGCAGTTATACGCACTTACACGTGCTTGCACGTACTTATACCTACTTACACGTACTTACATGCTCTTACACGCACTTACACACACTTACACGCATTTACACACACTTACACGCAGTTACATGCACTTACATGCAGTTACACGCACTTCTACGCACTTACACGCACTTGCACACACTTCCAAGCACTTACACGTACTTACATGCACTTACACGTACTTACACGTAATTACATGTACTTACATGCACTTTCACGCAGTTACACGCAGTTAAACGCACTTACACGCACTTACACACACTTACATGCAGTTACACACACATACACGTGCTAACACGCACATACTTGCACTTACACGCACTTACATGCATTTACACGCACTTACACACGATTACACGCACTTACATGCACTTATACGCACTTACACGTACTTACACGTACCTACTCACACTTACACTTACTAACACGCACTTACATATACTCATACGTACTTACGCACACTTACACGGACTTACATGCACCTACACGCACTTACACATACTTACACACACTTACATGCACTTACACACACTTACACGTACGTACACACACTTACACGCACTTATACGTACTTACACACACTAACACGCACTTATACGCTGTTACATGCACTTACACACACTTACACGTACTTACATGTACTTACAGACACTTACATAAACTGACACGTACTTACACACACTTACACATAGCTTCCAGCACTTAAATGCACTTATACGCACTTACATGCACTTATACGCACTTACACGTACTCACACGTACTTACACGCACTTACACACACTTACACGTACTTACATGCACTTACACATACTTACACGTACTTACACAAACATACACGCACTTATATGTACTTACATACACTTACACCCACTTACACGTACTTACACGCACCTAGATACACTTACACACACAGACACACACTTACACGCACCTTTACATACTTACACGCACGTACACGCACTCAAACGCACTTACTGGCACTTGCACACACTTACACGTACTTACACGCACTAACATGCACTTACACACACTGATACGCTGTTACACGCATTTGCAAGTACTTACATGCATTTACACGCACTTACACGCACTTATATGCACTGACATGCACTTTTAGACACTTACATGTACTCACATGCACTCACACGCACTCACATGCACTCACACGCACTCACGCACACTCACACGTACTCACACGCACTCACACATACTTACACGTACTTACATGCGCTTACGCGCACTTACATGCACTTACACGCACTTACATGCACTAACAGGCACTTACATGCACGTACACAATCTCACACGCACTTACATGCACTTACACACACTAACACGCACTTACACGCACTTACACAAACTTATACGCACTTGCACGCAGTAACACATACTTACACGTACTTACATGCGCTTACACGTACTTATCACACTTTCACGCACTTACATGCAATGACACACTCTCATACAAACTTACACACACTTACATGCACTTATACGCACTAACACGCACTTACATGCACTTACATGCACTTACATGCACTTACATGCACTTACACGTACTTATACGCACTTACACACACTCACAAGTACTTACACATACTTACACGCACTTACACGCACTTCCATTCATTTACATGCACTGACATGCACTTTCACACACTGACACGCACTCACACGCACTTACACATACTTACACGCACTTATACGCAGTTAGTCACACTTACACGTGCTTACACGCACTTATACGCACTTACACGCACTAACACGTACTTACACGCACTTACACGCACTTACCTATACTTACTCACACTTACATACAGTTACACATACTTACATGCAATTACACACACTTTCACGCACTTACATGTACTTACACACACTTATTAGCACTTACACATACTTACACGTACTTACCCGCTTTTATATGTACTTACATGCACTTACATGCACTTTCACGCAGTTACACGCTCTTACACGCACTTACACGCACTTACACACACTTACACCTACTTACACGCACTTACACGTACTTACACGCACGTACTCGCACTTATACACACTGACACGCACTTGCATACACTTACACGCACTTACGCACACTTACACCGACTTACACGCACCTACACGCACTTACACGTACTTACACACACGTACATGTACTTACATGCACTTACACGTACGTACACGCACTTACACAAAGTTACACGCACTTACATACACTTACACATTCTTGCACACACTTACAAGCACTGACACGCACTTACACACACTTACACGCACTTACACGCACAGACACGCACTTACACGCATTTACAAGTACTTACACGCACTTACACGCACTTACACGCACTTACAAGCACTTACACGCACTTACACACACTTACACGTACTCACATGCACTCACACGAACTCACATGCCCTCACACGCACTCACATGCACTCACACGCACTCACACGCACTCACACGCACTCACACGCACTGACACACACTTACACGCACTTACATGCACTTACACGAACATACACACACTTGTACGCACTTACATACACTTACACACTCTCACACGCACTTACACGTACTTACATGTACTTACACATACCAACACGCACTTACACGTACTTACACACACTTATATGCACTTACACGCAGTTACACATGCTTACACGCATTTACACGCACTTACATGCACTTACACACACTTACACACACGTATACACACTTACACGCATTTACACACACTTACACACACTTACGCGCACTTACACGCACTTATCTGCACTTACCCGCACTTACACAAATGTACACGCACTTACACGCACTTACACACAGTTACATGTACTTACACGCACTTATACACACTTACACGCTCTTACACACACTTACAGGCAGTTACGCGCACTTACACGCATTTATACGCACTTACACGCACTTACACACACTTACACGCACTTACATGTACTTACACGCACTTAGATGCACTTACACACTCTCACACATACTTACATGCACATACATGCACTTACATGCACTTACACACACATACACGCACATACACGTACATACATACACTTATACACGTACATATACGCACAAACATGCACACACAAGCACTTGCATGCACTTACATGCACTTACATGCACTTACACGCACTTACATGTACTCACACACACTAAAACGCACTTACCCGTACTTACACGCACTGACACACACTTACACATACGTACACACACTTACATGCACTTACATGCATGTACACACACTTACACGCACTTACACCCACTGACACACATTAACAGGCACTGACACGCACTAACACGCACTTACATGCACTTGCATGCACTTTCACACACTTACACGTACTTACATACACTTACACGTACTTACACGCACTTACAAACTCTCATACGCACTTACACGCACTTTCATGCACCTACATGGACTAACATGCACTTACACGCACTTACACGCAGTTGCATGCACTTTCATGCACTTACATACAATTACACGCACTTACAGGCACTTATAAGCACTTACACGTACTAACACACACTTACACCCACTTACACACACTTACATGCACTTTTACATAGTGACACGTACTTACATGCACATACATACACTTACACACACTTACACACAATGACACGCACTAACACATGCTTATACGTACTTATACGCACTTACACACACTTACACACACTTACACGCACTTACACGCACTTACACGCACTTACACGCACTTACACGCAGTTATACGCACGTACATGCAGCTACACACACTTACACGCACTTACACGTACGTACACGCACTTCTCAGCACTTACACGTTCCTACACGTACTTACACAAACTTACACCCACTTACATGCACTTACGTGCACTTTCAATAGTTGAACGTACTTAAACGCACTTATATGCACTTACACGTAGTTACAAGCACTTGCACGTGCTTACACGCACTTACATGCACTTACAGGCACTTACATGCATTTACACGCACTTACACACATTTACACGCACTTACACGCACTTACACGTACTTAAACGCACTTTCACGTACTTACACGTACTCACACACACTTACACACACCAACATGCACTTACACACACTTACTTGTACTTACACACTCTTACACACACTTATACGCACTTACACACACTTACCTGCACTTATCCACACTTACACAACTTACACATAGTGACACGTACTTACACACAGCTACACGTACTTACATGTACTTACACACACTTACACGCACTTACACGTACTTACATACAGTTACGCGTACTTACACGTACTTACACGCACTTATACGCACATGCATGCACTTACACGTACTTGCACGCACTTACACGCCCTTAAACGTACTTATACGCACTTAGACGTACTTACACACTCTCACACGTACTTACACACACTTACATATATTTTCACGCACTTACACATACATACACGCACATACAGGTACATACATGCACTTACACATACACACATACATACACACACAGAGACGCACTTGTATGTACTTACACGCACGTACACGCATTTACACATACTTACACGCACTCGCACGCACTCACACGAATTAACATACACTTACACGCACTTACATGCACTTACACGCACTTACACGCACTTATACACACTAACACGCACGTATACATACTTACACATAAATATAGCACTACTACACACGAATAGCTCTTACACGCTCTTCCACACAGTTACACGCACTTACATGCACTTACACGCACTTACGCACACTTACACATACTTACACGCACGTACACATACTCATACACACTTACACACGTACTTACACATACTTATATGCACTTGCACGCACTTGCACGCACTTGCATGCACTTGCATGCACTTGGACGCACTTGCATGCACTTACGTGCACTTACACGCACTTACACGTACGTACAGCAACTTACACGCACGTACACGCACTTACATGCACTTACACGCAGTGATACGCATTGACACGTACTGACACGCACTGACACGCACTTACACACATTTACACCCACTTACATGCACTTACACACACTTACATGCACTGACACGTACTTACACATACTTACACACTCTCATACGCACTTACACGCACTTACATGCACTTACATGCACTAACACGAACTTACACGCACTTACATGCACTTAGATACAGTTACATACACTTACACGCACGTATACACATTTATACGCACTTACAAGGACTTACACGTACTAACACGCACCTACACGCACTTACACATACTTACATGCACTTACATGTACTTTCACGCACTTACACGCACTTACACGTAGTTACACGCACTTATATGTGCTTATACGCACGTACATGCACTTACATGCACTTACATGCACTTGGACACACTTCCACATACTTACACACACTAACACGCACTTACATGCACTTACACACACTTATACACACTTACACGCACTTAGACACACTTAAACGCACTGATACGCACTTACACAAACTTACATGCACTTACACATACTTAAACGTACTTACACGTACTCATACGCACTTACATGCACTTACACACACTCACACATACTTACACGTACTTACACGCACTTACACGCACTTACACACACTTGCACGCATTTACACACACTTATACACACTTACACGCACTTATACGCACTTACACGTACTTACACGTGCTTAGACCCACTTACACACACTTACACACACTTACACGCACTTACACGTACTTACACGCCCTTACACGCACATACACGCACTTACAGACACTTACTCGCACTTGCAAACACTTACATACACTTATACGCACTTCCACATACTTGCACGCACTAACACATACTTACACGTACTTACAAGTACTTACACGCACTTACACACACTTACACGTACTTACGTGCACTTACATGCAGTTATACCCACTTACACATACTCACATGCACGCACACGCACTCACATGCACGCACACACTCACACACACTCAAACGCACTTACACCCACTCACACGCACTCACACGCACTTACATGTACTTACACGTACTTACACACAATTACAAGCACTTATGCGCACTTACACACACTTGTACGTACTTACACACTCTCACACGTACTTACACATACTTACATGCACTTACACACACTTACACACACTTACAAGCACTTACACACACTTACACGCACTTATACGCACTTGCACGTACTTACACGTACTTGCACACACTCAAACATACTTATACACACTCATACGCACTTACATGTACTTACACACACTTATACGTACTTACACGTACTTACACACACATGCATGCACTTACACACACTTACATGCACTTATATACACTTATACGTGCTTACGCGCACTTATACCTACTTAAACGTACTTACACACACTTAGACACACTTATGCACACTTACACACACTTACATGCATTTACACGCACTTACACGCACCTACGCGCACATACACGCACTTACTTTCAGGCACTGACACGTACTCACATGAACTTACAAGTACTAACACGCACTTACACGCACTTACACACACTTACATGCACTTACATGCACTTATACGCACGTACACATACTCACATGCACTCACACGCACTCACACGTACTCACACATTCACATGCACTCACACGCACTCACACGCACTCACACACACTCACACGTACTTACACGCACTTACACGTACTTACACACACTTACAAACACTTATACGCACTTACACACACTTGCACATACTTACACACTCTCACACGCACTTACACACACTTACATGCACTAACACACACTAACACGCACTTACATGCACTTACACGCACTTATACGCACTTACACCTACTTACACCTACATACACGCACTTACACGCACTTACACGTACTAACATGCACTTATACGTACATACATGTACTTACACGCACTTACACACACTTACACGCACTTACACGCACTTACACGCACTTACCCACACTAACCCGCTCTTACACAAACTTACACGCACTTATACGTACTTACACATATTTACACATACTTACCTGCACTTACACGCACTTACACACACTTACATGCACTTACACGCAGTTACGCACACTTACACATTCTTACACGCATGTACACGCACATACACACACTTACACACACTTACACGCACTTACACACACTTTCACGCACTTACACACACATACACGCACATACAAGCACATACACGCACTTACACATACACACATAGACACACACACACGTACACACTTGTATGTACTTACACACACGTACAGGCACTTACACATACTTACATGCACTCACACACACTCACACGCACCTATCCACACTTACACACACTAACATGCACTTACACGCACTTACACGCCCTTACACGCACTTACACGCACTTATACGCATGTACACGTACTTACACATAAATGCATGCACTACCACGCACAAACACACACTTTCACGCAGTTCAACACACTTACACACACTTACACGCACTTACACGTACTTACACGCACTTACACGTACTTACACGCATGTACATGCACTTACAAACACTTACACACGCACTTACACGTACTTATATGCACTTGCACGCACTTGCACGCACTTGCATGCACTTGCATGCACTTGGACGCACTTGCATGCACTTCCACACACTTACACGTACTTGCACGTACTTACACGCACATACATGCACGTACACGCATTTACATGCACTTACACGCACTGACACGCATTGAAATGTACTCACATGCACTGACACGCACTTACACACACTTACACGCACTTACACATTCTTACATGCACTTATATGCACTTACACATACTTACACACATTTACACACTCTCATACGCACTTACACGCACTTACATGCACTTACACGCACTTACACGCACTAACACATACTTACGCGCACTTACACACACTTGCATGCAGTTATACGTACTTATACGCTCTCACACGTACTTACACGCACTTACACAAACTTTCACGCACTTACACACACATACACGCACATACAGGCACATACACGTACTTACACATACACACATACACACACGCAGACACACTTGTATGTACTTACACGCACGTACACACACTTACACATACTTACATGCACTCACACGCACTCACACGCAGTTACCCTCACTCTCGCGCACTTATACGCACTTACATGCACTTACACGCATGTACATGTACTTACACGTAAATACATGTACTACCACGCACAAACACGCACTTACATGCACTCCAACACCCTTACATGCACTTACACACACTTACACGCACTTACACGTACTTACACGTATTTACACGCATGTACATGCACTTACACAAACTTACACACGCACTTACAAGTACTTATACGTACTTGCATGCACTTGTATGCACTTGCATGCACTTGCATGCACTTGGACGCACTTGCATGCACTTACACGCACTTACACGCACTTACACGTACTTACACACACTTTCACACATGTACAAGCACTTACGTGCACTTACACGCACTGACATGCATTGACACGCACTGACATGCACTAACACGCACTAACACATACTTACACGCACTTACACGCACTTATACACACTTACATGCACTTACACGCACTTACACGCACTTAGTGACTCTCATATGCACTTACACGCACTTACATGTACTTACACGCACTAACATACCCTTACACATACTTACACGCACTTAGATGTAGTTACACACACTTACACGCACTTATACGCATTTATACGCACTTACAAGCAGATACACGTACTAACACGCACTTACACGCACTTACATGTACTTACATGCACTTACATGTACTTTCACGTACTTATTCGAACTTACACGCACTTACACATACTTGTTCGCACTTACACGCACTTACACGTAGTTACACGCACTTCTATGTACTTCCACACACGTACATGCACTTACACGCACTTACACGCACTTAAACGCACTTACACACACTTTCACACACTAACACGCACTGACATACACTCACATGCACTTACGCACATGTACACACACTTACACGCACCTACACGCACTCACACATACTTATGCACACTTACACATACTTACACGCACTTATACGTACTTACACGTACTTACACACACTTACACCAACTTTCACGTCCTTACACACACTTAGACGCACTTACACACTATTACACACACTTACACATACTTACACATACTTACATGAACTTACACACACTTATACACACTTACACTCACTTACACACACTTACACGCACTTATACGTACTTACAGTACTTACACGTACTTACATACACTTAAACGTACCTGCATGCACTCCTATGCACTTACATGCACTTACACACACTTACACATACCTACACGTACTTACACGCACTTACACCCACTTACACATACTTCAGGCACTTACACACACTTATACACACTTACACGCACTTATACGCACCTACACGTAACTTACACACAGTTAGACACACTTATACACACTTACACACACTAATACGCACTTACACGCACTTACACTCACTTACACACACATACATGAAATTACACACACTTACTCACACTTGCAAACACCTACACACACTTACACGTACTTACACGCACTTACACGCAATGACACGTACTTACACGTACTTACAAGTACTTACACGCACTTACACGCATTTTCACCCACTTACATGCACTTAATCACACTTAAACGCACTTACACGTATTCACATGTACTCACACGCACTCACATGCACTCACACACTTACACACACTCACACACACTCACACGCACTCACAAGCACTCACACATACTTACACGCACTCACACGTACTTACACGCACTTACAAGCACTTATACGCACTTACAGGCACTTGCACGTACTTACACACTCTCACAAGCACTTACACGCACTTACATGTACTTACACACACTAACACACACTTACATGTACTTACACGCACTTATAGGCACTTACACGTACTTACACGTACTTACACGCACTTACACGCACTTACACGCACTTACACACACTTACACGCACTTATACGCACTTACATGCACTAACACACACTTACACGCACTTACACGTACTTACACAAAATTACCTGTACTAACCCGCTCTTACACAAACTTACACGCACTTGCACGTACTTACACATTTCTACACATACTTACATGAAAGTACACGCACTTACATACACTAACATGCACTTACATGCAGTTACGTGCACTTACACGCACTTACATGCACGTACACGCACATACACACACTTACACACACTTACACGCACATACACATACACACATACACACACACACAGATGCACTTGTATGTACATACACTCACGTACACGTACTTATACATACTTACACGCACTAACATGCACTCACACGCACTTACCCGCACTTACACGCACTGACATGCACTTACACGCACTTACACGCACTTACACACACTTACACGCATGTACACGTACTTATACGTAAATACATGCACTACCATGCACAAACATGCACTTACACGCACTTCAACACACTTACACGCACTTACACGCACTTACATACACTTACACGCACTTACACATACTTACACGCACATACACACACTTACACACACTTAGACACGCACTTACATGCACTTGTACACACTTGCACGGACTTGAATGCACTTGCATACACTTGGACGCACTTGCATGCACTTACACACACCTACACGCACTTACATGTACTTATACACAGTTTTACGCACGTACACGCACTAACATGCACTTACACGCATTGAAAGGCATTGGCACCCACTAAAAGGCACTGACATATACTTACACTCGCTTATACGCACTTACACGCACTTATACGTACTTACATGCACTTACACGTACTTACATGCACTTACATACTGTCACACATACTTACACGCACTAACACACATTTACACGCACTTACGCGCGCTCAGATGCAGTTACACACACTTATACGCACTTTTACGTACTTATACGCACTTACAAGTACTTACACATGCTTACATGCACTTACACGCACTTACACGTACTTACATGCATTTACATGCACTTTCACGCAGCTACACGAACTTACACGCACTTAAGCGCACTTACACGCACTTACACGTAGTTACACGTATTTACATGTGCTTACACGCACGTACATGCACTTACACACACTTACACACACTTACACACACATACACACACTTACACACACTAACACGCACTTACATGCACTCACATGCACTTACGCACACTTACACGGACTTACACGCACCTACACGCACTTACACATACTTACGCACACTTACATGTACTTACACGCACTTATATGTACTTACACGTACTTACATACACTTACCCGCACTTACACGTACTTACACAAACTTACACGTACTTACACGCTGTTACACACAATTACACATACTCAAACGTACTTACATGCACTTATACACACTTACACATACTTACACGCACTTACACACACTTACACGCACTTATACGCACTTACACGTACTGACATGCACTTACACACACTTATAGGTACTTACACGCACTCATACACACTTACATGTACTTACACACACTTACACGTACTTACACGTACTTACACGCACTTACACACACTTACACACACTTCCACACACTTATATGCACTTACATGCACTAATATGCACTTACACGTACTCACACGCATGTAGAGACACTTACACACACTTACACACACTTACACGCACTTACACGCACTTAAACGCACTTGCACGCACATACACGCACTTACACACACTTACTTACAATTGCAAACACTTACACTCATTTACACGCACTTACACACACTTACACGCACCGACACGTACTTACACGCACTTACAAGTACTTACACGCACTTACCTGCACTTACACGTACTTAGATGCACTTACACGCACTTACACGTACTTAAACGTACTCACATGCACTCACACGCACTCACACGCACTCACACACACTCACACGCACTCACACACACTCATACGCACTTACACGCACTTACACGTACTTACACACACTTACAAGAACTTACACGCACTTATACGCACTTACACGTACATATACACTCTCACAGGCACTTACACACACTTACATGCACTTACACATACTAACACGCACTTACATGCTCTTACACGCACTTATACGTACTTACACATACTTACACGTACTTACATGCACTTACATGCATTTACACACACTTACACACACTTACATGCACTTACACGCACTTACACGCACTTACACGTACTTACACGCACTTACACGCACGTACACGCACTTACATGCACTTACACGCACTGAAACGCATTGACACGCACTGATACGCACTAACATGTACTTACACATACTTACACACATTTACACCCACTTACACGCACTTACATGTACTTACATGTACTAACACGCACTTACACACTCTCATACGCACTTACATACACTGACATGCACTTACACGCACTAACACGCACATACATACATTTACACGCACTTAGATGCAGTTACACACACTTGTACGCACTTATACGCACTTATACACACTTACAAGCACTTACACACACTAACACGCACTTACACGTATTTACACGTACTTACACGCACTTACAAGCACTTATACACACTTACACGCACTAACACATACTTACAAACTCTCACACGACCTTACATATACTTACATGCACTTACACACACTTACACACACTTACACGCACTTACACACACTTACACGTACTTATACACACTTACACGTACTTACACGTACTTGCACACACTCAACCATACTTACACGCACTCATACGCACTTACATGTACTTACACACACTTATACGTACTTACACATACTTACACGCACTTACACGCACTTACACACACTTACATGCACTTATACACACTTATACGTACTTACGCGTACGTATACCTACTTAAATGTACTTACACACACTTAGACACACTTACACACACTTACACACACTTACATGCATTTACACACACTTACACACACTTACACGCACATACACGCACTTACACACACTTACTCGCACTTGCAAACACTTACACACACTTACACGTACTTACACGTACTTACACGCACTGACACGTACTCACATGCACTTACAAGAACTATCACGCACTTACACGCATTTACACACACTTACATGCACTTACATGCACTTAAAAGCACTTACACATACTCACATGCACTCACACGCACTCACACGTACTCACACACTCACACGCACTCACATGCACTCACACGCACTCACACACACTCACACGTACTTACACGCACTTACACGTACTAACACAAACTTACAAGCACTTATACGCACTTACACGCACTTGCACGTACTTACACACTCTCACACGCACTTACACGAACTTAAATACGCATGAATACGCACTTACACACACGTACACACACTTACTTGTACTTACACGCACTTACACACACTTAAATGCACTTACATGCAATTATACGTACTTACACAAACTCACACATACTTACACGCACTTACACACACTTACACGTACTTACACGCACTTACACACACTTATACAGACTTACACGCACTTACACACACTTACACGCAATTACATGCACTTACATGCAGTTACACATAGTGACACGCACTTACACAAACTTACACGTACTTAGACGCACTTACACGCAGTTACGTACACTTACACGCACATATATACACTTACACATACTTAGACGCACTGTAACGCCCTTACACGCACTTACACACACTTACACACACTTACACATACTTACAAACACTTACACGCAGTGATATCCACTTACACATAATTACACATACTTACACACACTTACATGCACTTACACGCACTTACATGCACTTACACGCACGTATACGCAATTACATGCACTTGAACACACTTACACGTACTTACACGCACTTACACGGACTTATACATACTTACACACACTTACCTACACTTACACGCACTTACACACACTTACACATACTTACATACACTTACATGCACTTACACACACGTAAACGTACTTACATGCACTTACACGTACTTACACGCACTTACACGTACTTACACGTACTTACACGCACTTACACACACTTACACATACTTACACGCACTTGCACGTAGTTACACACACATACACGTATTTATACGCACGTATACACACTTACACATACTTACACGGACTTATATGCACGAATACGCACTAACACGCACTTACACGCACTTACTTGCACTTACACACACTTATACGTAGTTACACGCACTTACACATAGTTACACGTACTTACACCAACATATACGCACTTACACACACTTACACACACTTACATGTACTTATACGTACTTGCATGCACTTACACGCACTTCCACATACGTACACGCACTTACATGTACTTACATGTACTTACACATACTCACACGCACTTACACGCACTTATACCCACTTACACATACTCACACGCACTTACACGCACTTACATGCACTTACACACAGTTACATGCACTTACACACACTTAGACGCACTTACACGCACTTACACGCACATACATGTACTTATACGCACTAACACGCAATTACACGTATTTACACACACTTACACACACTTACACACACTTACACGCACTTACACGTAGTGACATGCACTTACACGCACTTATAGGCACTTTCATTCACTTATATGCACTTACACGCACTTACACACACTTACACGCACCTACATACACTTCTACTCAATTACACGCACTTACACGCACTTATACGCGGTTACACACACTTACACATGCTTACACACGCTTACACCCACTTACTCACACTTACACAAACTTATACGCACGAATATGCACCAATACGTACTTACACGCACTTACTCGTACTTACATGCACTTACACGCACTTACACGCATTTACACATACTTATACGCACTTATACATACTTACACATGCTTACACGTACTTACACGCACTTACACGTAGTTACATGCACTTACACGCACTTACAATCACTCCGACGCACTTACACGTACTTACACGCACTTAGACGCACTTACGAGCACTTACATGCACTTACACGCACTTACACGCACTTACACGCACTGACGTACACTTACATACACTTACACGTACTTACACACACTTACACGCAGTTACACACACTTACATGCAGTTACACGCACTTATACGCACTTACACGTACTTACACGCACATACAAGTACTTACACCTACTTACATGCACTTACACACACTTATATGCACTTACATGCACTTACACGCAGTGACACTCACTTACATGTCCTTATACGCACTTACATGCAATTACACGCACTTATACGCGCTTACATGCACTTACACACACTTACACGCACTTACCCACACTTACACACACTTATACGCACTTACACGCACTTACATGCACTTACACATACTTACACATACTTACACACACTTACTCCCACTTGTACACACTTGTACCCACTTACACGTACTTACATTCACTTACACGCACTTACATGCACTTACACACACTTACATGCACTTACAAGTACTTATACGCACTTAAACGGACTTACACACACTTACACGTAATTATACACACTTACACGCACTTACATGCATTTGCACATACTTACACATACTTACACACACTGACACGCACCTACACGCAGTCACATGCACTTACATGCACTTATACATACTTACAGACACTTACATACACTTACATGCAGTTACACACACTTACACACACTTACACGCACTTACACGCACTTACATGCACTTACACGCATTGACATGCACTTACACTCACTTATATACACTTACACATACTTACACACATTTACACGTACTTGCACGCACTTACACGCACTTACACACACTTACACACACTAACATGCACTAACACACACTTATATGTACAAATACGCACTAACACGCACCTCCACGAACTTACTCGCACTTACACACTCTTACACGCACTTACACGTACTTACACACACTTATACACAGTTACACCCACTTACACATAGTTACACGCACTTACACGTACTTACACGCACTTACACGCACTTACACACAATTACGCACACTTACTCGCACTTACATGTACTTACAAACACATACACGTACTTATACACACTTACACATACGTACACGCACTTACACGCACTTACGTGCAGTTACATGTACTTACACGCACTTATACCCACTTACACGTACTTACACGCACTTACACACACTTATTCACACTTACACGCACGTATACGCACGAATACGCACTTACACACACGTACGCACACTTACTCGTACGTACACGCACTTACACGCACTTAAACGTACTTACACGCTTTTATACGTACTTACACGAACTCACACACACTTACACGCACTTACACACACTTATTCACACTTACACGCACGTATACGCACGAATACGCACTTACACACACGTACGCACACTTACTCGTACGTACACGCACTTACACGCACTTAAACGTACTTACACGCTTTTATACGTACTTACACGAACTCACACACACTTACACGCACTTACACGCACTTACACATACTTACACACACTTACACACACTTATACAGACTTACACGCAGTTACATGCACTTACATGCAATTACACATACTTACACGCACTTACACGCACTTACACACACTTACACACACTTACACGCACTCACACACACTTACACGCAGTTACACACACTTACACGTACTTACACGCACTTACACACACTTACACGTACCTACGCCCAGTTAAACTCAAGTACACGTACTTACATACACTTACACGCAGTTACACACACTTACACGTACTTACACGCACTTACACACACTTATTCACACTTACACGCACGTATACGCACGAATACGCACTTACACACACGTACGCACACTTACTCGTACGTACACGCACTTACACGCACTTAAACGTACTTACACGCTTTTATACGTACTTACACGAACTCACACACACTTACACGCACTTACACGCACTTACACATACTTACACACACTTACACACACTTATACAGACTTACACGCAGTTACATGCACTTACATGCAATTACACATAGTTACACGCACTTACACAAACTTACACGTACTTAGACGAACTTACAAGCACTTACGTACACTCACACACACTTATATACACTTACACACACTTACACACACTTTAACGCCCTTACACGCACTTACACACACTTACACACACTTACACACACTTACACACACTTAAACGCACTTACATCCACTTACACATACTTACACATACTTACACGCACTTAAATGCACTTAGATGCACGTATATGAACTTACACGCAATTACATGCACTTACACACACTTACACGTACTTGCACGCACTTACACGTACTTATACATACATACACACACTTACCTACACTTACACGCACTTACACACACTTACACGTACTTACACACACTTACACGCACTTACACACACATATACGTACTTACATGCACTTACACGTACTTACATGCACTTACTTGCACTTACAATTGCTTACACACACTTACACGGTCTTACACACACTTGTACGTAGTTACACGCATTTACACACAGTTACACGCACTTACACCCACTTGTACGTACTTATACTTACTTACACACAGTTACGTACACTTACACGCACTTACATGCACTTACACACACTTACACGCACTTACACACACTTATACGCACTTACACACACTTACACGCACTTCCACGCACTTACACATACTTACACGTACTTACATGCACTTACACATACATACACGGACTTACACTTATACCCACTTACACGTACTTACATGCACTTACACGCACTTACATGCACTTACACATACTTACATGCACTTACACACACTTGTACGCACGTACACGCACTTACACACACATACACATACTTATACGCACTTACACGCACTTACACACACTTACACATACTTACACATACTTACACGCACTTATAGGCACTTATAGGCACTTACATTCACTTATATGCACTTGTACGCACTTACACACACTTACACGTACCTACACCCAGTTAAACTCAAGTACACGTACTTACATACACTTACACGCAGTTACACACACTTACACGTACTTACACGCACTTACACGCACTTACACACACTTACACGCACTTACACGCACGAATACGCACCAATACGCACTTACACGCACTTACTCCCACTTACACGCACGTACACGCACTTATACGCACTTACACTTACTTATACGCACTTATACACACTTACACATACTAACACGTACTTACACGCACTTACACATACTTACACGCACTTACACGTACTTACACATACTTACACGCATTTACAAGCACACACAGGCACTTACACGCACTTACATGAACTTACACGTACTTACACACACTTACACACACTTATACACACTTACACACACTTAGACACACTTGCAGGCAGTTACACACACTTACATGCAGTTACATGCACTTATACGCACTTACAAACACTTACACATACGTACAAGTACATATGCATACTTGCACACACTTACACATACTTACACACACTTACACACACTTATACAGACTTACACGCACTCACACACACTTACACGCAGTTACATGCACTTACATGCAATTACACATAGTTACACGCACTTACACAAACTTACACGTACTTAGGCGCACTTGCACGCACTTACGTACACTTACACACACTTGTATACACTTACACACACTTACACGCACTTTAATGCCCTTACACGCACTTACACACACTTACACACACTTACACACACTTACACACACTTAAACGCACTTATATCCACTTACACATACTTACACATACTTACACGCACTTAAATGCACTTAGACGCGCTTATATGCACTTACACGCACTTATACGCAATTACATGCACTTACAAACACTTACACGTACTTACACGCACTTACACGTACTTATACATACTTACACACACTTACCTACACTTACACGCACTTACACACACTTACACGTACTTACACACACTTACACGCACTTACACACACATATACGTACTTACATGCACTTACACGTACTTACACGCACTTACAGGTACTTACACGGACTTACACGCACTTACACACACTTACACATACTTACACGCACTTGCACGTAGTTACACACACTTACACATATTTATACGTACTTGTACACACTTACACATACTTATACAGACATATATGCACGAATACGAACTAACACGCACTTACACGCACTTACTTGCACTTACACGCACATACAAGCATTTACATGCACTTACACACACTTATGCGTAGTTACACGCACTTACACATAGTTACACGTACTTTCACCCACATATACGCACTCTCACACACTTACACGCAGTTACGCGTACTTACACGCGCTTACATGCACTTACACACACTTACACGCACCTACATACACTTATACTCAATTACACGCACTTACACGCACTTATACGCGGTTACACATACTTACACACACATACACCCACTTACTCACACTTACACACTTATATGCACGAATATGCACAAATACGCACTTACACGCACTTACCTGACTTACACGCACTTACACGCACTTACACGCATTTACACATACTTATACGCACTTATACATACTTACACATACTTCCACGTACGTACACGCACTTACACGTAATTACACGCACTTACACGCACTTACAATCACTTACACGTACTTACACGTACTTACACACACTTACACGCACTTACGAGCACTTACATGCACTTACACACACTTACACGCACTTATACGCACTTACATACACTTACATACACTTACACGCACTTACACACACGTATGCGCAGTTACACACACTTACATGCAGTTACACGCACTTATACGCACTTACACGCACTTACACGCACATACAAGTACTTACACATACTTACATGCACTTACACACACTTATATGCACTTACATACACTTACACGCAGTTACACTCACTTACATGTCCTTACACGCACTTACATGCAATTACACGTACTTATACACACTTACATGCACATACACACACTTACACGCACTTACCCACACTTACACACACTTACACGCACTTACACGCACTTACACACACTTACTTATACTTACACATACTTACACACACTTACACGCACTTGTACGCACTTTTA
This sequence comes from Penium margaritaceum, assembly GCA_023375785.1. NCBI lineage: Eukaryota > Viridiplantae > Streptophyta > Zygnematophyceae > Desmidiales > Peniaceae > Penium > Penium margaritaceum. The sequence continues at coordinate 388,418 of SZWC01000189.1, forward strand.
CCCACTTACACGTACTTACATACACTTACACGCACTTACATGCACTTACACACACTTACATGCACTTACAAGTACTTATACGCACTTAAACGGACTTACACACACTTACACGTACTTATACGCACTTGCACGCACTTACATGCATTTACACATACTTACATGTACTTACACACACTTACACGCACTTACACGCAGTCACATGCACTTACACACACTTATACATACTTACACACACTTACATACACTTACACGCAGTTACACACACTTACACGCACTTACACAAACTTATACGCGCTTACATACAGTTACACATACTTACTCGCACTTACACACACTTACACGCACTTGCACACACTTACACACAGTTACACGCACTTACATGCAGTTACACATAGTTAAATGCACTTGCACGTACTTATACTCACTTACACGCACTTACACGCACTTACACACACTTACACACAATTATACACACTTACACGCACTTATACACACTTACACGCACTTATATCCACTTACACGTACTGACACGCACTTACACGCATTTACATGCACTTACACGTACTTACATGCACTTACACGTACTTATACGTGATTACACGCACTTACACACACTTACACGTACTTACACGCACACACGTACTTATACATACTTACAAACACTTGCATACACTTACACGCACTTACACATACTTTTAGGTATTTACACACACTTACACGCACATACATACAGTTACATGCACTTACACACACGTATACGCACTCACACGCACTTACACGTACATACACACACTTACATGCACTTACACGCACTTATACATCGTTATACACACTTACACGTATTTATACGCACTGATACACACTTACACACACTTACACGGACTTATATGCACGAATACGCACTAACACGTACTTACATGCACTTACTTGCACTTACACTTACCTACACACACTTACACGGTCTTACACACAGTTAAACGTAGTTACACGCACTTACACACAGTTACACGCACTTACACCCACTTGTACGTACTTACACTTACTTACACACAGTTACGTGCACTTACACGCACTTACATGCACGTACACACACTTACACGCACTTACACACACTTGTATGCACGTATACACACTTACACACACATACACATACTTATACGCACTTACACGCACTTTCACGGATTTACAGACACTTACACACACATACACACACTTACACGTACTTACACGCACTTATAGGCACTTACATTCACTTATATGCACTTGTATGCACTTATACACACTTACACGTACCTACACCCAGTTATACTCAAGTACACGTACTTACATGCACTTACACGCAGTTACACACACTTATACGTACTTACACGCACTTACACGCACTTACACACACTTACACGCACTTATACGCACGAATACGAACCAATACGCACTTACACGCACTTACTCCCACTTACACGCACGTACACGCACTTATACGCACTTACACGTACTTATACGCACTTATACACACTTACACATACTTACACGTACTTACACGCACTTACACATACTTACACGTACTTACACGTACTTACACGTACTTACACGTATTTACAAGCACGTACACGTACTTACACACACTTACATGAACTTACACGTACTTACACACACTTACACACACTTATACTCACTTACACACACTTAGACAGACTTGCAGGCAGTTACACACACTTACATGCAGTTACATGCACTTATATGCACCTACAAACACTTACACGTACGTACAAGAACTTATGCATACTTACACACACTTACACATACTTATACGCACTTACATGTACTTACACGCAGTTACACACACTTACATGTCCTTATATGCACTTAGACACAATTACACGCATTTACACCCACCTACATGCACTTACACACACTTACACATCCTTGCCCACACTTACACACACTTACACGCACTTAGAGGCACTTATTCGCACTTATACGTACTTACACACACTTACACATACTTACACGCGCTTGTACGCACTTGTACCCACTTACACGTACTTATACGCACTTATACGCACTTACATGCACTTACACACACTTACATGCACTTACACACACTCATACCCACTTAGACGTACTTACACGTTCTTACACGTACTTACACGCACTTACACACACTTACACACACTTACACAGACTTACACGCACTTATACGCACTTACACGCACTTACACACACTTACACGTACTTATACGTACTTACACGCACCTACACGCATTTACACCCACTTACATGTACTTACACACACTTAAACACACTTACACACAGTTACATGCACTTACAGGCACTTATACGTACCTACACACACTTACATGCACTTACACGCACTTCCACACGTTTACACTCACTTACACAAACTTATACGCACTTACATACACTTACACGCACTTACTCGCACTTACACACACTTACACATGCTTACACACACTTACACTCAGCTACACGTACTTACATGAGTTACACATAGTTACATGCACTTACACCTACTTACACACACTTACATGCACTTAAAGGCAGTTACGTGCACTTACACGCACTTATATGCACTTAAACACACTTACACGCACTTACACGTACTTACACGCACTTACACACACTTACACCCACTTACACACACTTACACACACTTACACACACTTATATCCACTTATACATGCTTACACATACTTACACGCACTTACATGCACTTACACGCACTTACATGCACTTACACACGCTTATACATAATTACACGTACTTACACACACTTACACGTACTAAGAGGCACTTATACACACTTATATATACTTACATACACTTACATACATGTACACGTACTTACACACACTTACACGTACTTACACACACTTACACGCACTCACACACAGTTACACGTACTTACACACATGTATATGCACTTACACACACATACACGTACTTACACGCACTTACACGCACTAACACGCACTTACACGCACTTACACACACTTACACACACTTACACGCACTTATGCGTAGTCACACGCACTTACACGCAGTTACACATACTTACACCCACTTATATGCACTTACACACATTTACACGCTGTTACGCACACTTACATGTACTTACATGCACTTATACACACTTACACGCACTTACACACACTTATACACACTTACACGCACTTACACGCACTTCCACGTACTTACACGCACTTATACATACTTACATGCAATTACACGCATTTACACGCACCAACACGCACTTATACCCACTCACATGTACTTACATGCACTTACACACACTTACACGCACTTACATGCACTTACACACACTTACACACACTTACACACACTTATACACACTTACAGTGACTTATATGCACTAGCACGTACTTACACACACTTACACGTATCTACACACACTTATACTCAATTACACGCACTTACACGCACTTACACGCACTTACTCGTACTTACACGCACTTACACGCACTTACACGCACTTACACGTGCGTATACGCACTTAAACACACTTAAACATACTTACACATACTTACACGTACTTACACGTACTTGCACGTACTTACACGTACTTACAATCACTTACATGCACTTACACGTACTTACATGCACTTACACACACTTACAAGCACTTACACGTACTTACACACACTTACACATACTTACACACTCTTACACACACTTACACGCAGTTACACACACTTACACGCAGATACACGCACTTATACGCACTTACACCCACTTACACACACTTACAAGTACTTACACATACTTACACCTACTTGCACACAGGTTTACGCGCTTACATGCACTTACACACAATTATACACATTTAACCTGTCCTTACACGCACTTACAGGCCATTACACGCACTTACACGCACTTATATGCACTTACACACACTTACACGTACTTACCCACACTTACACACACTTACACGCACTTACTCGCACTTACACGCACTTATACATACTTACACACACTTACACACACTTACACGCACTTGTACGCACTTGTACCCATTAACACGTACTCACACATACTTACACGCACTTACATGCACTTACACATACTCACATGCACTTACACGCACTTATACGCACTTACATGCACTTGCACGCACTTACACGCACTTCCACGCACTTACACATACTTACACATACTTACACGTACTTACACACACTTACATGCACTTACTCGTATTTGTACCCACTTACACGTACTTACACGCACTTACATACACTTACACGTACTTACACAACCTTATATGCACTTACACACACTTGTACACAGTTACTCGCACTTACACACACTTACAAGCACTTATACGCACTTACACATACTTACACACACTTACACGCACGTATACGCACTTACATGCACTTACACGCACTTAAACCCACTTATACGTACTTACACACTGTTACACACACTTACAAGCACTTATACGCACTTACACATACTTACACACACTTACACGCACGTATACGCACTTACATGCACTTACACGCACTTAAACCCACTTATACGTACTTACACACTGTTACACACACTTACATGCACTTACAAATACTTACATGCACTTACTCGCACTTATAGGTACTTACACGCACATACACACAGTAACACAAACTTACACGCACTTACACCCACTTACACGCACTTACACACACTTACATGCACTTACTCGCACTTATAGGTACTTACACGCACATACACACAGTAACACAAACTTACACGCACTTACACCCACTTACACGCACTTACACGTACTTATATGCACTTACACACACTTACATATACTTACACGTACTTACACACACTTACACGCACTTACACGCAGTTACATGCACTTATACGCACTTATACGCACTTACACGTACTTACACTCACTCATACACACTTACACACACTTATACGTACTTACACGCACTTCTACACAGTTACATGCACTTATACGCACTTATACGCACTTACACGTACTTACACTCACTCATACACACTTACACACACTTATACGTACTTACACGCACTTCTACACAGTTACATGCACTTATACGTACTTACACGCACTTACACACAGTTACACACACTTACACGTATTTATACGCACTTACACGCACTTACACACACTTACACCTATTTATATGCATGAATACGTACTAACACGTACTTACACGCACTTATACACACTTACACGCACTTACACGCACTTACATGCACTTATACGCACTTATACGCACTTACACGTACTTACACTCACTCATACACACTTACACACACTTATACGTACTTACACGCACTTCTACACACTTACACGCACTTATACATACTTACACGCACTTACACACAGTTACACACACTTACACGTATTTATACGCACTTACACGCACTTACACACACTTACACCTATTTATATGCATGAATACGTACTAACACGTACTTACACGCACTTATTCACACTTACACGCACTTCCACCCACTTACATGTACTTACACGCACTTACACACATACTTACACACAGTTATACACACTTACACACAGTTACACGCACTTACACACACTTACACATACCTTCATGCACTTACACACACTTACACGCACATACACACACTTACACACACTTACACACACTTACACGCACTTAGACGCACCTACACACACTTATACCCACTTACACGTACTTTCACACACTTACATGCACTTACGTGCACTTACACAAACTTACATGCACTTACACAGACTTATATGCACTTACACACACTTACACATACTTACATGCACTTCCACGCACCTCCACACACTTACACGTACTTACACGCACTTGCACGCACTTACACGCACTTACATGCACTTATACTCACTTACACGTACTCTCACGCACTTACACACACTGACATGCACCTACACAAAGTTACATGCACTTACACACACTTACATGCACTTACACACACTTATACACACTTACACGCACTTACACGCACTTACACATACTTATGCGCACTTGCATACACTTACACTCACTTACACATACTTACACGCACTTACACCCACTTACACACAGTTATACACACTTACATGTACTTACACGTACTTACACGCACTTACACGCACTTACACGTACTTATACACACAAATACGCACTAACACATACTTGCATGCACTTACTCGTACTTACACATACAGACACACACATACATGCACTTACACGCACTTTTACGCACTTACACATACTTACACATACTTACAGGCACTTACACACACTTACACACACTTACACGCACTTACACGCACTTACACGCCCTTACAAGCACTTACACATACTTACACGCACTTACATGCACTTTTACGCACTTACAAGTACTTACACGCACTTACACGCACTTACACGCACTTACATGTAATTACACGCACTTACATGTACTTACACGCACTTATATGTACTTACACACACTTGCAAACACTTACACATACTTATACGTACTTACACGCACTTATACACACTTATACGTAAGAATACACACTAACACATACTTACACGCACTTACTCACACTTACACACACTTGCACGCACTTACACACACTTACACACACTAACACACACACTGACACGCAGTTATACGCACTTTCACACAGTTACATGCACTTACACACACTTACACATACTTAATTGCACTTACACGCTGTTATGCACACTTACACACACTTACATACACTTACACACACTTACATGCACTTACACTCACTTACACGTACTTACACGCACTTACACACACTTACACGTACTTATAGCTACTTACACGTACTTACACGCAGTTACATGCACTTACATGCACTTACACACACTTACATGCACTTACACGCACTTATACACACTTACACACACTTACACACACTTACACACACTTCCACATACTTACACACACTTATACGTACCTACAAGCACTTCACGCACTTACACGCACTTACACGCACTTATACCCACTTACACATACTTACACATACTTACACGCACTCACATGCACCTACACATACTTACATGTTCTTACACACACTTATATGCACTTACACACACTTACACACACTTACACGTACGAACACGCACTTACATGTACTTACACGCATTTACACATACTTACACGTACTTATACATGCTTACACGCACTTACACGTAGTTACATGCACTTGCAAACACTTATACGTTCTTATATGCACTTACACTTACTTACACGCACATACACATACTTACACGCACTTACACACATTTGCACTCACTTGAACATACTTACACGCACTTACATCCACTTACACACAGTTATATACACTTACACGTACTTACACGTACTTACACGCACTTACACGCACTTACACATACTTATACACACAAATACGCACTAACACGTACTTACACGCACTTACTCGTACTTACACACACTTACACATACTTACATGCACTTACACGCACTTATACGCACTTACACGTACTTACACATACTTACACGTACTTACACGCACTTACACACACTTACACGCACTTACACGCCCTAGCACACACTTGAAAGCACTTACACATACTGACACGCACTTACACGCACCTACACGCACTCACAAGTACTTACACGCACTTACACGTACTTACATGTACTTACACGCACTTACACACACTTACACGCACTTACACACACTTACATGCAGTTAAACACACTTGTACGCAGTTGCAGGCACTTACACGTACTTACACGCACTTACACGCACTTACAAGCACTTACACGCACTTACACGCACTTACATGTCCTTACACAAACTTACACGGAATTACACGCACTTACACACACTTACATGCACTTACACGCACTTACACGTACTTATCCATACTTATACGCACTTACACGTACTTATATACACTTACATACACTTAAACATACACACACCTACACACATTTACACACAGTTACATGCACTTACACGCAATTACATGCACTAACATGCACTTATACGCACTTATATATACATACACGCACTTACACGTACTTACACGCACTTACACGCACTTACATACACTTACATGTACTTACACGTACTTAGACGCACTTACACGTACTTACATGCACTTATACGCACTTACACACTCTTACACATACTTACACGCACGTACACGCACTTATACCCACATACGCCCACTTACATGGACTTGTATGCACCTATTCGTTTTTACACGTACTTACACACACTTACACGCACTTACACGTACTTGCACACACTTAGACGTACTTACACGTACTAACACACACTTACATGGACTTACACGTACGTATACACACAAATACACACTAACACGTACTTACACGCACTTACTCGTACTTACACATACTTACACACCCATACACGCACCTACATGCACTTATACGCACTAACACGTACTTACACATACTAAGACGTACTTACACACACTTACACACACTTACACGCACTTACACGTACTAACACGCCCTTACAAGCACTTACACATACTTACACGCACTTACATGCACTTACACGCACTTACAAGTACTTACACGCACTTACACGCACTTACACGTACTTACATGCACTTACACGCACTTACACACACTTACACGCACTTACATACACTTACATGCAGTTACATGCACTTATACGTAGTTGCACGCACTTACATGCACTTACATGCACTTTAACGCACTTACGAGCACTTACACGCACTTACACGTACTTACATGTCCTTACACGAACGTACACAGAATTACACGGACTTACACACACTTACATGCACTTACACGCACTTACACGTACTTATCCACGCGTACACGCACTTACACACACGTACATGCACTTACACACACTTACACGTACTTACACGTACCTACACACATTTACACGTAGTTACATGCACTTACACGCAGTTACACATACTTACATGCACTTATACACACTTTAATATACTTACACGCACTTACACGTACTAACACGCACTTACACACACTTACATACACTTACACGTACTTACACGTTCTTACACGCACTTACACGTACTTACATGCACTTATACGCACTTACACACACTTACACATACTTACATGCACTTACACGCACTTACACGCACGTACGCGCACTTACACAGACTTACACGCACCTATATGTACTTACACGTACTTACACACACTTACATGCACTTACACGTACTTACACGCACTTAGACGTTCTTACACGTACTAGCAAGCACTTACACGCACTTACACGCACGTACACGCACTTACTCATACGTACACGCAGTTATACGTACTTACACGTACTTACGCACTTACACGCACTTACACGCACTTACATGCACTTACACACACTTACACGTACTTACATGCACTTACACACACTAACACACGCTTACATGCACTTATATGCACTTATACATACTTACACGTACTTATACGTACTTGAACGCACTTATACAATTACACACACTTACACGCACTTACACATACTTACATGCACTTACATGCACTTACATGCACTTACACGCACTTACACGCACTTACACTTACTTACATGCACTTATATGCACTTATACACACTTACACGCACTTATACGCACTTTTACGTACTTGCACCGCTAACACGCACTTACACACACTTAAACGCACTTACACACACTTACATGCAATTAATTGCACTTACACACACTCACACACACTTACACAAACGTACACGCACTTACACAATCTTACACATACTTACACATACTTACAAACACTTACACGTACTTACACGTACTTTTATGCACTTACACGCACTTACACGCACTTACATGCACTTACAAGCACTTACACGTGTTTATACGCACTTACACACACTTACACACAAGTACATGCAGTTACATGCACTTACATGCAGTTACACGTACTTAGACGTACTTATACGTACTTACATGCAGTTAATTACACTTACATGCAGTGAATTGGACTTACACGCACTTACACGTACTTACACGCACTTACACGTACTTACACGCAGTTATACGTAATTGCATGCAGTTACACGCACTTACATGCAGTTAATTTCACTTACATGCACTTACACATACTTACACGTACTTACACGCACTTACGGACTTACACACACTTACACGCACTTACACACACTGACATACCCATACACGCACTTACACGTACTTATCGCACTTAGACGCACTTAGACGCACTTACACGCATTTACACGCACATACACGCACTTACACGCACTTACATACACTTACATGCACTTACACGCACTTACACGCACTTACACGCAGTTACACGTACTAACATGTACTTATACGCACTTGCACACACTTACACGTACTTACACGCACTTACACACACTTACACATACTTATACGCGCTTGCATGCACTTACACGCACATACACACACTTACACACACTTACATGCACTTACAGGCACTTACACGCACTTACCCATACTTATACGCACTTACACACAGTTACACACACTTACACACACTTACACGTACATATATATACTTACACACATTTACATGCACTTATAGGCACTTACATGTACTTACACATACTTACACGCACTTACACATACTTACACATACTTACATGCACTTACACGCACTTACACACAGTTACATGCACTTACACACACTTACACGCACTTACATACACTTACTTGCACTTATACACACTTTCACACACTTACACGCACTTACACGCACTTACATGCACTTACACACACTTACACCGACTTATGCGCACCTACACGCACTTACACGTACTGACACACACTTATACGTAGTTACACGCACTTACACGTACTTATACGCACTTACATGCACTTACACACACTTACACATACTTACACGCACTTGCTCACCTTAAAATGCTCGTGATTCTGCTCTCACCTTAAAACGCTTGTCCTTGTGACCGCGTCCACTTCCCGGAAGCAAAAGCAATCTTTTGACATGGTATCTGAGCTCAAGTAACACACCTGTCGGTTACGTGCTCGACACCGTTGGCCGCACCCACTTGCGCTTCCATCACATCCTCTGCCTCGAAGAACTGGCAGCGCTTCTTCTGTCTAAAGGTGTTGTGGCAGCACCACTCCACGTCCTCTTGGTAATTTTGCGCACGAGGTTTTGCCCCTGCGCCAACTCCTCCTCATTAGCAGCAGTCGTTTCCACTTCTCCATCATCTTAGACAGCTGCGCACGTGGCTCTGTCCCTGCACCCACTTTCTCTTCAGTAGTCGCCGCCGTTCTGCTCCTGTACTCAATAATCTGCCTTCCGCCCATCATTTCAGTTGTCCGTCCTCTTTGTCAGTAGCCGCTCAATCATAGTATCGCCATCTCGCGTCGCTATCTCGAGCCGCCTCTCATCACTCAGTTCATCACTGCCTCCACGACAACTGCGTCATGGCCTCCGCCCTCACTCTGTCTGGTCTCCCCACGCTCGCTGTGAAACCTGATGGAACCAGAAACAACAAGCTGTTGAGCTACTCGGTGTCTCTCTTCTTCAAGACACAGAAGGTTGAGGGAGTCAGCCTCAGCCACCTCCTCACCAACACTGACACCGGAGTAGAAGCACCTGTCGCCGCCTCCTCTTCCGCATCTGCCTCAACTGCAGCCATATCAGGAAATGACCCTTCCGGGGGATCCGTGTCAAACCCTGGTCAAGGTTCCTCCTCGTCTTCCGCTCCCGTTGGAGCCGCCTCTGCATCCACCATCTCTCATGCCTCTTGGGATGTCGCCAACAGCACCGCCCTCATGACCATCATGACCACCTCCTCTCATGAGCTTCATGAAGACATTCGCACCCTCGGTTCCAAGACCCATGAGGTCTGGAAGGCCCTCGAAGACCGCTTCAGCAACAACACCTCCACTGCCTGCGGCATCAAAATCATGTCGCTGTTCTCTGTGCCCTTCGCCGCCCACACCAACATGGGCAGTTACATCACAGCCGTCACCACCATTGCCCGCGACCTCAAGGAAATGAAAATAGACCTCCCTCCTGCTGTTGTTTGCACCGGCATCATCTCCGATGTCCTGGGTCAGTATGATATCATTCGTCAAATTCTGCTGCAACTGCCTGTTGACCAGCTGACCATCGCCGTCATCAGCCCCAATCTCATGGCCGCAGAACAGGACTACGTTGCCAAGCAAGCACGCGAGACCACCATTGCCACCAATGCCTTCAAAACCATGGCCGCCACTGCTGATAGCCGCATGATCAACCGCTTCCCCACCTGCTCCTACATCATCCGCCATGGGCCGCTTAAAGGGACTAAGTGTGGCCACCGCAACCACCTGCCGCACGTTTGCGATCACCACGCCACTGACGAATGGCTGGACCAGAATCCCGGCAATTCCTATGGGGATCAACTCAATTGGGCGGAAGAGCGCCCTCAGCGCTACTACAACCGGATGGGAAGCTCAAGCTGGCGTTCAACCCCAGCCAACAACGTGGAAGCTCCACCCTCTCCTGCCGTCCCTGGTGCTGTCAATCCTGCTCCTAACAATACTGTTATGTTAGGAGTAGTCAAGTCTGTGACTGAGATTGGATACGAGGAGTATGGTCTTGAGATGTACACCGTGTCCTCCTCTCCTCCTCTCTCCTCTCACACCTCTCTTTGCAGCTTTGACTCTCTGCACATTGCACTCATTCAACCTCCATCCTCATACTCTACTGCCCGTCACAGTCACTTCCTCTTCATTCATGATCAGTTCTCACAGCACTAAACTGTTCTCTCTCTCCACACACTTGGCGGAGCTGTCCCGTCGCTCAGGGAATGCCTCCGACAACAGACCAAGCACTTTGATAGACCTCCCCACCTCATTCTCTCCAACACCGCTCATGCACGCCTTCACACCTTCCTCACATACTACTGCATGACCCACGGAACACTGCTCGTCACAGCTCCCGTCCACGGCAAACTCCTCGTCAACCGTCTACTGAAGGAAGCAGACCGTTTCATGCAAACGCATCACATGACCTCGCAGATCTGGACCGCCTGCCTCCGCAGAGTCGTCACCGCTCACAAACTGCGCAGACCCAGGTATGGACTATGTGGGTGTGTGATCGAAACAAATCTGCTTCCTACTGTAAGCCTACACTACCTTGCAACAACCCTGCTGAGATCCCCGCCGCACTACTGAAAACCTCTGCCTTCACCTCTACTACTGACCCTTCTGCCACTACCCTCACGAACTCTACTCACAAACTGCTGCATCACCCTGGTTTTCTCTTCTCCCTCTACAACCTGGTGCTGAGGCGTCCACCGCCTCCAAAACCTCCCAAGCTCTCTATGTGCTATGGCTCCACAGAAGCAGGACTCCCCCGCCTACCATTCAAGGCTTGCACCCCTCTCCTGATCTAAGGGGGGGGGGGGGTTAGATGTT
>SZWC01000189.1:401966-430753 GCA_023375785.1 Penium margaritaceum
CTCACGAACTCTACTCACAAACTGCTGCATCACCCTGGTTTTCTCTTCTCCCTCTACAACCTGGTGCTGAGGCGTCCACCGCCTCCAAAACCTCCCAAGCTCTCTATGTGCTATGGCTCCACAGAAGCAGGACTCCCCCGCCTACCATTCAAGGCTTGCACCCCTCTCCTGATCTAAGGGGGGGGGGGGGTTAGATGTTATGTCGGAGATCGCTTCAACGTGTGCAACCACCGAGACAAATAAAGAGTGATTGTGCAGGTTCATCTCCGGCGCCGTACGACCGAAGACCAAACGGTCTCACCACCAACAATCGTGCAAACCTCGCCACCAGCAAACTAACGGTTTCGTGCCACAACAGCCAAGGCAAACACACCGCCAGAGATCGCTCTTGCGCACGTCACTCCTCAATGCGTACGGCTAGCAAAGACGAATCGTGGTCTCGAGGCGCTCCTTCTCTCTCTCTTGCCCGAGTCGCCACTTCACTCTCGAGCCTGCTCATCGAAGCGCGCTAGTCTAGGAGTAACTATTTATTGTCCTTGTATTCATTTGAGCAATCAATCCATTGGATTCCTCATCAGGCTCGCCTCTTTTCGGCCACCTCCAGTTCCTTTGCTTTTTGTACCTACTCAGCACCCGTGCTCTGGCACTGCGCCCAGCTCGATCCTGCTAACATCATTCATACATCAGCAATGCACGCACCTTCGGGGAAGCTTCCGTCCTTCTCTCCAAAAGTGTTGCGTCCACTCTACTCAACAGTTAATCAGCACCCGCACCTTTTGTGCTGCGCCCACATCACATTCGTTCGCTTTCCTCTTTCTTCCTTGTTCATTCTACTGTTCACCGCTGTCTCTACTCTGCTTGTGCTCATGCTTCTGCCCTCACCTTAAAACGCTTGTCCTTGTGACCGCGTCCACTTCCCGGAAGCACAAGCAATCTTCTGACAATACGCACTAACACGCACTTACACGCACTTACACGCACTTACTTGCACTTACACATACTTACACGCACTTACACGTACTTACATGGACTTACACATACTTATACACAGTTAGACACACTTACACGTACCTACACACACTTACACCCACTTAGACACACTTACATGCAATTACACGCAGTTACGCGCACTTACACGTACTTACATGTACTTACACATACTTACACACACTTACACACACTTACACGCACTTACATGCACTATCACGCACTTACACATACTTATATGTACTTACACACTCTTACATCCACTTTCAAGTACTTACGCGCACTTACACGTACTCACATGCACTTACACACACTTACATGCACTCACATGTACGTATACGCACTTATACGCACTTATGTGTACTTCCACGCACTTACACGCACTTATATGTACTTGCACGCACTTACACGCACTTAGACGCACCTACACGCACGTATACCCACTTACACGTACTTACACGCAGTTACACGCACTTCCATGCACTTAACACACTTACATGGACGTACACATAATTATACATACATTTGCACACTTACACACACTTACAGTTACTTATACGCACTTACAGACACTTACACGTATTCATACACACTTACACATACTTACACACACTTACACATACTTACACATAGTTACATGCACTTACACGCACTTATATGTACTTACACGCACTGACACACACTTACACACACTTATACACACTTACACACACTTACACGCACTTACACACACTTGCACACACTTACATGCACTTATACGCACTTACACACAGTTACACATACTTACACGTACTTACATGCACTTACACGCATTTACGCGCACTTATACGCACAAATACGTACTAACACGTACTTACACGTACTTACTCACACTTACACGCACTTACACACACTTACACACACTTACACGCATTTATATGCACTTACACGCACTTACACATACTTACACACACGTACACACACTTACAGGCACTTACACGCACTTCCCCACACATACACGTACTTACATGCACTTACAAGCACTTATACGCACTTACACGCACTTACACGCACGTACACGTACTTACACACACTTATACGCACTTACACACACTTATACACACTTACACGCAGTTACACGTACTTACACGTAGATACACGTACTTATACACATTTACACGTACTTGTATACACTTACAAGAACTTACACACACTTACATGCACTTACACGTACTTATACATGCTTACACGCACTTACACACAATTACATGTCCTTACACGCACTTACATGCAATTACACGCACTTACACGCACTTACATGCACTTACACATACTTACATGCACTTACCCACACTTACACGCACTTACACGCACTTACATGCACTTACACATACTTACATGTACTTACACGCATTTACACACACTTACACGCAGTTACACACACTTACACGCAATTACAGACACTTATACGCAATTACAAGCACTTATATGTACTTACACGTACTTACACGCACTTATACGCACTTACATATACTTACATACACTTACACGCACCTATACGTACTTACACGTACTTATACGCACTTACAGGTACTTACACGCAGTTACACACACTTACACATGCTGACACGCACTTACACGCACTTACATGCATTTACACGTACTTACATACACTTACACTCACTTACACACACTTACACGTACTTACATGTACATACACGCACTTATATTCACTTACACACACTTACACACACACACACACTTACACACACTTACACGTACTTACGCACACTTACACACACTAACACGCACTTACACGCACTTACACACACTAACGCATCCTTACAGGCCCTTACACGCACTTACATGCACTTATACGCACTTACGCGCACTTACACTACTTTCACGTACTTACACGTACTTACACGCACTTACACGCACTTACACGCACGTAGACACACTTGCATGCACTTACACACACTTATACGCACTTACACATACTTACACGCACTTACACGCACATGCACATATCTAATTGCACTTACACGCACTTACAACCACTTACACAAACGTACACGCACTTACACGCACTTACACGTACTAACATGCACTTACAAAAACTTACATGCACTTACACGTACTTACACGCGCTTACATGCACTTACACGCACTTGCACACACTTACACGCACTTACACACACTTATATCCACTTACTCGTACTCACACGCACTTACACGCACGTACATGCACTTACACGCACTTACGTGCACAAACACGCACTTATACGCACTTACACACACTTACACACACTTACACGTACTTGCACGCAATTACACGCACTTCCACGTACTTACACGCACTTACATGCACTTACATGCACTTACACACACTTACACGTACTTACATACACTTACACACACTTACACGTAGTTACACACTCTTTCATGCAGTTAAACGCACTTACATGCACTTATACACACTTACACGCACTTATACGTAGTTACGTACACTTGCACATACGTACATGCACTTACACACACGTACACGCACTTACACGCACTTACATGCACTTACACGTACTTACATGCACTTACACATACTTACATGCACTTATACGTACTTACACATACTTACACACACTTACACGCACTTACATACACTCACACACACTTACATGTACTTACACAAACTTATACACACTTACACGCAATAACACGCACTTACACGCACTTATACGCACTTATACGTACTTACACGCACTTACACGCACTAGCACATACTTACACGCATTTACATGGACTTATACCCACATACAAGTATGTGTAAGTGCGTGTAAGTGTACTTACACACACTTACACGCACTTACACGTACTTACATGCACGAATACGCACTTACACGCACTTACTCGCACTTACACGCACTTACACGCACTTACACGCACTTACACGCACTTACACACATGTATACGTACTTACACGCACTTCCACACACTTACACGCACTTATACATACTTACACATAGATACACGCACTTACACGCAGTTATACAAAGTTATACTCACTTACACCTAGTTACCCGCAGTTACACGCACTTACACACAGGTACAAACACTTACACCTACTTACATGCACTTACACACACTTACACGCACTTACACGCACTTACACGCACTTACACGTACTTACACGTGCTTACACGTACTTACACACACTTATATCCACTTACATGTATTCCCACGCACTTACACGCACGTACATGCACTTACACGCACTTACATGCACTTACACGCACTTATACGCACTTACACACACTTACACACACTTACACGTACTTGCAGGTACTTACACGCACTTACACATACTTACACGTACTCACATGCACTTACATGCACTTACACACACTTACACGTACTTATATACACTTACACGTACTTACACGTAGTTACATGCACTTACAAGCACTTATACGCACTTACACATACTTACACGCACTTACATCCACTTACACGGACTTACACGTATTTAAACGCACTTACACACACTTACACGCCCTTACACGCACTTATACGTATGAATACACACTAATACACACTTACACGTACTTACTCGCACTTACACGCACTTACACACGCTTGTACGCACTTACATACACTTACACGTACTTACACGCAGGTATGCGCACTTATGTGCACTTACACGTACTTACACGCACTTATACGTACAAATACGCACTTACATGCACTTACACACACTTACTCACATGTACATGCACTTACACAGACTTCCACCCACTTACACGCACTTATACATACTTACATGCACTTACACGCACTTACACGCAGTTATACGCACTTATACGCACGAATACGTACTTACACGCACTTACACGCACTTACTCATACGTACACGCACTTACACGTACTTACACCCACTTACATGCACTTACACACACTTCCACGTACTTACACACACTTCAATGTAGTTACATGCACCTACACATAGTTTCACATAGTTATACGCACTTACACATAGTTACACACACTTACACGTACTTACATGTAGTTCCGTGCACTTACACGCACTTACATGCACTTACACGCACTTATACGCACTTACACGCACTTACACGCACTTACATACACTATCTCGCACTTACATGCACTTACACACACTTTCACGTACTTATATCCACTTATACAAACTTACATGCACTTACACGCACTTACATACACTTACACGCACTTACATGCTACTACATGCACTTACACAAACTTACACATACTTACACACACTTACACACACTTACACACAGTTACATGCACTTATACACACGTATACGCACTTACAAGCACTTACACGTATTCACATGCACTTACACGCACTTACACACACTTACACGTACTTACACACACTTACACGTACTTACACACACTTACACGTACTTACACGTACTTACACGCACTTACACATAGTTACACAAACTTACACGTGTTTATACGCATGTATACGCACTTGCACACACTTCCACATACATATACGCACGAATACGCACTAACACGCACTTACACACACTTACTCGCACTTATACGCAGTTATATGCACTTACACACAATTACACACGCTTATACGCAGTTACAAGTACCTACATGCAGTTACACACACTTATTCGCACTTATACGCACTTACACACACTTACACATAGTTACACGCACTTATACGCACTTACATGCACTTACACACACTTACACGCACTCACACGCACTTATATGCACTTACATCCACTTACACCCACTTACACGCACTCCCACGTACTTACACGTACTTACACATACTTACATGCACTTATACGCACTTACACTCACTTACACGCACTTATACCCACTTACACGTACTTACACACACTTACACGCACTTGTATGCACTTACACACACTTACATGCACTTACACACACTTATACGTACTTACACGCACTTACATACACTTACACGTACCTATATGCACTTACACGCATTTACACACACTTACACGTACTTACACATACTTACACGCACTTACGCGTAGTTACATGCACTTACACGCACTTATAGGCACTTACACACACTTATATGCACTTACACGTACTTGCACACACTTACACGCATTTGCACGCATCTACACACACTTATACGCAATTACACAAACTTACACGCACTTGCACGCAGTTACACACACTTACACGTACTTACACGCACTTACATGCACTTACACGTATTCACACACACTTCTACACACGAATACGCACTTACACGCACTTACACGCACTTACTTGCATTTACATGCACTTACACGCACTTACACACACTTCCACGCACTTATACGCACTTATACACACTTACACATACTTACACGTACTTACACGCACTTACACGTACTTACAAGTTCTTACACACACTTACGAGCACTTACACGCACTTACACACACTTACATACACTTATACACACTTACACACACTCACATGCACTTACACAGACTTACACGCAGTTACACACACTTACATGCAGTTACACGCACGTATACGCACTTTCACGCACTTACACGCACTTCTAAGTACTCATACGCACTTACACGCACTTACAGGCACTTATACGCACTTTTACGCACTTACACGTAGTTACACCCACTTACCTGTCCTTACACACACTTACACGCAATTACACGCACTTACACGCACTTACATGCACTTGTACACACTTACACGCACTTACCCACATATACACACACTTACACGCACTTACACGCACTTTCACGCACTTACACGTACTTACACACACTTACACATTCTTACACGCACTTATACGCACTTATACCCACTTACACGTACTTACACACACTTACACGCACCTACATGCACTTACACATACTTACATGCACTTACACGCATTTACACGCACTTACACACTCTAACACGTACGTACACGCACTTACACGCACTTACCTGCACTTACACATACTTGCACGCATTTACACACACTTACAAGGACTTACACGCACTTACTTATACTTACGCGTGTTTACACACACTGACATGCACTTACACACACTTATACCCACATACACATACTTACACGTACTTACATGCACTTACATGCACTTACAAACACTTACATGCACTTACACACACTTATATGCACTTACACGCACTTACACACACATACACATACTTATACGTGCTTATACGCATTTACACGCATTTACACACACTTACACGTACTTACACACACTTACACGCACTGACACGCACTTACACGTACTTTCACACACTTACACACACTTACACGCCGTTACGCGCACTTACACGTACTTACACGCACTTGCACACACTTACATGCACTTACACGCACTAACACACACTTACACGCACTTACACGTACTTACATACACTTACATGCACTTACACGCACTTACACGCACTTACACGCACTTACACTCACTTACACGTGTTTACACGTACTTACACGCACTTACGTAAGTGCATGTAAGTGCGTGTAAGTATGTGTAAGTGCGTGTAAGTGCATGTAAGTGTGTGTAACTGCGTGTATGTGTGTGTAAGTGTGGGTAAGTGCATGTAAGTGCGTGTAAGTACGTGTAAGTGTGTGTAAGTACGTGTAAGTGTGTGTAAGTACGTGTAAGGACATGTTAGTGCGTGTAAGTGCGTGTAAGTGCATAAGTGCTTGTAAGTACGTATAAGTACGTGTAAGTGTGTATAACTGTGTGTAACTACGTGTAAGTGCATGTAAGTACGTGTAAGTGCGTGTAAGTGCGTGTAAGTACATGTAAGTGCGAGTAATTACGTATAAGTTCGTGTAAGTATGTGTAACTATGTGTGAGTGCGTGTAAGTGCATATATGTGCGAGTAACTGCGTGAGGGTGCGTGTAAGTGCGTGTAAGTACGTGTAAGTACGTGTAACTACGTGTAAGTGGTTGTGAGTGCGTGTAAGTACGTGTAAGTGCATGTAAGTGCGTGTAGGTTCGTGTAAGTGCGCGTAAGTACATATTAGTGCAATTAACTGCATATAAGTGCGTGTAAGTGCGTGTAAGTGTGTCTAAGTACGTGTAAGTACGTGTAAGTGTGTGCAAGTAAGTGTAAGTGCGTATATATGCGTGTAAGTGTGTGTACGTGCGTGTAAGTGCGTGTACGCATGTGTATGTGTGTGTAAGTGCGTGTAAGTGCGTGTAAGTGCGTGTAACTACATGTAAGTGTGTGTAAGTGTGTGTAATTATGTGTAAGTCTTTGTAAGTGCATATAAGTACGTGAAAGTGCGTGTAGGTGCGTGTAAGTTTGTATAAGTACGTGTAAGTGCGTGTAAGTGCAATTAGCTGTGTGTAAGTGTGTGTAAGTATGTATAAGTGCGTGTAGGGGTGTGTAAGTGCGTGTAAGTATGTGTAAGTGTGTATACGTGTGTATAAGTGTGTATAAGTGCGTATAAGTGTATGTAAGTGTGTGTAAGTGCGTGAAAGTTCTTGTAAGTGCTTGTAAGAGCATGTACTTGTGTGTAAGTGCGTGTAAGTGCTTGTAAGTGCGTGTAAGTGCGTGTAAGTGCGTAGAAGTGTGAATAAGTGCTTGTAAATATGTGTAAGTATGTGTAAGTGTGTGTAAGTGCATGTAAGTGAGTGTAAGTACGTGTAAGTGTGTGTAACTACGTGTAAGTGTGTGTAAGTACGTTTAAGTGCGTGTAGGTGCATATAAGTCGTTGTAAGTGTGTGTAAGTGCATGTAAGTGCGTGTAAGTGCGTGTAAGTGTGTGTACGTGTGTATAAGTGCATATAAGTGCATATAAGTGTGTGTAAGTGCATGTAAGTGCATGTAAGTGTATATAAGTGCGTGTAAGTGCATGTTAGTATGTGTAAGTACGTGTCAGTGCGTGTAAGTGCGTGTAAGTGCATGTAAGTGCCTATAAGTGCATGTAAGTGTGTGTAAGTACGTATGAGTACGTGTAAGTGTGTGTAAGTGTGTGTAACTGTGTTTAAGTGCGTGTAAGTACGGGCAAGTGTGTGTAAGTACGTGTAAGTGCATGTAAGTGCGTGTAAGTGTGTGTAAGTGCGTGTAAGTGCGTGTAAGTGCGTATAAGTATGTGAAAGTGTATGTAAGTGCGTGTAAGTGCGTGTAAGTGTGTGCAAGTGCGTGTAAGTACGTGTTAGTACGTGGTACTGCGTGTAAGTGCGTGTAAGTGTGTATAAGTGCGTGTGAGTGCATGTAAGTGCATGTAAGTGGGTGTACGTGTGTGTAAGTGCATGTAAGTGCGTGTAAGGGTGTCTAAGTACGTGTAAGTAGATGTAAGTGCGTGTAAGTGCATGTAAGTGCGTGTAAGTGCGTGTAAGTGTGTGTAAGTGCGTAAGTGCGTAAGTGCGTGTAAATACGTGTAAGTACGTGTAAGTGCATGTAAGTGCAATTAACTGCATGTAAGTGCGTGTAACTGCGTGTAAGTACGTGTACGTGCGTGTAAGTACGTGTAAGTACGTGTAAGTGCGTGTAAGTACGTGTAAGTGCGTGTAAGTACGTGTAAGTACGTGTAAATCCAATTCACGGCATGTAACTGCAATTAACTGCATGTAAGTACGTATCAGTGCGTGTAAGTGCCTGTAACTGCGTGTCAGTGCGTGTAACTGCATGTACGTGTGTGTAAGTGTGTGTAAGTGTGTATAAACACGTGTAAGTGCGTGTAAGTGCGTGTAAGTACATGTAAGTGCGTGTAAGTGCATGTAAGTACGTGTAAGTACGTGTAAGTGTTTGTAAGTATGTGTAAGTATGTGTAAGAACGTGTAAGTGCGTGTACGTTTGTGTAAGTGTGTGTAAGTGCGTGTAAGTGTGTGCAAGTACGTGAAAGTGCGTATATGTACGTGTAATTGCGTGTAAGTGCATATACGTGCATGTAAGTGTGTGTAAGTGCGTGTAAGTGTGTGTAAGTACGTGTAAGTGCGTGTACGTGTGTGTAAGTGCGTATAAGTGCATGTAAGTACACGTAAGGGCACGAAAGTGCGTGTAAGTGCGTGGAAGCGTGTGTAAGTGAATAAGTACGTGTAAGTACGTATAAGTACGTGTAAGTGCGTATAACTGTGTGTAACTATGTGTAACTACGTGTAAGTGCATGTAAGTGTGTGCAAGTGTGTGTAAGTGTATGTAAGTACGTGTAAGTTTGTGTAAGTGCATGTAAGTGGGTGTAAGTGCGTGTAACTGTGTGTAAGTGGGTGTAAGTACATGTAAGTTCTTATAGGTGTGTGTACGTGCGTATAAGTGCATGTAAGTGCGCGTAAGTGCGTGTAAGTGCTTGTTAGTGCATGTAAGTGCGTGTAAGTGCATGTAACTGCGTGTAAGTATGTATAAGTGCGTACAAGTGCGCGCAAGTACGTGTAAGTGCGTGTAAGTACATGTAAGTGCGTATAAGTGTGTGGAACACTGTGTAAGTAGGTGTAAGTGTATGTAAGTACGTGTAAGTGTGTGTAAGTACGTGTAAGTACGTATAAGTGCGTGTAATTGCATGTAAGTGCATGTACATGTGTGTAAGTATGTGTAAGTGCGTACAAGTACGTGCAAGTATGTGTACGTGTGTATAAGTGAGTGTAAGTACGTGTAAGTGCGTGTAAGTACATGTTAGTGTGTGTAACTGCGTGTAACTGTGTGTAAGTGCGTGTAAGTACGTGTAATTTCTTGTAAGTGCTTGTAAGTGTGTGAAAGTGTGTGTAAGTGGATGTAAGTGTGTATAAGTACGTGTAAGTGTAGATAAGTTCTTGTAAGTGCGTGTAAGTGCGTGTAAGTGTGTGTAAGTGCGGGTAAGTATGTGTAAGTACGTGTAAGTACATGTAAGTACATGTAAGTGTGTGTAAGTGCGTGTAAGTGCATGTAAGTGCGTTTTAGTGTGTGTAAGTGGGTGTAAGTGCGTATAAGTGCGTTTAAGTGCGTGTAAGTGCATGCAAGTGCTTGTAAGTGCGTGTATGTGCGTGTAAGTACATCTAAGTGTGTGTAAGTATGTGTAAGTGTATGTAAGTACGTGTAAGTGCGTATAAGTGTGTGTAAGTGCGTGTAAGAGTGTGTAAGTATGTGTAAGTGCATGTAATGCGTATAAGTCCGTGTAAGTACGCGTAAGTGCATGAATGTACACGTAAGTGTGTGGAAGTGTGTATAAGTATGTTTAAGTGTGTGCAAGTGCGTGTAAGTGCATGTAAGTGCGTGTAGGTGTGTGTAAGTGGGTGTAAATGTATGTAAGTGCAGGTAAGTGCGTATAAGCACGTGTAAGTAAGTGTAACTGCGTTTAAGTGTGTGTAAGTGTGTGTAAGTATATGTAAGTGCGTGTAAGTGCGTGTAAGTGTGTGTAAGTTTGTGTAAGTGCGTGTAAGTACATGTAAGTGTGTGTAAGTGCGTGTAAGTATGTGTAAGTGCATGTAAGTGCGTGTAAGTGCATGTAAGTGCGTGTAAGTACGTGTAAGTGGATGTAAGTACGTGTAAGTGTGTGTAACTACGTGTATGTGTGTGTAAGTGCGGAAAAGTGTGTGTAAGTGTGTGTAAGTGCGTGTAAGTACGTGTAAGTGTGTGTAAGTGCGTGTATGTGGGTGTAAGTGTGTATAAGTGTGTGTAAGTACGTGTAAGTGTGTGTAAGTGCATGTTAGTGTGTGCAAGTGTGTATAAGTTCATGTAAGTACGTGTGACTGCATGTAGGTGCGCGTAAGTGCGTGTAAGTGTGTGTAAGTGCGTATAAGTGTGTGTAAGTACGTCTAAGTGCTTGTAAGTACGTGTAAGTGCTTGTAAATGTGTATATGTGCATGTAAGTGCGTATAAGTGCGTCCAACCGTGTAGTAGTGCGTGTAACTGCGTGTACTTGTGTGCAAGTGCATGTAAGTGCGTATAAGTGCGTGTAAGTGCATGTAAGTGCGTGTAAGTGCATGTAAGTGCGTGTAAGTGCGTGTAAGTGCGTGTAAGTACGTGTCAGTGTTTGTAAGTGCATGTAAGTATGAGTAAGTGCGTGTAAGTGCGTGTATTGTATTTAGAATTGTGTGTAAGTGCGTGTAAGTGCAATTAACTGCGTGTAAGTACGTGTTAGTTCATGTAAGTGCCTGTAAGTACGTGTAAGTACTTGTAAGTGTGTGCAAGTATGTGTAAGTACGTGTAAGTGCGTGCAAGTGCTTGTAAGTACGTGTATGTGCGTGTAAGTGCGTGTAAGTGTGTATAAGTGTGTATAAGTGCGTGTAAGTATGTGTAAGTACGTGTAAGTACGTGTAGGTGCGTATAAGTCCGTGTAAGTGCGCATAAGTGCGTGTAAGTATGTGTAAGTGTGTGTTAGTATGTATAAGAATGTATAAGTGCATGTAAGTACGCGTAAGTACGTATAAGTACGTGTAAGTGCGTGTAAGTGTGTGTAGGTGCGTATAAATGCGTGTGAGTACATGTGAGTACGTGTAAGCAAGTGTAAGTGCTTGTAATTGCATGTAAGTGTGTGTAAGTGTGTGTAAGTGTGTGTAAGTGCGTGCAAGTGTATGTAAGTGTGTGTAGGTGCGTGTAAGTGCGGTTACGTCTGTGTAAGTGCATGTAAGTGCATGTAAATACGTGTAAGTGCAAATAAGTGCGTGTAAGTGTGAGTAAGTGCGTGTAAGTGCATACAAGTGCGTGTAAGTGCATGTAAGTGTGTGTAAGTATATGTAAGTGCATGTAAGTACGTGTAAGTGTTTGTAACTGCATATAAGTGATTGTAAGTGCGGTTAAGTGTGTGTAAGTGCGTGTAAGTGCATGTAAGTGCGTGTATGTACGTGTAAGTACGTATAAGTACGTGTAAGTACGTGTAAGTGCGTGTAAGTGCATATAAGTATGTGTAAGTATGTGTCAGTGTGTGTAAGTGTGTGTAAGTGTGTGCAAGTGCGTGTAAGTAAGTGCAAGTACATGTAACTGCGTGTAAGTGCGTGTAAGTGCGTGAAAGTGCTTATAAGTGCGGGTAAGTGTATGTAAGTCCATATAAGTACGTGTAACTGCGTGTAAGTGCGTGTAACTACGTGTTCTTGTGGTTAAGTGCGTGTTAGTGCATATGAGTGTGTATAAGTGCGTGTAAGTGCACGTAAGTGCGTGTAAAAACGTGTAAGTGCGTGTAAGTATGTGTAAGTGTTTGTAAGTATGTGTAAGTATGAGTAAATACGTATAAGTGTGTGAGAGTTTATGTAAGTGCATGTAAGTGCGTGTAAGTGTGTGTAAGTACGTGTAAGTGCGTGTAAGTGTGTGCAAGTATGTGTAAGTACGTGTAAGTGCGTGTAAGTGCGTGTAAGTGCATGTAAGTGCCTGTAAGTGCGTGTAAGTGCGTGTAAGGACGTAAAAGTACATGTAAGTACGTGTAAGTGCGTGTAAGTGCGTGTAAGTGCGTTAAGTGCGTGTCACTGCGTGTAAGTGCGTGTAAGTGCGTTAAGTGCGTGTCACTGCGTGTAAGTGCGTGTAAGTGCGTGTAAGTGCATAAGTGCGTGTAAGTGCGTGTAAGTGTATATAACTGTGTGGAACTGCGTGTAAGTGCATGTACGTGAATGTAAGTGTGTGCAAGTACGTGAAAGTGCACATAAGTACGTGTAAGTGCGTGTAAGTGCATGTAAATGCACGTAAGTGTGTGTAAGTGTGTGTAAGTGCGTGTAAGTGCGTGTAAGTGCGTCTACGTGCGTGTATGTGCATGTAAGTGCATGTAAGTGTATGTAAGTGCGTATAAGTGCGTGTAAGTGCGTGTAAGTGTGTGTAAGTGCGTAAGTGTGTGTAAGTACGTATAAGCACGTGCAAGTGCGTATAACTGTGTGTAACTACATGTAAGTGTATATAAGTGCATGTAAGTGTGTGTAAGTGTATGTAAGTGCATGTAAGTATGTGTAAGTGAATGTAAGTGCATGTAAGTGTGTGTAAGTGCGTGGAAGTGCGTGTAAGTACGCGTAAGTGCCTGTAACTGCGTATAAGTGGGTGTAAGTGCATGTAAGTTCTTATAAGTGTGTGTAAGTGCGTGTAAGTGCATGTAAGTACGCGTAAGTATGTGCAAGTGCGTATAAGTGCGTGTAAGTGCGTGTAAGTACTTGTTAGTGAGTACAAGTGCGTGTAACAGCATGTAAGTGCGTGTAAGCATGTATATGTGCATACAAGTGCGTGCAAGTGCGTGTAAGTGTATATAAGTGCGTGTAAGTGCGTGTAAGTGTGTGGAACACTGTGGAAGTAGGTGTAAGTGTATGTAAGTGCATGTAAGTATGTGTAAGTGCGTGTAAGTATGTGTAACTGCGTGTAACTGCGTGTAACTGCGTGTAAGTGCGTGTAAGTGCGTGTAAGTTAATGTAAGTGCTTGTAAGTGTGTGTAATTACGTGTAAGTGCGTGAAAGTATGTGTAAGTTCTTGTAAGTACGTGTAAGTGCGTGTAAATATGTGTAAGTGCGTGTAAGTACGTGAAAGTATGTATAAGTATATGTAAGTGCGTGTAAGTGTGTGTAATTGCGTGTAAGTGCATGTAAGTGCGTTCAAGTGCTTGTAAGTGTGTGTATGTGCGTGTAAGTACGTGTAAGTGTGTGTAAGTATATATAAGTGCATGCAAGAGCGTTTAAGTGCATGTAAGTTCGTGTAAGTGTGTGTAAGTGTGTGTAAGTACGTGTAAGTGCGTATAGGTGCGTATACGTCCGTGTAAGTGCGCGAAAGTGCATGTAAGTACGTGTAAGTGCGTGTAAGTGCGTGTAAGTGCGTGTAAGTATGTGTAAGTACGTGTAAATGAATGAAAATGCATGTAAGTGCGTGTAAGCACATGTAAGTGCGTGTAAGTGCATGTAAGTGCATGTAAGTGTGTGTAAATGTGTGTAAGTGACAAAGTGCGTGTAAGTTTGTGTAAGTGTGTGTAAGTCCATGTAAGTGTGTGTAAGTGCGTGTAAGTGTATGTAAGTGCGTGTAAGTGCGTGTAAGTG
Organism: Penium margaritaceum; assembly: GCA_023375785.1. Classification (NCBI taxonomy): domain Eukaryota; kingdom Viridiplantae; phylum Streptophyta; class Zygnematophyceae; order Desmidiales; family Peniaceae; genus Penium; species Penium margaritaceum. The sequence goes on from SZWC01000189.1 coordinate 416,861, forward strand.
CGTGTAAGCTTGTGTAAGTGCGTGTAAGTACATGTGAGTGCGTGTAGGTACGTGTAAGTGCATGTAAGTATGTGTAAGTGCATGTAAGTGCATGTAAGTGCGTGTAAGTACATGTAAAAGAATATAATTATGTGTAAGTGTGTCTAACAGCGTGTATGTGTGCGTAAGTGCGGATAAGTGTGTATAAGTGCTTGTAAGTGCGTCTAAGTAGGTGTTAGTGCGTGTAAGTGCATGTATGTGCGTGTAAGTGCGTGTAAGCTCGTATAAGTACGTGTAAGTGTGTGTGTGTGTGTGTAAGTGTGTGTAAGTGTGTGCAAGTGCGTATAAGAACGTGCAAGTACGTGTAACTGCATGTAAGTGCGTGAAAGTACCTGTAAGAGCGTGTAAGTGCGTGTTAGTGCTTGTAAGTATGTGTAAGTGCATGTAAGTATGTGTAAGTGCTTGTAAGTGCGTGTAAGTGCATGTAAGTACGTGTAATTGTGTGTACTTGTGTGTAAGTGCGTGTAAGTGTGTATAAGTATGTTTAAGTACATGTAAGTGCATGTAAGTGCGTGTAAGTGCGTGTAAGTGCGTGTAAGTGCGTGTAAGTACATGTAAGTTTTTGTAAGTGCATGTAAGTATGTGTAAGTGCGTGTAAGTGTGTGTATGTTTGTATAAGTGCATTTAAGTGTGTGTAAGTGTAATTAACTACGTGTATGTGCGTGTTAGTGTCTGTAAGTGTGTGTAAGTATGTGTAAGTGTGTGTAAGCGTGTGCAAGTACGTGTAAGTGCGTATAAGTAGGTGTAAGTGCGTGTAAGTTCATGTAAGTATGTGTAAGTGCTTGTAAGTGTGTGTAAGTGCGTGCAAGTGCATGTTAGTACGTGTAAGTGCGTGTAAGTGTGTGTAAGTGTGCGCAAGTACGTGTAAGTGTGTGTAAGTGTGTATAAGTGTGTATAAGTGTGTGTAAGTGTGTGTAAGTGCGTATAAGTACGTGTAAGTATCTGTAAGTGTATGTAAGTGCGTGCAAGTGCTTGTAAATACGTATATGTGCGTGTAAGTGCGTGTAAGTGTGTATAAGTGCGTATAAGTGTGTATAAGTTTATGTAAGTGTATGTACGTGCGTGTAAGTGCGTATAAGTGTATGTAAGTGTGTGTAAGTATGTGTAAGTACGTGTAAGTGCGTGTAGGTGTGTATAAGTCCGTGTAGGTGTGCGTAAGTGCGTGTAAGTACGTGTAAGTGTGTGTCAGTGTGTGTAAGTGTATATAAGTGCGTGTAAGTACACGTAAGTGCATATAAGTACGTGTAAGTGCGTGTAAGTGTGTGTAAATGGGTATAAATGCGTGTCAGTACATGTAAGTACGTGTAAGCACATGTAATAACGTGTAACTTCCTGTAAGTGTGTGTAAGTGCCTGTAAGTGCGTGTAAGTACGTATAAGTACGTGTAAGTGTACGTAAGTGTGTGTAGGTATGTGTAAGTGCATGTATGTTTGTGTAAGTGCGTGGAAGTGCATGTAAGTACGTGTAAGTGCGTATAAGTGCGTGTAAGTGTGTATAAGTGCTTATAAGTGCATGTAAGTGCGTGTAAGTACATGTAAGTGCGTGTAAGAATGTGTAAGTGCATGTAAGTTCGTGTAAGTGTGTGTAACTTCATACAAGTGCGTGTAAGTGTGGATAAGTGTGTGTAAGTTGATACCCCCAATTTTGACGCGCACAATACTACTTCCGCTCTTTCTAACTCCGCGTTTGGTCTGCTCCGCGATCTAGCCGTTCCGCGATTTTTGCTGGCCACTCCTCCGCTACCTCTCCTTGTCTTCCGCGGATGCTTTGCACCTTCTGGGTCCCAGTCGTGGGCAGTGCTCTGCAACTCCCTCCTTGCCAGCACGAGAGTCCGCCACCTCGTGGCCTCTCACTCCTTTGCCCGCGGAACCCCGTTTCGCGGTCGTGTGCAAGGCCGTGGAGTCGCCAACAGCACTCCTTACCCGTCTTGTAGTCCCTGGTGATGACAGCACTCAGCGAAATCTTGGATTGCTCTCAGAAGGGGTGGATGAAGCAGTATGTTCCGCACGCACCTAGAGGATAAGTATTCGTCCTCTGCGAAACAACTCCGCGGAGAGCACGGTTGCAACTTCCTCAACAGGTGCGGATCTTGGATGGTGGAGCGTGGGTGTGAACCAAGACTAGTACTTGCGCGGATTGAAGAGACAAAAGGACTCTTGGGCTCATGAGCGGGAAAGAGACTTGCATTTACTCAAGTTACAAGAGATTAGACAAAGGGCCAGCATTGGTCACAGATGTGTCATCTTTCGTTCGTCTTTCTTTCCTCTGCTACGCCACTGTTTTACAACCACCAAAACTAGCTCTCTAAGACACCTCCCATCACTCCTTCCCTCATTTCGGACTTCGCGCGGCACGCTACACGCACCGCGGGTCTCGTCCTTGACACACACACACACACACACACACTTCACTGCTGTATTTCCTTGTTCTGCCACTACATCTTCCTATAATCTGCGGCTTGGACGTTCGCGGTCTTGTGTTCTTCCCTGAATCTTTGTCTTTGTGCGGTGCGTCCTCCCGGTCCTCGTGCTTGACTATCGCTGCCCTCCCTGAGCTCTCATTGGTCGAGCTTCCCTTTGACGTCTGGTCCTGCCGTCATGGGTTTCTGCACGTCCGCCACTTCAGCTTCTCCGCGGCTCGACCCATGTTCCCTTCTCACCGCGGATTCTCATACTGCTCTTCCTCCCTTTCCTGTTCTTCCGCGACCATTTTTGCCTCCTGGAGGCAATTTTTCCCGCCTCTTCTTCCCGATTGCTTCTAGATTCCGTGCCACCCCATGCTCTATTGCAATTCTATCACAGGAGCCAGCATGCCTTGCGCGTTCTCTGACAATCCGCGGTTCCCTTGTTATCCTCCTCCGTGGATCACTGGCCGCGGAGGCTTCGTTCCGCATATCTGTGGATGGCGGTGATCTCTCCTCCGCGGATCCATCTTTTCCTCAGCAAAGATGCGGTGGATCCTCGCCTGACAGTGATGACCCCAACCCCCCTTTTCCAAGACTCTGTCCCAGAGTCTCCTTATTGCAACATGCGAGTGAACTTTCCTTGGGCAGCTGGCCGCTGAAGCTGTTGGCAAGGGCGGTAGTAGGTTTCCACCTCTCCACCTTCACGCTGATACCGCGCGGAGCATTCCTGATGCACATATAGCTGGCAGCCCTCACACCTGGCTCCGGTGGTGATATCTTCCGCGCCCAGTCTCTTTTTGCAGGTGAAGCAGTAGGGGATTCGTTCGTATGTCCTGTAGCTGGTACAGTGGTACACCGTCAGCCCCTCCTCATTCCTGCCCACCTCTGTGGTGCACTGTGCGTGGGCCCATCCTCTATAGTGCTCACAATGGCACGCTGTCCCTGTGAAAACCCCAATACATCCGTCTCCGCAGCACTGCAGTCTAGAGTTCTGCGCATCCCAGTTTGCTTTCCTGGGCTGTGCCAAGCATTGGTGGCATGTCCATACTCCTTCCTTGCCCCTCTTGCCGCACCGCATATGGCACATTTCCAAGCACATGCCACATCCCTTGCCGAGCTCTGCCATCCCTTCGTGGCAGGCTACGCAAGCAGGTTCTCGGGTCTCCGCGATGAAGCTGAGGTAGCCGTCTGCCTCGAGGAGCTCATTGCCCACACATTGGTGGCATTGGCCCTTCCAGGCGGAGCTGCCGGCCACCAGGCATTCGTGATGAGCAAATCTTGTGCAGACAACACATTTTTCCCCGTCCTGCACGGTCTTTAGGCATGTAGGGCATGCCGCGGATTGGTGCCCTTCCATTCCCGGTTCCTCCTCTTCCTCTGATTCTTCCTCTTCCTTTCCCTCATTCACTTGCGGTGCCGTGCGAACATTTTGTTGCCTCTCGACCTCCCTCCACCTCCTGCACACCGCAGCCCCTCTTCGCCCTCCGCGCCCATCACGAGGTGGGCCAAGCAACGGGTGCCGATCTTGCGCAAGAATCCGCCACAGTCCTGCACCTCCACTCCCCACCACTGGCCGCATTGAGCACATTTATTTTCTTCCAGTTCCATCCTCCTTTTCTCTTCCGCCACGACCCGTCCCTCCGCTTGCCACTGCCTCATTGTGGCCCAGGAAACGGAGCGCGGACCTCTCTTTTGCTCTGGAGGCCCTTCTTCCTTCTCTTCCTCCTCCTCCTCCTCCTCTGGGTCCCATATCCCGTGGGGCGGTGCTCCTCCAGCGTCGGGTCCTGCTCCCTCTTCCTCGTCCCTTTTCTTCGCGGCCTCCTCTTTAGCAGCCTCGTTGAGGCATCGCAGGCAGGTTCGATTTTGTCCGATGCAGGTCTTGGATGCTCCGCCGGCGTACTGATGCGCTCGATTCCCGCATACCCGGCACACCACCTTGAGGAGTGGTTTAGCAAAGAGGTTCTCTCCGCACCACACACACGGGCCCGTGTAGTCAGCCAGGGCCTTAGGGCTCATGGCCATCCTCGTCTGCGGTGGTACCTTCTGAGGTAGCTACGGGGATACTCTCGTTCGGGTCCGCTCGGGCTGAGATTCAGGTCTGCCTTCAGACTCCTCCTTTCCCTGGTCCCACGGCTTTCCCTGCTCTTGCCGTCTCTTCTCCTGCTGCTCCTGCTGTTGCTCGCGCCTCCGCGGCTCGTGTTGTTGTTCCTTCTGCACCTCCTCCACGGCAAGTTCGCGGACATTGGATTCCTCATCCTCAACCTCCTCTGGTTCCTGGCTCCATTCCTGCTCTTGCTATGACACCTACCCTTCGCAGATGTCTACCACCTCTTCCGTTCTCCATCCCCTCGAGCCCTTCTGTTGTCCCGGAGGCGGTAGGCGACCTCCCGCCCCGGGGATGTGCGTCTTCCATGCAGGTGGCAGCAGCACAAATTCCGTGGCCGAGTAGCTGCGGTCGGTGAACCCTTCCGGTCCCTCCAGCCATACTTGCCCCGCCTCCATGCTAGCCACGCGGTACACCTCCCGCGGCTCCCCTGCCTCTCTCCTAGCGCTGGGGAAGGGGCGAAGATACACTAGGTGGCCTTCCTTGATGGGCCCATGGTTCAGTCGTCAGTTTGCTGCGTCACATCCGCGCCAGGCAGCGACTGAACCTCTCAACCGCGCCTCCGCCCGCATGGCCTTTGTCCGCTCACAGCGTTCGCGGAACCATTCTGCGACCGCCTTGTCCTTCTCATCCTCCGAGAGTTTCTTTTGCTCCTCCGGGGCAAGCGGTAGCCTCAGCGGCTTCTGGGGCATGCCCATTGCCACACGCGGTGGTTGTCCGAAGAGTAGCATGTGGGGTGAGAAGGAGGTTGCTCGGCTGGGTGTCGTGTTGATGAAGTGAGCCGTTTTCCTCAGCTTCTAAGTCCAGCTACTGCCCTCCGCCGTTGCCACTGCCCTCTCTAGTATGTCGTGCACCCGCTCCACTTACCCTTGTGACTCTGGCCGGTACCACCCGGAGTGAACATGGTGGATCCCCCACTCCTCTAGTTCCTCTCTGAAGGCCCCCATGAACTCCGTGCCGTTGTCGCTGTGCACCACGCTGCAGCCACCAAAGCGATAGATGATTTCCTCACGGATGAACCTTGCCGCGGTGGCTGAACTCGTGTTGGGCACAGTGCAGACCAAGGGATATTTTGTGAAGTGGTCCACCGCTGCAATCCAGTATCGGTTCCCTTGGTCGCGGTGTGCACGGGGGCCGTGGAAGTCGATGATAATCTTTTCCAACGGCTCGCCGATAGGGGAGGGTTGGAATAGCGGCTGGTCCCACGGCGTGGCTTTTTGCGCTCATTCATAGGGGGCGTAGTGTTGCACCACATCTTTGATGATAGCCGCCAGGTTCACCATGTGGATGATGGACGTCAAGCAATCTTTCAGTGCCTGCACACCAGTGCGATGGTGGCGGTGGTAAGCTTCAGCAACTGCCTTCTGAAACGTTGGTGGGGGCACCCACAAGACACGCGGAGTTATCCTCCAGAGACAACCGTCCTCCCATGCATACTGCTCACAAAGACGAGCTAGGTCGTCCTCTTTCCTACGGTCAAATTCCACGCCCAGCCGTACTTCCATGTCTGCGTACACCTTCAGCGCCCCGGCCTTCTGCTGTTCCTTGCTATTGGCGCGGAGAAGGATGTGGGCGGTCTGCCAGATCCGCCAGTCTTGTGTTTCCATGGGCCCCTTCCTCCCCGCTTTCTCTCTCACTGCTTCCTCCGGCTTCCGCTTTGTCTTTGGCACTCTTGCCGGCAATCGGCACGCTTGCCTCCCATCCTGCTCCGCTTTCATCACCTCGAACTTCTTGCGGTTCTCTTCATCATAGACCGGTGACTCTTTGTCCCAAGGGTTAGGTGCAGGGAAGAGCCGAAGGATTCCGACCGCTCAAAGCTCTCCTTCATCCCACTGCTCCTGCAGCCTGCTCTCAGCGGGGCCGCTCGGGCGTCTGCCGCGTCCACCAGCGCGGTGCAGATCAATTACCTCCTCCTTCCTGAGTGGAGCCGTTCCTACACCCCGCAGTAATCCCTGGCTACGTGTGAGGTGTTGTTCCTCTTCTGAGTCTCCCGGTGACTCACAGATTTTGGAAACCACCATCACTGCCTCTTTCTCCGCGCGTCCCCTCCTTTCCGGTCCCTTGCATGCAGCTGCTGTCGTGGCCTCTCCTAAGACAGGCCGCAGTGGAGCCGGCACCATTTCTGCTGGCATGTGGACTTTGCGGCGTACTGCCATCAGAAGCTCTGCTACCTGCGCCGCCTCCCGGTGGGCCTGCGCCAACTGTTCCAGAGTCACGCCGGGACTGGGGTCCTCGTGTGCCCGAGGTTGTTTCTCTTTCTGTAGCTCCGCGACCGCTTCCTCTTCCGTCTTCCTCTTTCCTTTCGGAGCAAGAATTATTTCCTCCGAGAAAGTCTGTGCCGGCTCCTCACTTCGGCTGGTGTCTGCCGGCGCTGTTGTTCTAGTCTGGCTCAGCATCGCTACTGCTTTCCACACCACTGCCGCCGCTCGGGCCTGAAGTTGTGCCTTCCCTCGTAGGGAGCCAGCGGATGGCTCCGGGCGGTAGCGCTTGACGCCAGCCTTGTACCTCTTCCCCATCTTCTGTTCTCCTTTTCCTCTTGCCTGCCTTGCTGCGGTCCTGTCTACTGTTGCTTCCCTTGCTGCCTCTGTTGCTGGACTACCTGCACCCACTCTGACCGCCTCCGCGGTTGCCTGAGTCTCTGTTGCTACCTGTGCCTCCGTGGCTGCTGCCCTTACTACCTTATCTTTTGCTATTGCCATTGCCTCTGCTATCGCTACCCCTGCTGCCTCTTCCTTTTCTTTTGCCGCTTCTGCTGCTGCTGCTATTGCCTTTACTTTCGCCGCTTTTGCTGTTGCTGCTACTGCCTCTGCCACCGCCACTGCCATCGCTACTTCTGCTTCCCCCATGATTTCCCTTATGAGTTCTTCTGCAGCTTCCTTGTCTTTCTTAGCTGCCGCCTCTCGTTCCTTGTGCAATCAAGCCTCTGTCTTTGCGGCCTCCGCGGTCACCCATTCTGTCTCAGTTGTCTCTTCCTCCCATTCCTTCCGCAGACGTTCCTGCATCTGCTGCAACTGAGGGGAGGACTGGGTGTATTCCCGTGCCTCCTCCACCTCCGCATCCTTCCTACTATTGTCCTCTTGGCATACTTCCGCTGCCTCCTTGGCCCAGTGTCGTACCTCTTCTTGCTTGAGGTTCAGTCCCTTTCCTCGAACCACGGTCTAGTGTGTCTCCGCAACCGCTGCCGCTACCCTAGTGTGTATTACATTCTGGAGCGTCATCGTCCAGCATTTTTCCATGGCTTCCATCCAGCATCCCTCAGGTACCTGGGTGTCCGCAAGCCGCGATCTTTCTTCTTGCGGGTACTGAACGCTCCATCTGGCATAGACGAGGTTGAGCAAATATCCCCACCTCCATTCGTCTGCCGCGGACCTCCGCCGCGGTGCCTCTGCCAATCCGGGTGTCTGGTCATTCACATGGTACAGGATGAGTGCTCTAGCCCTCTTCTCGAGCAGGTGCACGTATCATCCCTCTAGACTATTCCGTTGGTCCTTCTACACCCTGTTCCACCTCACTCGAGCGGCTTCCAGTGATGGGTCTGTCCACTCGGTGTCCACTAGCTCCGCGACGCCAGTCATGTCACTGGCCACCCCTGGTTTGATGCTCAGGCTATCCCGCAGTGCCAAAACAAGGCGCTCTACACGTGCTGTCTCCAGCAGGAGCACCTGCCTCTCGTGCACACCGAGGGCTAGCACCCCCGTGGCTGCTCCCTTTAGTACTACCTGCCACATCCAGCTGAACAGTGAATCCTCGAATTCCGCGTGGATCACATCTGGAATTTTCTGTCAGCAGCTAGAGCATGACGCTGCTTACCACCTCCAACAGTAGGGCTTCCTTGGGCTGCTCTCCGCTCTCTCCCGAGCTTTCCTCGAGGTACGTTCTCGCCCCCTCCATCAACGTTCCAGTGCCCAGCAGGGGACGTGCGAGCTGCCGAGTTGGACTACCGCGCGAGGCCTGTGGCGAGTGAGAGAGCGCCGTCGTGGCCGGGGAAGGGAGTGGAGTAACCAGGGTTCGAGCTTCATCTCGCGGGCTTGGTGTTGGGATGGCGGTTGTTGTTGCCGCTGCCTACGTGGCTCCTACTGCTGGCTCCAGGCGTCTGAATATCCGCGTTGGTATGCTTGCGGCCGGGCCTTGTCGCGATGGGCCTGGTGATTTGGCCACAGGTGGCGTGACCTGCGTTGGTGTTTGTTCCGCGGGACTGGACCGCGGTGGGATTGTCGCTGCTGGTCTTGTGGTTGGTGTCAGGGTCATCCCTGCAGCCGGGCTGGGCTGTAGTGAGGCCGCAGTCACTGCTGGGATGGCCGTCACCGGTATTGGCGGAGTTCTCATCACCGAGCCAGGTCGGGACACGCTTGTTCGAGTCGTAGGTGGTGCAGGTGTCCTTGCAGGTGCGGTCCTTGTCGTAGGACCCTGCCGCGGTAGAGCCGCTGTTCCCGTTAGTGGTGTTGGTGTCCGTGCTGGGCAGTGCCCCGTGCCCGTGTTAAGAGCAGGACGGCGTAGCAGCCGCCGGGAGGATCCACCCCCCCGCGACGAAGGCACGGACCCCGTGCCTTGATTGCGTGCCATGTCGGATGATCCGCGGGCGAGAGCCCAGTTGCGCGTTATCCGCCGAGTGTGTCGGGCGCCAGTGAGAGCTGAGTCGAAAGTGGAGAGGACCGCTCTCGGAGATGGCCGATGCGAGGTAAAGAGCGGGGTGAATGATCGAATGCCGGAACTGGAAATGAGGCTGAGGATGCCGGCACCGAATATTTATATCCACTTGGCGCGGCGCTAGCCAGTCCGCTGCGAGCACAATATCGTACGTGCGGACATCGCAGACTTGGACGGTTTGAGCCCCATGTACATTCGCCACCTACACGGGGAGGCCGGCGATTTGTCCGAGCGGCGCGTCAATGTCTCTGGTGGAGATGGAGAAGCGTAGTCGAGTGGGTTGGATGAGGTGTTGCATGTGGAGCGAGCGGACCATCCGGAGCGCAATCGTTGTATGAGTGGCGCCAGTGTCCACGATGGCCACGAACTTGCGGCCACATATCCACACGTAACACCACGCCACGTGGACATCCGGGGGTGCTGGCGGTCCGGGGGTGAGGGCCGCGGGTGCCCAGGTGCGTGATGCACGTGCAGCGGCACCGCGTACACTAGAGTGGGTAAGAATGATGCTTCGGGATAACAGGCGGATGCCAGTTAGGCTGTCTTGCGTGCATGAGAGGCGGATGCCAAGAGGGGAAAGGGAGGCATTGTGAGTGCTGAAGAGGGCGCGGAGACTTTCTGCAGACTTAGGGGTGTGAAGGAGGAAGTCTACTAAAGTGAGGGGATAGCAATTCTCAAGAAGTGTTGTGGCGGGAGCAGGAGAGTGTGGTTCGCTCAATGGGAAGTCTGTGGTGGCGCAACGGACGTTCGCGAGGCTCGCGGGTTTGCCTATCGTGGAAGAATATGGTGAGCAATTCCCTCCAACGTCCAAATGCGGATGGCACGGTTGTACATGCGAGGAAGTTGCAGGTCTGACACAGAGATGGCTAGTAGAGTCTCCGCAACGGTCCACTCCGCGGCGGGATCGAGCTCATTCAAGAGTTGCAAGGCGACCTCGTGTTCCTCCTCGTCGAATTCTCTTGCCACTCCCTCCCATTCTGCCTCAGTGGGTGGATGTGGTGTTCCGACATCTAAAGCAGGTCCTGTATCATTTAGAGGTGCCTCCCCTATGTGTGGCGGTGTCTGGCCTGGATCTGGCCAGCCGGTGCGCAATAGTTGGCTCAGGGCATCCGCGTTGCGGTTTGCAAGTGCATGCTGATACTTGATCTTCATGTTGTAACCCTGGAGAAGGAGTGCCCACTTGGCTAGGATGCCCTCGTGGTTTTGAGTAGTGAGGAGTCACTGTAGCGCCTGATGGTCTGTGAAAACCGTGAACGGCTTGCCATTCTTGATGTAGTCGCGGAAGTGTTGGAGTGCCCAGAGAACAGCCAGACATTCGCCCTTCACTGGAGGGTACTTTCGCTCCCCATCAGTGAGGGCCCTACTGGCGTAGGCAATCACCCTCTGCGTGGGTTCCTGCACCGTCTGGGAGAGGATGGCCCCAAGCCCGTCCCGCGACCAGTCGGTGGTGATGGAGAATGGGAGATTGAAGTCGGAAAACTCGAGCATGGGTGCGGTAACGAGGCGGTGCTTGATTTCTTTGTAGGCGTCCGCGCAAGCTCACTTCCATTCAAACGGCACGTCCTTGTGCGTAAACTGCTGGAGCGGCTTGATGATGCGCACATGGTCACGCACAAAACTTTGGTGGAATGAGACGAATCCCAGGAAGATCTTCACTTGTCCTGCGGAAGTGGGCTGGTGCCACTCTTGTACTGCCGCGATCTTTTCTGGGACCGTCTTGATGCCATCCGCGCTCATCACAAAGCTCAGGAACTCCATTTCCGCGGCTCAAATGGAGCACTTGGTCGCCTTGAGCTTCAGGTTGGCTCTTCAGAGGGCAGCGAAGATGGCAGCCAGTGAGGAGAATAGTTCCTCGAAGGTGTGGGCCGCGACCATGATGTCGTCAATGTAGTAGCTGACATTGGGGATTCCGCGGAGGGTGGAGTCCATGACCCGCTAAAATGTTGTGCTTGCGTTGCGGAGCCCAAAAGGCATTTGTGTAAACACATATAGGCCTTCCGGTGTCACAAAGGCAGTTTTGGCGATGGATTCCGGGTGCATATGAACGGCGTGAAAGGCAGCCTTCACATCGAGTTTTGCCAACCATCCGCGACCCTGCTGGCGCTCCTGTATGTCGACAATCAGAGGCATGGGGTACGCATCTTCCTCGGTCACACGGTTGAGATCGCGGAAGTCAACGCAGAATCGACTGGGCCCGTCCGGCTTCCCAACGATGACCAGATTGGCACGCCAGGGAGTGACCATTGGGACAACCACCCCCTGCGCCTTGAGCTCCGCGAGCCCCTCTCTGATGATCTTTTCTTGCTACTGGAGGATGCGCCGCACCTTCTGTTTTGTGGGCGTGGAGTCCCCATGGAAATGACATGGAAGGCTTCCACGGCCCCCAGATCAACCGCGGAACCAGCGAAGATGTCCACAAATGCGTCCAGCAGATCGCAGAAGTCCTGCTTTTGTGCGGGCGAAAGTCATGAATGGAGCATGTGATCCCATCGCGGTGGTGGTGATGGTGCTGTTTCGTGGAGCAGGTAGAATTCCTCTTCTTCTTCGAGTTGATGGCCACCTCCTAGGACTCGTTGTCCCCTCTGCCACAGTCCCAAGAGGTTGGTTTCTACTCCGGGCTCGCTTGACTTTCCCGCGAGTTCCTGCCATTCTCCTGTTGTGACCTGTTCCGCGGCAGGCATGTCAGCCGTGATGGATGGCCATTTAATTGTATGAGCTTGAGAGTCCTCTGCCGCTGCATCCAGGGGGGAGAAGTATTCGTCGCCGGTCACAGGCACCGCTACCCTATCTTTGATAGCAATGGAGCAAAATGTGTCTTCCTGAAGTGGAACTGAGTTGCATGATTCCGAGGGAGAAAAGAAGGTTGGCCCGTCGCAGTACCAGGTAATCCATGCCCAGGAGTACGTCATACGTCCTGGCCTGCGTGACTTGGACGTTCAATGGTTCATGAAGAGATCCCACCTGCATGGGGAGGCCATGAACTTCCCCATCTCCATAGTCCATTCCGCCCGCTGAGTTGGTGAAAAGGCGTCGGGTAGGGAGGATGCGGTCTGTCCATCCGACCACTAGAAGGACGCGGAACGCCACGGTGGTGTGAGTGGCCCCTGTGTCAATTATGGCCAGGAATTTCCTTCCACGTATCCAAACCATGCAGCAGGCGACCTCGTAATGGTTTTCATCATGACGCGGTGGTTCCAAGGGCTGTGGTGCCCATCCCCATTCTTCTTCCGCAAGGCTCAGCGTGAGTGAAGTGTCAGGCACCGCACGGCGGGTGTTCTGCGTGCCAGCGTTGGGCGCGGTGCAGCTAAGGGAGATGCCCACAGCTTGGAGGCGTTGATTGGCTCTGGAGAACTCCTCCTTTAGTCACGGTGCTATCTCTGGGTGGATGCGGAGGAACTCAAAGAAGTTTACTTCTGTAATGGGAGTGGTGAATAGATGCTGGATGGGATCAGAGCTTCCCGCCGCGGCGGCTGGGGCTGTTGTAGGCGCTGGCAAAGATGAGGCAGGTTGCTTTTCCGCTGCGGGTGGTGGTTTCGCCTGGCGTCGTTTCTCCGGCATGACAGTACGTTTAGCAATTGCCTCTTGGAATCGTTCCTCCGCGGCCTCTGCTTTGCGCCGCATATCTTCCTGTACTCTAGCGGCCATCTGTAGGTCGCATCCGCGCAAGTCTAATTCTTGGGCTCGTGTAATGAGAGTGGTCTCCGCTGTGGTGGGAGGCAACTCTGTAGTCTTGTCCTCCGCCATCGGCAGCCCAAGCTTGACATTGCGGGCTCCGCTTGTGGAGTTCGCGGGTGCCTGTGGATTGGGCAGAATGCACTGTCCTCCCGGGGCAGGGTGGGTTTGATGATCCGGTGCCTGCCGCCCAGCTTGCGTCTCTTGCTAAGGCTGCTCATCCTGCCATGGTTGATTACAATATCGCTGCCACTGCTGCACCATAGGGTCCTGTTGCATAGGATCAGTTCGCGGAATGCTCTGTCTTTTTCGCGGTCATTCTCGAGCGATGTGCTCCAGGCTTTGGCAGGTGTAGCATGCCTTGGGCTTGGGTTGGGAGGCCTGTGCCGCTGGTGCTGGAGTATGAGAATCTCCACCCTAGTGCTGTCGCGTCGACCGTTGTCGTGTGGAAATGGTTGTAGCGTCCTGCACCGCATCCTGCAGTGATTGGTAATGCTCAGGGATCATCAGACTGCAGATCTCATCGGCAAGCACGCGGATGAGATTTTGCAAGAGGACCCACATCGGCAGTCCTTCCCCTTGAGGGTTCTTCGCAATTGATGCCCAAATGAGGAACTAATCCAAGAACTTTTGGATGTCGGTGTCCTTCCGCATGACCTCCTTTTCAATTTTGCGGAGTGCTTCTTCCTTGGTGAGCCGCTTGAAGCGCTAAATCAGCGCGTTGCCAAAATCCTTGTAGGAGTTGAACGGCGCGCGAGCATTGTACCAGTCCTCTGCAACACCCTGAAGATGGAGCTCCGCGGTGGCCAGGCAAAGGTCTGGTGGGATCCGTCCTATGCTGGCATGTATCGTTATCTGCTTCAACCATGTCCATGGGTCCTCTTCAGGGGTCCCTTTGAAGATCTCCAGCCGCGGAATGTTGGCTGGCTGTGCACGTCATTATTGCAGCTGGGGCACTGTATTTCGGTTGGCCATGGATGTCACCGCAGAGAACGGGTGCGTGGTTGGAGGGGGGGGGGGGGTGGGG
>SZWC01000189.1:431005-448046 GCA_023375785.1 Penium margaritaceum
GGGGGGGGGGGGGGGTTGGAGTGCGCGGTCGTGACCGCCGAGTAATCCATGTGACTAATTTGGATCTGCCCCTGGAGTGCAGGTGTGGGGTTGCTCATTGGGGCTGTCGCCGGAAGAGCATAGTAATGAGTCGCATGGATGGCTTGTGTCGCGTAGGGTGCGGAGTAGAAGGTAGTCCCAAGGGGCGGTGCCTGTGTGTTTGGGGCGGCGGGGACCGTAGGCCCTGGCAACCAGTAGCTCTGAGGTAGAGGGTGTGACACTACAGAGTAATAGAGTGGGATGGCAGTAGATACCGCAGGGGCCATGGTGGTAGCTGGATTCGGCGGGAGAGCAGGGTAGGTGGAGTAGGGTGCCGTCGTCTGCACCTGGCTGGTATGTAGTGCCGGATGGACCGCAATCCCAGCTGGCGCGGTACCGATTGGTTTTTGGCGATAGACTGGATGTCCAACCGCCACAGGCATTAGTTGCGACGTCATGGGGATCGATGGTTGCTATGACGGTATCTGCTGCATGGGTACCTATGGTGGCATTCTCGCCGCGGAGGGCGTGGCCCAGGTGCCCATCATCACCCAGCCTGGTGGGGCTGTGGTAGAAGAGATTGTTGCGGGCCCCACGTACGGCAGAATCGCCTGCAATGCTGGATTGGGCTGTGGCTGGGGCCCTGTGAGTGACTGCTGGGTCGCGTGGGATAGCTGCGGAATCAGGGGGGGTTGGTGCATCATGCCCCCTCTCTGTTCCCCTTGCGGTGTTCCTTGCCATCCAGCAAATTGTGGGCTGTGGCTCACCATTGCCCTCACGCTTGGTGTTACTGGGATCTCCGCGGCTGTCAACAACGGATTCACTTGTAGGGATACTCCTTCCATCGCGTTGGATAGTCCACCCCCGGTTATCTGACCCCCTTCCACGTGTTCTGCTGTGGGTGGGTGGTGCTACTGCCTCGTCTCCGGCATCACTGGTGACCCGCCCGGTTGTTCGGTACACACGTCCTGCAGAGGTTGTCTCATCCCCCTTTCTCTGGAGACAAGAGGAGGCGGGGAGGTTGTAATCCTTGCTAAGGGCACGGATGGCAGGTGATCCTCCTCTGCTATCCATGACTGCTGCACTCCGCCGCGCCGCATGGAAACCCGCCCTTGATATGGCAATGATCTCCCGGTCTCGGAGAGTCCGTCTGCTGCCGGTGGCACATTGGAAAACCACATGTGCTCCATAGAGTCGTTGGCCTAGAGCTGGTGGGTTCCGCGCACATTTTGACTGTGTACGCTTTCCACCTCCACGCGGTCCTGCAGCGCGTTCATGATACGCCGCTAGTGTAGTTGTTCCAGCCACCCGGTGATTCTCCGGTGCTGTCCCAATGGGTCCGCGCCCGTCGATGAACTGACAGGCATGCAAGAGGGTGTGGGCGAGGTCTCCGTATTGCCCGCTTGTGTGGCCGCACGCCGCGGCAAGAAGTGGCGTACGGAAACTTGCTGCAAATGTTGATGGTGCCGCCTCCGCGTATCTTGATGCACGAAACTGGCTACCGACATGTATGACTGAACCTGAAGGCTTGTGCAGTTCTGCTGGCAAAGAGCAAGGAACTCTCCACGCTCACCGCACCATAGCACTGATACCCCCAATTTTGTCGCGCACAATACTACTTCTGCGCTTTCTAACTCTACGTTTGGTCTGCTCCGCGATCTAGCCGTTTCGCGATTCTGCTGGCCACTCCTCCGCTACCTCTCCTTGTCTTCCGCAGATGCTTCGTACCTCCTGGATCCCACTCATGAGCAGTGCTTTGCGGCTCCGTCCTTGCCAGCACGAGAGTCCGCCACCTCGTGGCCTTTGACTCCTTTGCCCGCGGAACCCAGTTCTACGGTCCTGTGTAAGGCCGTGGAGTCGCCAACAGCACTCCTTACCCGTCTTGTGTTCCCTGGTGATGACAGAACTCAGCAAAATCTTGGATTGCTCTTAGGAAGGGTGGATTGAGCAGTATGTTCCGCTCGCACCTAGAGGATAAGCATTCATCCTCCGTGGAACAACTCCGCGGAAAGCACGGTTGCAACTTCCTCAACAGGTGCGGATCTTGGAGGGTGGAGCGTGGGTGTGAACCAAGACTAGTACTCGCGCGGATTGAAGAGACAGAAGGACTCTTGGGCTCATGAGCGGGAAACAGACTTGCATTAACGCAAGTTACAAAAGATCAGACAAAGGGTCGGCACTGGTCAGAGATCTGTCATCGTTCGTTTGTCTTTCTTTCCTCCGCCACGCCACTGTTTTATAACCACCAAAACTAGCTCCCTAAGACACCTCCCATCACTCCTTCCCTTATTTCCGACTTCGCGCGGCGCACTACACGCACCGCTGGTCTTGTCCTTGACACACACACACACACACACACACACTCTTCACTACTATATTTCCTTGTTTTTCCACTACATCTTCCTCTAGTCCCCGGCTTGGACGCTCGCGGTCTTGTGTTCTTCATTGAATCTTCGTCTTCGCGCGGTGTGTCCTCCCGGTCCTCCTGCTTGATTATCGCTGCCCACCCTGAGCTCTCATTGGTCGAGCTTCCCTTTGACCTGTGGTCCTGCCGTCGTGCATTTTTGCACGTCCGCCGCTTCAGCTTCTCCGCGGCTCGACCCATGTTCCCTTCTCACCGCGGATTCTCATCCTGCTCTTCCTCCCTTTCCTGTTCTTCCACTGCCATTTTTGCCTCCTGGCGGCAACGTTTCCCGCCTCTTCTCCCCGATTGCTTCTAGATTCCGTGCCACCCCACGCTCTACCGCAATTCTATCGCAGGAGCCAGCATGCCTTGCGCGTTCTCTGACACTCCGTGCGTGTAAGTGCGTATAAGTGCATGTAAGGACATGTAAGTGCGTGTAAGTACGTGTAAGTGCGCGTAAGTACGTGTTAAGTGTGTGTAAGTGCGTGTAAGTGCTTGTACGTGCGTGTAAGTGCGTATAAGTGCATGTAAGGACATGTAAGTGCGTGTAAGTACGTGTAAGTGCGCGTAAGTACGTGTTAAGTGTGTGTAAGTGCGTGTAAGTACGTGTAAGTGCATGGAACTGCGTGTAAGTGCGTGTAAGTACGTGTTAGTGCATGTAAGTGCGTGTAAGTGCGTGTAAGTGCTTGTAAGTGTGTGTAAGTGCTTGTACGTGCGTGTAAGTGCATGTAAGTGCGTGTAAGTACGTGTTAGTGCATGTAAGTGCGTGTAAGTGCGTGTAAGTGCTTGTAAGTGTGTGTAAGTGCTTGTACGTGCGTGTAAGTGCATGTAAGTGCTTTAACTGCGTCTAAGTGCATGTAACTGTGTGTAAGTGTATGTAAGTGCGTGTACGTGCATGTAAGTACGTGTAAGTGCGTGTAAGTGCATGTAAGTATGTGTAAGTGCATGTAAGTGCGTCTAAGTGCTTGTGATTGCGTGTAAGTGTTTGTAAGTACGTGTAAGTACGTGTTAGTATGTGTTACTGCGTGTAAGTTTGTGTAAGTGTAGGTGCAAGTGCGTGTAAGTGCAATTCGCTGTGTGTAAGTGCTTTAACTGCGTCTAAGTGCATGTAAGGACATGTAAGTGCATGTAAGTGCTTTAACTGCGTCTAAGTGCATGTAAGTGCTTTAACTACGTGTAGGTGCGTGCAAGTGCGTGTAAGTGCATGTAAGTGTGTGTAAGTACATGTAAGTATATGTAAGTGTGTGTAAGTGCGTATAAGTATGTATAAGCGTGTATAAGTGCATGTAAGTACGTATAAGTACGTATAAGTGCATGTAAGTGCGTGTAACTGCGTGTGAGTGTGTGAAAGTACATGTAAGTGCGTATAAGTGTATGTAAGTATGTGTAAGTACGTGTAAGTACGTGTAAGTGTGTGTAACTGTGTGTAAGCATGTGTAAGTGTGTGTAAGTGTAGGTAAGTGCGTGTAAAAGTGTGGACGTGCGTGTAAGTGCGTATAAGTGTGTGTAATTACGTGTAAGTGTATGTAAGGACATGTAAGTGCATGTAAGTGCGTGTAAGTGCTTGTAAGTACGTGTAAGTGTGTGTTAAGTGTGTGTAAGTTTCTGTAAGTATGTGTAAGTACGTCTAACTGCGTGTAAGTGCGTGTAAGTGCGTGTTAGTACGTGTAAGTGCATGTAAGTGTGTGTAAGTGCTAGTAAGTGCGTTTAAGTGCGTGTAAGTGCATGTAAGTACGTGTAAGTACGTGTAAGTGTATGTAAGTGTGTGTAAGTACGTATACGTGCGTGTAAGTGCATGTGAGTGCGTGTAAGTGCATGCAAGTGTGTGTAAGTGCGTGTAAGTGTGAGTACGTGAGTCCAAGTTCGAGTAAGTGTGTGTAAGTGCGTGTAAGTGTGTGTAAGTACATTTCAGTTTGTGTAACTATGTGTAACTGTGTGTAAGTACGTATAAGGGCGTGTAAGTGCGTATAAGTGTGTGTAAGTACGTGTAAGTGTGTGTAAGTGCGTGTAAGTACGTGTAAGTATGTGTAAGAGTATGTAAGTGTCAAAAGAATGCAAATACGAGAACAGTAGCAGCAAAAGCAAGCACGAGCATCAGGACATGCAGGTGTACGTTAGCAAAATGACGTAAGCAAGAGCGGTCCGAGGAGTTTATCGCGGGAGCAGATGAGGGCTGAGACGCGAGATAGCGGAGGTAGACAGGCTGATGTGAGAGAGAGTGCTGGCGAGGGGAGTGATGGTTGGTAGAGTATGAGAGCTGAGCGAAGGAGCGAGAGTGACGGACGGAAGCGTTGAGAGTTGCCGAAGAGAGGAAGTGCGAGGGACGAGCAGAGCGAAGACACGGCGGCGAGGCTGCGGAAGCAAGGGGGAACAAGATGAGCATAACTGTTCTGGTTAACTCGAGGGAATGAACATCCTCGGTAATATATCACACAACAGGACAAAGGTATCGTAACGGCTTCTTCTTCGCTAGCCGGACGCGACTGCGACATGGTCGCGGTTATTAGGGGCGCCTCGCTTTTTAGGTCACTGGCCGTGACTGACAATCCGTTGGCGAGGTGGTTCCTGTTGGCTTACTGCCGAACATGATCTTTTCATTGAGAACTCGGATTATTTGAGGGAGAATACCAGTGTTGACTTCAATATTCCGACAGCCCCCTTTTGAATTCAACGCTGGGAAGAAGATGATGCGCAGGTCAGATACAGGGTTAGCCAGATCTTAGAGAATGCTTCATGTGGTTGTCAGATGAGTGGGTGAAGAGAGTGGTGAGTGGTGAGGATGACCGCCTTTTTCAGGAGTGCTACAGCCCAGTCCGTACCAAGAAGGGATGTTGAGTCCAGGAGACCACGCAGTACCTGTCGGAGGTTGAACTTGGAAAATTGAAGTCGTTCCAGATTGAGAAGGAGTTCAACTCTCCATTTATGGTAATTTGTAGAACAATCTCTTTTCCTGTGCAGTTAGGGGCAGTCCTATAGGCACTCTGGAATATGAGTGACAATGTCAATCAGTGCGCTGTTGGGTGTTGATCAGTCAATGAAGTAGATGGACTTCACTGAGGGCTGGACACAAAGGAGAGCATTGATTGTATTGTTGCTCATGACTTGTTCCAGTGCAGGGAGTGCCAAGAGGAACCGTTGCTCTATCAAGGTCGGTTGTTGAGTTGACCTTGATGAAAGTGTTGTTCCAAGAGGATCCCGCCGAGAGCTCATTCTGCTTGGTACGGTCACTTGGGGATGGAGGTAGGAATAGTGGGTGCAAGATATGGAGGGCGCTGCCACGACGCCTTACTCAAAGAGTGCTCTGCCACAACGGACTCTGTGAGTTCCAGGAGAGTGCAAGGAGGTGCTTGTCTGTGAAGTAGTCAGTCCCACGGATACATCGGCTTGTTCCACCGGTTAGCTAGATTGAGCAGGGAGATAGGTGGTATCCGGTTCATGTGGTGTGACTTCCGGGACTGCTCCTTTTCTCTTGTTGCAGATGAGTGAGTGGAGGAGGGGTTACTTGTAGTGTGGATAGAGATGTCAGAAGGATCCTTCCAATGTAGGTGACGTGTTTAGGTGGCTGTCTTGTGCTGACTCCGGGGCGATGTTGAGGGTGAAGGAAAAGGAGAGGAGGAATGATTGGAGGGTGAGTGGACGCAGGACAAAAATATGTGCACAAAGAAATTTCGGCGTGGGTGCAGGTTGTCGCGGAATGGGCGACTCGACCGGGCGGACCCTTGTGTCGAGCAGAAGCAGATGACGGATGAGGAATGCTTGATGATGGAGTGGGCGCAGGGGCAAACTGCGTGCGCCGAGGAACTTTTGGGCGTGGGCGCAGGTCGTCGCGACAAAATGCGATGCGACCGGGCGGATCCTTGTGCCGTTCATAGATGCTCAGGATCACTCAAGTGGAAGATGATGATGATGGCTGAGTGGGCCCAGGGGCGGACCGTGTGCGGTAACGAAGGTTTCCGCGTAGGCACAGGTCGTCGCGAAAATGGGCGATGCGACCGGGGGGATCCTTGTGCCGAGCAAGAAGCGATTGCAAAAGCGGAGGAAGCAATTGATTGATGAGTAGGCGCAGGAGTGGAACCACGTGCACTGAAGGAAGTTTTGGCGTGGACGCAGGTCGTCGCAGAAAAGGCGATGCGACCGGGCGGACCCTTGTGCCGAGCTGAAAGCAATACAAAAGCGGAGGAAATGATCGATTTATGAGTGGGCGCAGGGGCGGAACCTCGTGCGCTGGCTGAAGTTTACGGTGTGGGCGCAGGTCGTCGCGGAAAAAGGCGATGCGACCGGGCGGATCCTTGTGCCAGGCTGAAAGCAATTTGCGGAAGCGGAGGAAGCGATTGATTGATGAGTGGGCACAGGGGCGGAACCACGTGCACAATAGAGTGATACTGATGCGGATGATCGATGGGAGGGCGGCGCGGAGGATGCTGATGATGACAAGGAGACAAATGCGGAGGCGGCGCGGATGATGCTGATGATGTAGAGGCAGAGATGAGGCAGGAATGGGCGGCTGATGGAGCAGAGGAAACTAGATTGAGAAGGAGGAGGAGGAGGGCTAAAGGAGGCAAGTGAAGAAGAAGATCAAAGGCTGATGGAGAAGATGGGAGACAGAGAGCAACGCGAACGGAGAGAGCCGAGGTGGGACGCGGTGCGGCAGGTGGAGGCACAGCGTTGCAAGTTCTTCTTTTGCATGCAAGAGAGTGACGGCTTGTTCCCCAGCTGGCTCAGATGTGGGAGCAGGAAGAATGGTGGTGTCTGATATCCTGTCAGCTGGAAGAGGTTGGTTGCAACAGAGGGAGTCAGGCAACGGGCATGGATACTAGACCGCTGATGTCAGGAGAGTGACGGCTTGTTCCCCAGTTGGCTCGGAAATGGCAGCAGGAAGACTTGTGGTGTCCGATATCCTGACAGCGGCAGTTTTGGCTACAGTTGTTGACAATGCAAGGAGGTGATGCGAGAAGGCGGCTCGAGATGATGGACACGGGCGGACTGGAGATGGCGGCGAGGAAGCAGTAGATGGAGCTGATGAGACGCGATGAGGGAGGAGGAGATGCTGGCAGAGGCGGTTATGACGAGAGACAGCGGATGGTAGGCGACAGGAAGCTCCTCGGTAGTTGACGGCAGACGGCGGCTCGAGAGTTACTTGCAGGTGTTGTAGGCGACTCGTCTTTGGTTGTTAACCACGGGCGCGGAAATGGGCACACGGCCTTCTTAGGACAACGAGGCATTTTCTTCAGCATAGAGAACTCGTCAGGCAGAGCTGCTGATGTCAGCTGCGGATGAAGCGGAAAGGCGTGGAGTGATGGCAGCAGCAACAGAGGAATGTGAGCAGAAGCGATGGAGCGGGGATGGTGGCAGAGCAATGACGCGGTTACGGATCTCCGAGTGATGTTGCCTGAGGCTCTGATACCATGTCAGAAGAATGCAGATGCGAGAACAGCGGCAGTAGAAGCAAGCAGAAGCATCGAGACATGCAAGTGTACGTCAGCAATTTGACGTAAGCGAGAGCGGTTCGAGGAGTTAGTCGCGGGAGCAGATGAGGGCTGAGACGCGAGGTAGCAGAGGTAGACAGGCTGATGTGAAGGAGAGTGCTGGCAAGGGGAGTGATGGTTGGCGGAGTATGAGAGCTGAGCATTGAGCGAGAGTGACGGAGCGAAGTGTTGAGAGTTGGCGAAGACAGGAAGTGCGAGGGACAAGCAGAGCAAAGACACGGCGGCGAGGCCGCGAACCAAGGGGGAACAGGATGAGCAGAACTGTTCTGGTTAACTCGAGGGAATGAACATCCTCGGTAATATATCACACAACAGGACAAAGGTATCGTAACGGCTTCTTCTTCGCTAGCTGGACGCGACTGCGACATGGTCGCGGTTATTAGGGGCGCCTCGCTTTTTAGGTCACTGGCCGTGACCGACAATGCGTTGGTGAGGTGGTTCGTGTTGGCTTGGTGCCGAACATGAACCTTTTATTGAGAACTCGGATTATCGGAGGGAGTATACCAGTGTTGACTTCAATATTCCAACAGTAAGTATGTGCAAGTACATGTAAGTACGTGTAAGTACGCGTAAGTGCTTGTAAGTGTGTGTAAGTATGTGTAAACGCGTGTTAGTGTGTGTAAGTGCGTGTAAGTGCGTGTAAGTGCGTGTAAGTATGTGTAACTTCGTATAACTGTGTGTAACTACGTGTAACTGCGGGTAACTACGTGTAAGTGTGTGTAAGTGTGTGTAAGTGTGTGTGTGTGCGTATAAGTGTGTGTAAGTACTATAAGTGCATGTAAGTACGAGTAAGTGCATGTAAGTGCGTCTAAGTGCGTCTAAGTGCGTGTAAGTGCATGTGAGTGTGTGTCAGTGTGTGGAAGTGTGTGTAAGTGTGTGTAAGTGCGTGTAAGTGCGTGTAAGTGCGTGTACGTGTGTCTAAGTGTGTTTAAGTACGTGTAAGTGCGTGGAAGGATGTGTAAGTTCGTGTAAGTGTATATAAGTGCGCGTAAGTGAGCGTAAGTGCGCGTAACTACATGTAAGTGCGTGTTAATACACGTAAGTGCATATACATGCGTGTAAGTGTGTGTAAGTGCGTGTAAGTGCGTGGAAATACGTGTAAGTGTGTGTTAGTATGTATAAGTACGTGTAAGTGCGTATAAGTACGTGTAAGTGTTTCTAAGTGCGTGTAAGTGCTCGTAAGTGCGTGTAAGTGTGTGTAAGAACAGATAAGTACATGTAAGTGCATGTAAGTGTGTGTAAGTACGTGTTAGCATGTGTAAGTGTGTGTAACTGTGTGTAAGTGCGTGTAAGTGTGTGTAAGTGCGTACAAGTGCGTGTAAGTGTGTGTAAGTGCGTGTAAGTGTGTGTAAGTGCGTGTAAGTGTAAGTATGTGCGTGTATGTGTGTGTAAGTGTGTGTAAGTGCACCTAAGTGCGTGTAAGTGTATGTAAGTACGTGTAAGTACGTGTAAGTGCGTGTAAGTGCTTGTAAGTACGTTTAAGTGCGTGTAAGTGTGTGTAAGTGCGTGTAAGTGCGTGTAAGTGCGTGTAAGTACAGGTAAGTGCGTATAAGTGTGTATACGTGCGGGTAAGAACATGTAAGTGTGTGTTAGTGTCTGTAAGTGCGGATAAGTGCGTGTAGATACATGTAAGTGCGTGTAAGTACGTGTAAGTGTGTGTAAGTGCGCGTAAATGCATGTAGTTATGTGTAAGTACGTGTAAGTGCGTGTAAGTGCGTTTAAGTGTGTGTAAGTGCGTGTAAGTGTGTGTAAGTACGTGTAAGTGTGTGTATGTACGGGTAAGTCCGTGTAAGTATGTGTAAATGCGTGTACGTGTGGGTAAGTGCGTGTAAGTACGTGTAACTGCGTGTAAGTGCGTGTGAGTGCGTATGAGTACGTATGAGTGCGTGTAAGTCTGTATAAGTGCGTGTAAGTGCGTATAAGTGCATGTAAGTGTGTATAAGTGCGTGTAAGTGTGTGTAAGTGCGTGTAAGTTCATGTAAGTACACGTAAGTACGTGTAAGTGCGTGTAAGTGTAGGTAAGTACGTATAAGTGCGTGTTAGTGTGTATAAGTGCCTGTAAGTACATGTGAGTGTGTATAAGTGCGTGTAAGTGCGTGTAAGTGCGTGTAAGTGCATGTAAGTGCGTGTAAGTGTGTGTAAGTATCTGTAAGTGTATATAAGTGCGTGTAAGTGTGTGTCAGTGTGTGTAAGTGTGTGTAAGTGAGTGTAAGTATGTGTACGTGCGCGTAAGTGCGTGTAAGTGTGTGTAAGTGCGTGTAAGTGCATGTAAGTGCGTGTAAGTGTGTGTAAGTACGTGTAACTGCACATAACTACGTGTAAGTGCGTATAAGTGCGTGTGAGTATGGGTAAGTGCGTGTAAGTGCATGTACGTCCGAGTAAGTGCGTGTAAGGGCGTGTAAGTGCGTGTAAGTGCATGTAAGTGCGTGTAAGTGTGTGTAAGTGCATGTAAGTGTGTATAAGTGCACGTAAGCATTTGTAAGTGTGTGTAAGTATGTGTAAGTGTGTATAAGCGATGGTAAGTACGTGTAATTGCGTCTAAGTACGTGTAAGTGCATGTAAGTGCGTGAAAGTACGTGTAAGTGCGTGTAAGCACGGGTACGTGCGTGTAAGTGCGTGTAAGTACGTGTACGTGCGGGTAAGTACGTACAAGTACGTTTATGTGTGTGTAGGTACGTGTAAGTGTGTGTAAGTGCATGTAAGTACGTGTAAGTGCGTGTAATTGCGTGTAAGTACGTGTAAGTATGTATAAGTGTGTGTATGTGCGTGTAAGTACGTGTAAGTGTGTCTAAGTGTGTGTAAGCTCGTGTAAGTGCGTGTAAACATGTGTAAGTGTGTGTAGATGCGTGTACATGTGTGTAAGTGCGTGTAAGTGGGTGTAAGTGCATGTAAGTGCGTGTACATGTGTATAAGTGTGTATAAGTACGTATAAGTGCATGTAAGTGTATGTAAGTGCGTGTAAGTATGGATAAGTGCGTGTAAGTGCGTGTACGTGCGGGTAAGTGCAGGTACAAGTGTGTAAGTGTGTGTAAGTACGTGTAAAAGTGTGTAAGTGGGTGTAAGTGTATGTAAGTGTGTGTAAGTGCGTGTAAGTACGTGTAAGTGTGTGTATGTGTGTATAAGTGTGTGTAAGTGTGTATAAGTGCATGTTAGTGTGTGTAACTGCGTGTAAATACGTGTAACCGCGTATAAGTGCATGTAAGTGCGTATAAGTACGTGTTAGTGCGTGTAAGTGCGTGTAAGTGTGTGTAACTGTGTGTAAATGTGTTTAAGTGTGTGTAAGAGTGTGTAAGTGCGTACAAGTGGGTGTCACTACATGTAAGTACGTATAAGTGCGTGTAAGTTCGTATAAGTGCGTGTAAGTGCGTGTAAGTGCGTGTAAGTGCTTGCAAGTACATGTAAGTACTTGTAAGTATGTGTAAGTGCGTGTAACTACGTGTAAGTGTGTATAACTGTGAGTAAGTGTGTTCAATTGCGTGTATGTGTATGTGTGTGTAAGTGCGTGTAAGTTTGTGTAAGTGCAATTAACTGTGTGTAAGTGTGTGTAAGTGCTTGTAAGTACGTGGAAGAGCGTGTAAGTGTGTGTAAATGTGTGCAAGTGCGTGGAAGTGCGTGGAAGTGCGTGTACGTGCTTGTAAGTGCATGTAAGTGCGTGCAAGTGCGTGTAAGTGCGTGTAAGTGCGAGTAAGTGCCTGTAAGTGCATGAAACTGTGTGTATGTGGGTGTACGTACGTGTAAATATGTGTATGTGCATGTAAGTATGTAAAAGTGCGTGTTAGTGTGTATAAGTGCGTGTAAGTGTATGTAAGTACGTGTAAGTACGTGTAGGTGCGTGTAAGTCCGTGTAAGTGTGCGTAAGTGCGAGTAAGTGAGTGTAAGTGCGTGTAATTGTACGTAAGTGTTTGTAAGTGTATGTAAGTGCGTGTAAGTGCATGTAAGTGCGTGTATGTATGTGTAAGTGCGTGTAAATGCGTTTGAGTGCATGTAAGTGCGTGTAAGTACGTACAAGTGCATGTAACACCGTATAAGTGCGTGTCAGTGCATGTAAGTGTGTGTAAGTACGTGTAAGTATGTGTAAGTGTATGTTAGTGCGTGTAAGTGCATGTAAATTTGTGTAAGTGCGTATAAGTGCATGTAAGTGTGTGTAAGTGCGCGTAAGTGAGTGTAAGTGAATGTAAGTGCGTGTAAGTGTGTGTAACTGCGTGTAAGTGCATGTAAGTGTGTGTAAGTACATGTAAGTGCGTGTAAATACGTGTAAGTGCGTGTAAGTGCATGTAAGTACGTGTAAGTGTGTGTAAGTGCGTGTAAGTGCGTGTAAGTGCGTGTAAGTGTGTGTAAGTATGTGCAAGTGCGTGTAACTACGTGTATG
Organism: Penium margaritaceum; assembly: GCA_023375785.1. Taxonomy (NCBI): domain Eukaryota; kingdom Viridiplantae; phylum Streptophyta; class Zygnematophyceae; order Desmidiales; family Peniaceae; genus Penium; species Penium margaritaceum. The sequence continues at coordinate 443,283 of SZWC01000189.1, forward strand.
TACGTGTAAGTGTGTGTAAGTACGTGTAATTGTGTGTAAGTGCGTATAAGTGCGTGTAAGTACGTCTAAGTGTGTGTAAGTACGTGTAAGTGCATGTAAGTGCGTGTAACTACGTGTATGTACGTGTAAGTGTGTGTAAGTACGTGTAATTGTGTGTAAGTGCGTATAAGTGCGTGTAAGTACGTCTAAGTGTGTGTAAGTACGTGTAAGTGCATGTAAGTGCGTATAAGTACGTATAAATTTGAGTTATTACGTGTAAGTGCTTGTAAGTGCGTGTACGTGTGTGTAAGTGCATGTAAGTTTGTGTAAGTGTGTGTAAATGCGTGTAAGAATGCGTAAGTGCGTGTAAGTTTGTGTAAGTGCGTATAAGTGGGTGTAAGTGTGTGTAAGTGCGTGTAACTACATGTAACTGCGTATAAGTGTATTTAAGTGCGTGTAATTGCGTGTAACTACGTATAAGTGTGTGTAAGTATGTGTAAGTGCATGTAAGTGCGTGTAAGTGTGTGTAAGTGCGTCTAAGTGCTTGCAAGTGCATATAAGTACGTGTAAGTGTCTTTAAGTGCGTTTAAGTGTGTGTAAGTACGTGTAAGTGCATGTAAGTGCATGTAAGTGTGTGTAAGCACGTGTAAGTGCATGTAAGTGCGTGTTAGTGCATATAAGTGCGTGTAAGTGCATATAAGTACGTGTAAGTGTCTTTAAGTGCGTTTAAGTGTGTGTAAGTACGTGTAAGTGCATGTAAGTGCATGTAAGTGTGTGTAAGCACGTGTAAGTGCATGTAAGTGCGTGTTAGTGCATATAAGTGCGTGTAAGTACATGTAAGTGTGTGTAAGTATGTACAAGTGAGTACAAGGACGTGTAAGTGTGTGTAAGTGCGTGTAAGTGCGTGTAAGTGCGTATAAGTGTGTGTAAGTACATGTAAGTGCATGTAAGTGTGTGTAAGTATGTACAAGTGAGTACAAGGACGTGTAAGTGTGTGTAAGTGCGTGTAAGTGCGTGTAAGTGCGTATAAGTGTGTGTAAGTACATGTAAGTGCATGTAAGTGTGAGTAAGTGCGTGTAAGTACATGTAAGTGGGTGTATGTACGTACAAGTACATGTAACTGCGTGTAAGTACGTGTAATTGCGGGTAAGTGCATGTAAATGCGTGTAAGTGTGTGCAAGTGCGTGTAAGTGTGTGTAATTGCATGTAAGTGTGTGTAAGTACGTGTAATTGCGGGTAAGTGCATGTAAATGCGTGTAAGTGTGTGCAAGTGCGTGTAAGTGTGTGTAATTGCATGTAAGTGTGTATAACTGCATATACGTGCGTGTAAGTATGTGTAACTGCGTTGAACTGCGTGTAACTGCATGTAAGTGCGTGTAAGTGCGTGTAAGTCTATTTAAGTGCGTGTAAGTGCATGTAAGTGTGTGTAAGAGTGTGTCAGTATGTGTAAGTGTGTGTAAGCATGTGTAAATGCGAGTAAGTTCGTGTAAGTACATGTAAGTACGTATTTGTGCGTATAAGTGTGTGTAACTATGTGTAAGTGCGTGTAAGTACGTGTAAGTGTGTGTAAGCATGTGTAAATGCGAGTAAGTTCGTGTAAGTACATGTAAGTACGTATTTGTGCGTATAAGTGTGTGTAACTATGTGTAAGTGCGTGTAAGTACGTGTAAGTGTGTGTAAGTGTGTGTAAGTGCGTGTAAGCGCATGGCAGTGTGTGTAAGTGTATATAAGTGTGTGTCAGTGCGTGTAAGTACATGTACGTGTATGTAAGTGGGTGTTAGTGCGTATAAGTGTGTGTAAGTACGTGTCAGTGGGTGTAAGTGCGTGTAAGTGGGTATAAGTGTGTGTAAGTGTGTATAAGTGCATGTAAGTATGTGTAAGTATGTATAAGTGTGTGTAAGTATATATAAGTGCCAGTAAGTGCTTGTAAGTGTGTGTAAGTATGTATCAATACGTGTAAGTGCATTTAAGTGTGTGTGTAAGTGCGTATAAGTGCGTGTAAGTGCATGTAAGTGCGATTAAGTGCGTGTAAATGCGTGTAAGTGCGTGTAAGCATGTGTAAGTGCGAATAACTGTGTGTATGTGCGTGTAAGTGTATATAAGTGTGTGTAAGTGCGTGTAAGTGTATGTAAGGACGTGTAAGTGCGTGTAAGTGCGTGTAAGTGCGTGTAAGTGTATATAAGTGTGTGTAAGTGCGTGTAAGTGTATGTAAGGACGTGTAAGTGCGTGTAAGTGCGTGTAAGTGCGTGTAAGTACATGTAAGTACGTGTAAGTGTGTGTGAGTATGTGTAAGTACGTGTAAGTGGGTGTGAGTACATGTAAGTCCATGTAAATGCGTATAAGTGCATTTATGTATGTGTAAGTGCATATAAGTATGTCTAACTGCATGTAAGTACGTGTAAGTGCGGATAAGTGCGGGTAAGTGCGTGTAAGTACGTGTAAGTGTGGATAAGTGCGTGTAAGTATGTGTAAGTGCATATAAGTATGTCTAACTGCATGTAAGTACGTGTAAGTGCGGATAAGTGCGGGTAAGTGCGTGTAAGTACGTGTAAGTGTGGATAAGTGCGTGTAATTGCGTGTAAGTGCGTGTAAGGAGATGTAAGTGCGTGTAAGTGTGTGTAAGTGCCTGTAAGTGCGTGTAAGTGCGTGTAACTGTGTGTAAGTGCGTACAAGTGTGTGGAAGTACGTGTAAGGATTTGTAAGTGCGTGTAAGTGTGTGTAAGTGCCTGTAAGTGCGTGTAAGTGCGTGTAACTGTGTGTAAGTGCGTACAAGTGTGTGGAAGTACGTGTAAGGATTTGTAAGTACGTGTAAGTGCATGTAAGTGCGTGTAAGTATGTGTAAGTGCATGTTAGTGTGTGTAATTGCGTGTAAGTGCATGTAAGTGCGTGTAAGTATGTGTAAGTGCGTACAAGTGTGTGCAAGTGCGTGTAAGTGCGCGGGAGTGCGTGTAAGTGCGTATAGGTACGTGTAAGTGTGTGGACTACTGTATAAATATGTGTAAGTGCATGTAAGTGCGTGTAAGCGTGTGAAAGTTCGTGTAAGTACACGTAAGTTTGTTTATGTGCGTGTAAGTACGTATAACTGCGTGTAAGTGCGTGTAATTGCGTGTAAGTTCATGTAAATGCGTGTACGTATGTATAAGTGCGTATAAGTGTGTGTAAGTGCGTGTAAGTACGTGTAAGTGCGTGTAACTGTGTGTAACAGCGTGTAAGTGCGTGTAAGCTCTGGTAAGTGCTTGTAAGTTTGTGAAATTGCATGTAAGTGTGTATAAGTGCGAATAAGTGCGTGTAAGTGCGTGTAAGTGCGTGTAAGTGCTTGTAAATGTGTGTAAGTGTGTGTAAGTGCGTGTAAGTACGTGTAAGTACATGTAAGTGCATGTAAGTCCGTGTAAGTGCGTGTAAGTGCGTGTAAGTGCGTGTAAGTGCTTGTAAATGTGTGTAAGTGTGTGTAAGTGCGTGTAAGTACGTGTAAGTACATGTAAGTGCATGTAAGTCCGTGTAAGTGCGTGTAAGTGCGTGTAAGTGCGTGTACGTGTGTGTAAGTACGTGTAAGTGCGTATAAGTGCGTGTATGTACCTATACGTGCGTGTAAGTGCATGTAAGTGTGTGTAATTGCGTATAAGTGTGTGTAAGTGCATCTTTTTGCGTGTAAGTACGTGTAAGTGCATGTAGGTACGTGTAAGTGGGTATAAGTGCGTATAAGTGCATGTAAGTGTGTGTAATTGCGTATAAGTGTGTGTAAGTGCATCTTTTTGCGTGTAAGTACGTGTAAGTGCATGTAGGTACGTGTAAGTGGGTATAAGTGCGTATAAGTGCATGTAAGTGCGTGTAAGTGTGTCTAAGTGCGTGTAAGTGCGAGTAAGTGCGTGTCAGTGTGTGTAAGTGCATGTAAGTGCATGTAAATGCGTGTAACTTTGTGTAAGTGTGTGTAAGTACGTGTAAGTGTGTGTAAGTACGTATAAGTGCGTGTAAGTGAGTGTAAGTGCTCGTAAGTGTGTGTAAGTATGTATAAGTATGTGTAAGTGTGTGTAACTATGTGTAAGTATGTGTAACTACGAGTAAGTGTGTGTAAGTGCGTGTAAGTGCGTGTAAGTATGTGTAAGTGTGTGTAAGTGCGTGTTAGTGTGTGTAAGTGTGTGTAAGTGCATGTAAGTGTTTGTAAGTGCGTGTAAGTACATGTAAGTGTGTGTAAGTGTGTGTACGTTCGTGTAAGTGTGTGTAAGTATGTGTGGAAGTGCAATTAACTGCGTGTAAGTGTGTATAAGTGCATGTAAGTGCCTATAAGTGTATATAAGTGTGTGTACGTATATGCAAGTGTGTGTAAGTATGTATAAGTGCGTGTAAGTGCGTGCAAATGCACGTAAGTACGTGTAAGTGTGTGTAAGTGCATGTGAGTGCGTGTAAGTGTGTGTAAGTGCGTGTCAATGCGTGTAAGTACGTGTAAGTGTATGTAAGTGCATGTTAGTACGTGTAAGTGCGTGTGAGTGGGTATAAGTGGGTGTAAGTGTGTGTAAGTATGTGTAAGTGCGTGTAAGTATGTATAAGTGCGTATACGTACGTGTAAGTGCCTGTAAGTACATGTAAGTGCGTGTAAGTGCATATACGTGTGTGTAAGTGTATGCAATGTTAAAAATTGAGATCGTTGAAACGTAGTTGACTGTGATCAAGAACAACGCAACCAATCGCAATTCAGCTCTGAAGTCCCAACACAGATGTCTTGTTCATCAGGAACTCCTAGCATGCGATAACTCAAATAAAGTACAAGTCCTAACTCCAGTACCCGGG
>SZWC01000189.1:455626-468812 GCA_023375785.1 Penium margaritaceum
CCCCCCCCCCCCCGGCTGCACAAATCCCTCGGGCTGAAGCATGTAGACTTCTACGTCTAAGTGTGCGTAAGTGCTTGTGAGAACGTGTAAGTATGAGTAAGTGTGTGTAAGTGCGTGTAACTACGTGTAAGTATGTGTAACTGTGTGAAAGTATGTGTAAGTGCATGTAGGTGCGTGTCAGTGCATATAAGTGTGTGTAAGTTTATTCAAGTGTTTGTAAGTGTGTATAAGTACATGAAAGTGCGTGTAAGTACGTATAAGTACGTGTAAGTGCGTGTAAGTGTGTGTGAGTGCGTGTAAGTGTGTGTAAGTACGCGTCAGTGCGTGTAAGTACGTGTAAGTACGTGTAAGTGTATGTAAGTGCATATAAGTGCATAAAAGTGCGTGGAAGTGTGTGTAACTGCGTGTTTAGTGTGTGTAAGTGCATGTAAGTACGTGTAACTGTGTGTAAGTACGTGTAAATACGTGTAAGTGTGTGTACATGCGTATGAGTATGTGTATGTGCATGTAAGTATGTGTAAATGTGTGTAAGTGCGTATAAGTGCGTGTAAGCATGTGTAAGTACGTGTAACTGTGTGTAAGTGCGTGTAAATGCGTGTAAGTGCGTGTAAGCACGTGTAAGTATATGTAAGTGTGTGTAAGTATGTGTAAGTGTGTGTAAGTGCGTGTAAGTACATGTAAGTGCGTGTAAGTGTGTGTAAGTGCGTGTAAGTAAGTGTAAGTGCGTGTGAGTGTATGTAAGTGCATGTAAATGTGTGTAAGTGTGTGTAAGTGTGTGTACGTATGTATAACTGCGTGTAAGTGCGTGTAAGTGTGGATAAGTGTGGATACGTGCGTGTAAGTGTGTGTAAGTACATGTAAGTGTGTGTAATTATGTATATGTGCGTGTAAGGACATGTAAGCATAGTAACTACGTATAACTGCGTGTAACTGCGTGTAACTGCGTGTACGTGCATGTAAGTATGTGTAAGTTCTTGTAAGTGCTTGTAAGTGCGTGTAATTGCGTGTAAGTGCGTATAAGCACGTGTAAGTGTGTGTGAGTGCATGTAAGTGCGTGTAAGTGCGCGTAAGTGCTTGTAAGTGCGTGTAAGTGCGTGTAAGTGCGTATAAGTGCGTGTAAGTGCGTGTAAGTGTGTGTAATTATGTGTAAGTACGTATAAGTACGTGTAAGTGTGTATACGTGTGAGTAAGTACGTGTAAGTGCGTGTAAGTACGTAATCTTGCGTATAAGTGCGTGTAAGTGCGTGTAAGTACGTGTAAGTGTGTATAGCTGTGTGTAAGTGCTTGTAAGTGCGTGCAAGTGCGTGTAAGTATGTGTAAGTATGTGTAAGTGCGTGTAAGTGCGTGTAAGTATGTGTAAGTACGTATAAGTACGTGTAAGTGCGTGTCAGTGCGTGTAAGTACGTGTAACTACGTGTAACTGTGTGAAAGTGCATGTAAGTGTGTGTAAGTGTGTATAACTGCGTGTAAGTGCATGTAAGTGTGTGTAAGTGCATGTAAGTGTGTGTAAGTACAAGTAAGTGTGTGTAAGTGCGTGTAAGTGCGTGTAAGTACGTGTAAGTGCGTGTAAGTACGTGTAAGTGTGTGTAAGTGCGTGTAAGTGTGTATACGAATGTGTAAGTGCATGTAAGTGTGTATAAGTGCATGTCAGTACGTGTAAGTGCGTATAAGTGCGTAGAAGTGCGTCTAAGTGCGTGTAAGTACGTGTAAGAACGTGTAAGTATGTGTAAGTGCGTGTAAGTACGTGTTAGTGCGTGTAAGAGCGTACAAGTGTGTGTAAGGGCATGTACGTGTAGGTAAGTGCATGTTAGTGTGTTTAAGTGCGTGTAAGTACGTGTAAGTGGGTATAAGTGCGTGTAAGTAGGTGTAAGTGCGTGTTAGTGCATATAAGTGCGTGTAAGTGTGTGTTAGTAGGTGTGAGTGTGTATAAGTGCGTTAAAGTGCGTGTAAGGGTGTGTAAGTGCATGTAAGTGCGTGTAAGTGCGCGTAACTGCATGTAAGTTTGTATAAGTGCGTGTAAGTGTGTGTAAGTGTGAATAACTGCGTGTAAGTGCATGTAACTATGTGTAAGTGTGTGTAAGTATGTGTAAAAGCGTGTTAGTGCGTGTAAGTGCGTGTAAGTGTATGTAAGTGCATGTAAGTATTTGTAAGTGCATGTAAGTATGTGAAAGTACGTGTAAGCGCGTGTAAGTTTGTGTAAGTACGTGTAAGTGCGTGTTAGTGCAATGAACTGTGTGTAAGTGCGTGTAAGTGTGTGTAAGTGCGTGTAAGTATGTATAAGTGTGTGCAAGTGTGTGCAAGTGTGTGTAAGTGTGTGTAAGTGCATGTAAGTGCATGTAAGTGCATGTAATTACGTGTAAGTGCGTATAAGTGCATGTAAGTGCGTATAAGTGCATGAAAGCATGTGTAAGTGTGTATGAGTACGTGTAACTGGGTGTATGTGCGTATAAGTGCGTATAAGTGTGTGTAAGTGCGTGTTAGTGTGTGTAAGTGCGTGTAAGTGCATGTAAGTGCATGTAAGTACATGTAAGTACGTGTAAGTACGTGTAAGTGTTTATAAGTACGTGTAAATGCGTCTAGGTGCGTGTAAGTCCGTGTAAGTACGCATAAGTGCGTGTAAGGACGTGTAAGAGTGTGTATGTGTGTGTATGTGTGTGGAAGTGCGTGTACGTGTGTGTAAATGCATGTAAGTGCGTGTAAGTGTGTGTAAGTGTATGTAAGTGCGTGTAAATACGTATAAGTGCGTATAAGTGCATGTAAGCACATATAAGTGTGTATAACTGTGTGTAAGTGCATGTAAGTATGTGTAAGTGTGTGTAAGTGCGTGTAAATGGGTGTAAGTGTATATAAGTATGTTTTAGTGCGTGTAAGTGCGTGTAAGTGCGTGTAAGTGCATTTATGTCTGTATAAGTACATGTAACTGCATGTATGTGCGTGTAAGTAGGTGTAAGTGGGTATAAGTGTGTGTAAGTGCGTGTAAGTGCATATACGTACGTGTAGGTGTGTGTAAGTACGTGTAAGTATGTGTAAGTATGTGTAAGTACGTGAAAGTATTTGTAAGTGCGTGTAAGTGCATATAAGTGTGTGTAAGTGCATGTAAGTGTATGTAAGTGCATGTAAGTGGGTTTAAGTGCGTGTTATTAGGTGTAAGTGGGTATAAGTGCGTGAAAGTGCGTGTAAGTGCGTGTAAGTGCATATAAGTGCGTGTAAGTGCGTGTAAGTGTGTGTGAGTGCACGTAAGTATGTGTAAGTGCATGTAACTGCATGTAAGCATGTGGAAGTGCGTGTAAGTGCGTGTAACTGTGTGTAACTGCGTGTAAGTACGTGTAAGTACGTGTAAGTGTTTGTAAGTGTGTGCAAGTACGTGTAAGTGCGTGTAAGTGCGTGTAAGCTTGTGCAAGTATGTGCAAGTGTGTGTAAGTACAATTAACTACGTGTAAGTGAGTGTAAGTGTGCATAAGTACGTGTAAGTGTGTGTCAGTACGTGAAAGTACGTGTGAGTGTGTGTAAGTACGTGATAGTACCTGTAACTGTATGTAAGTGCATGTTTGTGCGTGTAAGTACGTGTAAGTACGTGTAAGTGTGTGTAATTGTGTGTAAGTAGATGCAATTGCGTGTACGTGTGTGTAAGTCAATGTAAGTGCACGTAAGTGCATGTAAGTATGTGTAAGTTCGTGTACGTGTGTGTAAGTGCGTGTAAGTGCATGTACGTGGATGTAAGTGCTTGTAAGTGCGTGTTAGAGCGTGTAAGTGTATGTAAGTGCGTGTAGATACGTCTAAGTGCGTGTAAGTGTTTGTAAGTACATACAAGTGTGTGACACTGTGTGTAAGTGCGTGTAATTGTGTGTAAGTACGCATAAGTGCGTGGAAGTGTGTGTAAGGATATGTAAGTATATTTTACTACGTGTAAGTGTGTGTAAGTGCGTGTACGTGCATGTAAGTGTGTATAAGTGCATGTTACTGTGTCTAAGTGCGTGTAAGTATGTGTAAGTGGGTATACGTGCGTGTAAATGCGTGTAAGTGCGTATACGTGCGTGTAAGTGCGTGTAAGTGTATGTAAGTGCATGTAAGTACGTGTAAGTGGGTATAATTGCGTGTAAGTACGTGTAAGTACGTGTAAGTGCATATATGTGCGTGTAAGTGCGTGTTAGTGCGTCTAAGTGTGTGCAAGTGCATGTAAGTGCGTGTAAGTGCACGTAACTGCATGTAAGTACGTGTAAGTGCGTGTAAGTATGTGTAAATGCGTGTAAGTGCATGTAACTGTGAGTAAGTGCGTGTAACTGCGTGTAAGTGTGTGTAAGTATGTGTAAGTGCGTGTAAGTGCGTGTAAGTACGTGTAAGTGCATGTAAGTGCATGTAAGTGCGTCTAAGTGCATGTAAGTATTTGTAAGTGCGTGTAAGTACGAGTAAGTGCGTGTAAGTGCGTGTAAGTTTGTGAAAGTATGTGTAAGTACGTGTAAGTGTAATTAACTGCGTGTAAGTACTTGTAAGTGTGTGTAAGTGCGTGTAAGTGCATATAAGTGGGTGTAAGTGTATGCAAGTGCGTGTAAGTACATGTAAGTGCGTGTAAGTGCATGTAAGTGCGTGTAAGTACGTATAAGTGCGTATAAGTGCGTGTAAGTGTGTATAAGTGCGTGTAAGTGCGTGTAAGTGTGTGTAAGTACGTGTAAGTGCGTGTAAGTGCATGTAAGTTTGTGTAAGTGTGTGTAACTACGTGTTAGTATGTGTAAGTGCGTGTAAGTGTATGCAAGTGCGTGTAAGTATGTGTACGTGCGTGTAAGTGCGTGTAAATGTGTGTAAGTCCGTGTAAGTGCGTGAAGGTTTGTGTATGTCTGTGTAAGTGCGCATAAGTGCGTGTAAGTACGTGTAAGAGTGTGTACGTCTGTGTAAGTCCTTGTAAGTGCATGTACGTATGTGTAAGTGAGTATAAGTGCGTGTAAGTGTGTGTAAATGTATGTAATTGCGTGTAAATATGTGTAAGTACGTGTAAGTACGTGTAACCACATATAAGTACGTATAACTGTGTGTAATTGCGTGTAAGTGTGTGTAAGTGCGTGTAAGTGTGTGTAAGTGTGTGTAAGTGTATGTAAGAATGTTTTAGTGCGTGTAAGCACCAGTAAGTGAGAGTAAGTGCATGTTATTGTATGTAAGTGCGTGTAAGTATGTGTAAGTACGTGTAAGTGCATGTGAGTTCGTGTAAGTGCATGTAAGTGTGTGTAAGTGGGTGTAAGTGCGTCTAAATGCGTGTAAGTGTATATAACTACGTGTAAGTGCGTGTAAGTGCGCGTAAGTACACGTAATTGCGTGTAAGTGCGTGTAAGGACATGTAAGTGCGTGTAAGTGCGTGTAAGTGTATGTACGTACATGTAAGTGTATGTAAGTGTGTGTAAGTGCCGGTAAGTGCGTGTAAGTGTGTGTAACTGTGTGTAATTACATGTAAGTGCGTGCAAGTGCATATAAGTGTGAGTAAGTCCGTGTAAGTGCATATAAGTACGTATTCGTACATATAAGTGTGTGTAAGTGCGTGTAAGTGCGTGTAAGTGCGTGTAAGTTCATGTAAGTGTGTATTATGCGTATAAGTGTGTATAAGTACGTGTAAGTGCGTGTAAGTTTGTGTAAGTGCATGTAAGTGCGTGTAAGTGCATGTAATCGCGTGTAACTGCGTGTAACTGTGTGTAAGTGTATATAAGTGCGTATAAGTGTGTGTAAGTGCGTATTCGTGCATATAAGTGTGTGTAAGTGTGTGTAAGTGTGTGTAAGTGTGTGTAAATGCATGTAAATGCATGTAAGTGTGTGTAAGCATGTATAAGTGTGTGTAATTATGTGTAAGTGTGTGTAAGTACGTGTAAGTGCGTGTAAGTGCGTGTTAGTTTGTGTAAGTACGTGTAAGTGCGTGTAAGTGTATGTAAGTGCATGTAAGTTTGTGTAAGTGCCTGTAAGTGCATACAAGTGCCTGTAAGTGCGTGTACGTGCGTGTAAGTATGTACAAGTGTGTGTAAGTGCCTGTAAGTGCGTGTAAGTGCATGTAAGTTCATACAAGTACGTGTAAGTGCGTGTAAGTGTGTATCAGTATATGTAAGTGCGTGTAAGTGTGTGTAAGTGTGTGTAAGTATGTGTAAGTGTGTGCAAGTGTGTGTAAGTATGTGTAAGTGCTTGTAACTGTGTATAAGTGTGTGTAAGTGCGTGTAAGTGCGTGTAAGTGCGTGTAAGTGCGTATAAGTGCATGTAAGAACGTGTAATTGTGTGTAAGTGTGCATACGTACGTGTAAGTGCATGTAAGTCTGTGTAAGTGTGTGTAACTACTTGTAAGTGTGTGTAAGTGCGTATAAGTGCGTGTAAGACTACGTAAGTGCTTGTAAGTGCGTATAAATGCGTGTAAGTGTGTATAAGTACGTGTAAGTAGGTACAAGTGCGTGTAAGTGCGTGTAAGTGTGTGCAAGTGTGTATAAGTGTGAGTAAGTGCGTGTTTGTACGTGTAAGTGAGTATTCATATGTATAAGTGCGTGTAAGTGCGTGAAAGTGCGTGTAAGTACGTGAAAGTGTGTATAACTGTGTGTAAGTGCATGTAAGTGCGTGTAAGTGCATGTAAGTGCGTGAAAGTACGTGTAAGTGCGTGTAAGTGCATATAAGTATGTGTAAGTACGTAGAAGTACGTGTAAGTGTGTTTAAGTCCTGTAAGTGCGTGTAACTATATATAATTGCGTGTAAGTGCGTGTAATTGCGTGTAAGATTGTATAAGTACGTGTAAGTGAATGTAATTGTGTGTAAGTGCGTGTAAGTACGTGTAAGTACGTGTATGTACGTATAAGTGTGTGTAAGTGCATGTAAGTGTGTATAGGTGCATGTAACTGCGTTTAAGTGCGTGTAAGTACGTGTAAGTGGGTATGAGTGCGTATAAGTGCGTGTAAGTGCATATAAGTGCGTATAAGTGTGTGTAAGTGAGTGTAAGTGCGGGTAAGTGCGTGTATGTACGTGAAAGTGTGTGTACGTGTGTATAAGTGCGTGTAAGTGCATGTGAGTGCATGTAAGTAGGCATAAGAGGGTATAAGTGTGTGTAAGTACGTGTAAGTGCGTGTAAGTGCACATAAGTGCGTGTAAGTGCGTGTAAGTGTGTATAAGTGCATGTAAGTGTGTGTAAGTAAGCGTAACTGCATGTAAGTGCGTGAAAGTGCGTGTAAGTATGTGTAACTGCGTGTAAGTACGTGTAACTATGAGTAAGTATGTGTAAGTGTGTGTAAGTGCGTGTAAGTGCGTGAAAGTACGTGTAAGTGCGTGTAAGTGCCTGTAAGTGAGTGTAAGTACATGTAAGTGTGTGTTTTGCGTATAAGTGTGTGTAAGTACTTGTAAGTGCGTGTAAGTGTGTGTAAGTGCATGTAAGTGCGTGTAAGTGCATGTAAGTGCGTATAAGTGCGTATAAGTACATGTAAGTGAGTGTAAGTGCGTGTAAGTGCGTGTAACTACGTGTAACTGTGTGTAACTATGTATAAGTGTGTCTAAGTGTGTATAAGTGCATATAAGTGCGTGTAAGTGGGTATTCATGTATTTACGTGTGTGTAAGTGTGTGTAAATGTGTGTAAGTGCGTGTAAATGCATGTAAGTGCATGTAAGTGTGTGTAAGCATGCATAAGTGTGTGTAATTGTGTGGAAGTGTGTGGAAGTACGTGTAAAAGCGTGTAAGTGCATGTTTGTTCGTGTAAGTATGTGCAAGTGCGTGTAAGTGTATGTAAGTGCATGTAAGTTTGTGTAAGTGCCTGTAAGTGCATATAAGTGCGTGTAAGTGCGTGTACGTGCGTGTAAGTGCGTGAAAGTGTGTATAAGTGTGCGTAAGTGCCTGTAAGTGCGTATAAGTGCATGTAAGTTCATATAAGTACGTGTAAGTGCGTGTATGTGTGTATCACTGTATGTAAGTGCGTGTAAGTGTGTGTAAGTGTGTGTAAGTAGGTGTAAGTGCGTGTAAGTGTGTGTAAGTGTGTGCAAGTATGTGTAAGTACGTGTAAGTGCTTGTAACTGTGTATAAGTGTGTGTAATTGCGTGTAAGTGCGTGTAAGTGCGTGTAAGTGCGTATACGTGCGTGTAAGTACTTGTAAGTGCGTGTAAGTGCGTGTAAGTGCGTGTAACTGCATGTAACTACGTGTAAGTACGTTTTAGTGCGTATAAGTTCTTGTAAGTACTTGTAAGTAAGTGTAATTGCGTGTAAGTGTGCATACGTACGTGTAAGTGTGTGTAAGTCCGTGTAAGTGTGTGTAACCACTTGTAAGTGTGTGTAAGTGCGTGTAAGTGCGTGTAAGACTGCGTAAGTGCTTGTAAGTGCGGATAAGTGTGTGTAAGTGTGTGTAAGTGCGTATAAGTAGGTATATGTGTGTGTAAGTGCATGTAAGTGCGTGCAGGTGTGTATAAGTGTGAGTAAGTGTGTGTTAGAACATGTAAGTGTGTTTTCGTACGTATAAGTGTGTATAAGTGCGTGTAAGTGCGTGAAAGTGCGTGTAAGTACGTGAAAGTGTGTATAACTACGTGTAAGTGCATGTAAGTGCGTGTAAGTACGTATAAGTGGGTATAAGTGCGTGTAAGTGCGTGTAAGTGCATGTAAGTGCGTGTAAGTACGTAGAAGTATGTGTAATTGTGTGTAAGTCCTGTAAGTGCGTTTAACTACGTGTAACTGCGTGTAAGTGCGTGTAAGTGCGTTTAAGTGTGGATAAGTATGTGTAAGTGCATGTAAGTGTGTGTAAGTACGTGTAAGTACGTGTAAGTATGTGTATGTACGTATAAGAGTGTGTAAAGGCATGTAAGTGTGTATAAGTGCATGTAACTGCGTATAAGTGTATCTAAGTACGTGTAAGTGAGTATGCGTGCGTGTAAGTGTGTGAAAGTGCATATAAGTGCGTATAAGTGCGTGTAAGTGTGTGTAAGTGCGTATAAGTACGTGTAACTGTGTGTACGTGTGTAAAAGTGCGTGTGAGTGTGTTTAAGTAGGTGTAAGTGGGTATAAGTGTGTGCAAGTATGTGTAAGTGCGTGTAAGTGCATATAAGTGCATGTAAGTACGTGTAAGTACGTGTAAGTGTGTATAAGTGCATGTAAGTGCGTGTGAGTATGCGTAACTGCATGTAAGTGCGTGTAAGTGCGTGTAAGTATGTATAACTGCGTGTAAGTACGTGTAACTACGTGTAAGTATGTGTAAGTGTGTGTAAGTGCGTGTAAGTACATGAATGTACGTGTAAGTGTGTGTAAGTGTGTGTAAGTGCGTGTAAGTACATGTAAGTGTGTGTTATGCGTAAAAGTGTGTGTAAGTACATGTAAGTGTGTGTAAGTGTGTGTAAGTGCGTATAAGTGCGTGTAAGATCATGTAAGTGCGTGTAAGTGCATGTAAGTACATGTAAGTGAGTGTAAGTACGTGTAAGTGCGTGTAACTGCGTGTAACTGTGTGTAAGTGTGTCTAAGTGTGTGTAAGTGCGTATAAGTACGTGTAAGTGCGTATTCGTGCATATAAGTGTGTGTAAGTGTGTGTAAGTGTGTGTTAGTGCGTGTAAGTGCATGTAAGTGCATGCAAGTGTGTGTAAGCATGTATAAGTGTATGTAATTTTGTGTAAGTGTGTGTAAGCATGTGTAAGTGCGTGTAAGTGCGTGTTAGTTCGTGTAAGTACGTGTAAGTGTGTGTAAGTGTATGTTAGTGCATGTAAGTTTGTGTAAGTGCCTATAAGTGCATATAAGTGCGTATAAGTGCGTGTACGTGCGTGTAAGTGCGTGTAAGTGTGTATAACTGTGTGTAAGTGCTTGTAAGTGCGTGTAAGTGCATGTAAGTTCATATAAGTATGTCTTGGTGCGTGTAAGTGCGTATCAGTGTATGTAAGTGCGTGTAAGTGTGTGTAAGTGCGTGTAAGTAGGTGTAAGTAGGTGTAAGTGTGTGTAAGTGTGTGTAAGTGCGTGTAAGTGTGTGTAAGTGCGTGTAAGTGCTTGTAAGTGTGTGTACGTACGTGTAAGTGTTTGTAAGTGTGTGTAAGTATATGTAAGTGCGTGTAAGTACCTATAATTTTGTGTAAGTACGTGTAAGTGCATGTAAGTGGGTATACGTGTGTGCAAGTACGTGTAAGTGTGTATAACTGTGTGTAAGTATGTGTAAGTGTGTATAAGTACATGTAAGTATGTATAAGTGCGTGTAGGTGCGTGTACGTTTGTGTAAGTGCGTGTAAGTGTGTGTAAGTACGTGTAAGTGGGTGTAAGTGTGTGTAAGTGCGTGTAAGTGTGTAAGTGTGTGGAAGTATGTGTAAGTATGTGTAACTGGGTATAACTGCGTGTTAGTGCGTGTATGTGTGTGTAAGTGCGTGTAAAGGCATGTAAGTTCATGTGAGTGTGTGTAAAAGTGTGTGTGTGCGTGTAAGTGCGTTTAAGTGCGTGTAAGTGCGTGGAAGTACGTGTAAGTGCATGTACGTGTGTGTAAGTGTGTGTAAGTATGTATAAGTACGTATAACTGCATGTAAGTGGGTCTAAGGGCATGTAAGTTCTTGTAAGTGCGTGTAAGTGCGTGTAAGTGTGTGTACGTGTGTGTAAGTATGCGTAAGTGCATGTAAGTCTATGTAAGTGCATGTAAGTGCGTGTAAGTGCGTGCAAGTATGTGTACGTATGTGTAAGTGCGTACAAGTGCGTGCAAGTGCGTGTAAGTGCGTGTAAGTGTGTGTAAGTGCGTGGAACAGTGTGTAAGTAGGTGTAAGTGCGTGTAAGTGCGTGTAAGTGCATGCAAGTACGTGTAAGTACACGTAAGTTCGTGTATGTACATGTAATTCCATGTAAGTGCATGTAAATGCGTGTAAGTGCATGTAAGTGCATATAAGTAGGTGTAAGTGTGTGTAAGTGTGTATAAGTGTGTGTAAGTGTGTGTTAATACGTGTAAGTACCTGTAACTGTGTGTAACTACGTGTAACTACGTGTAAGTGCGTTTTAGTGCGTACAAGCTCTTGTAAGTACTTGTAAGTACGTGTAATTACGTGCAAGTGTGCATGAGTATGTGTAAGTGCGTGTAAGTCTCTGTAAGTGTGTGTAACCACTTGTAAGTGTGTGTAAGTGCGTGTACGTGCGTGTAAGACTGCGTAAGTACTTGTAAGTACGTAAAATTGTGTGTAAGTGTGTGTAAGTGCGTGTAAGTACGTATAAGTGCGTGTAAGTGCATGTAAGTGCATGCAAGTGCGTATAAGTAAGAATACGTGCGTGTTAGTATGTGTAAGTGCGTATTCGTACGTATAAGTGCGTGTTAGTGCGTGTAAGTGCATGAAAGTGCGTGTAAGTACGTGAAAGTGTGTATAACTGTGTGTAAGTGTGTGTAAGTGCGTGTAAGTGTGTATAAGTGGGTGTAAGTGCGTGTAAGTGCGTGTAAGTGCATGTAAGTGCGTGTAAGTACGTAGAAGTACGTGTAAGTGTGTGTAAGTCGTGTAAGTCCGTGTAACTACGTATAACTGCGTGTAAGTGCGTGTAAGTGCGTGTAAGTGTGTATAAGTACGTGTAAGTACATGTAAGCATGTGTAAGTGCGTGTAAGTATGTGTATGTACGTGTATGTACGTAAAAGTGTGTATAAGTGTACGTAAGTGTGTACAAGTGTGTGTACCTGCATGTAAGTGTGCGTAAGTACGTGTAAGTGGGTATGAGTGCGTGTAAGTGCGTGTAAGTGCATATAAGTGCATATAAGTACATGTAAGTGTGTGTAAGTGCGTGTAAGTACGTGTAAGTATGTATAAGTGTGTGTACGTGTGTATAAGTGTGTGTAAGTGCATGTGAGTGTGTGTAAGTAGGTGTAACTGGGTATAAGTATGTGTAAGTACGTGTAAGTGCGTGTAAGTGCATATAAGTGCATGTAAGTGCATGTAAGTGTGTGTAAGTGCATGTCAGTGCGTGTAAGTGCGCGCAACTGCATGTAAGTGTGTGTAAATGCATGTAAGTGCGTGTAAGTTTGTGTAACTGCGTGTATGTACGTGTAAGTATGTTTAAGTATGTGTAAGTGTGTGTAAGTGCGTGTAAGTGCGTGAAAGTACGTGTAAGTGTGTGTAAGTGCATGTAAGTGTGTGTAAGTGCATGTAAGTGTTTGTAAGTGCATGTAAGTACGTGTAAGTGGGTATAAGTGCGTCTAAGTTCGTGTAAGTATGTGTAAGTGTGTGCAAGTGCAATTAACTGTGTGTAAGTGCGTGTAAGTGTGTTTAAGTACGTATAAGTGTGTATAAGTGAGTGGTCGTGTGTGCAAGTGCGTGTAAGTACGTGTAAGTGCGTGTAAGTGCGTGTAAGTGCGTGTAAGTATGTGTAAGTACGTATAAGTGCATGTAAGTACGTATAAGTGCGTGTAAGTACGTATAAGTATCTGTAAGTACGTGTAAGTGCGTGTAAGTACGTGTAAGTGCGTGTAAGTATGTGTAAGTGCGTGTTAGTGCGTGTAAGTGCGTGTAAGTGCATATAAGCACGTGTCAGTACGTGTAAGTGTGTGTAATTACATGCAAGTGTGTATAAGTACGTGTAGGTGCGTGTAGGTGCTTGTAAGTCCGTGTAAGTACGCGTAAGTGTGTGTGAGTACGTGTAAGTACGTGTAAGTGCGTGTAAGTGTATGTGAGTGCGTGTAAGTACGTGTAAGTGTGTGTAATTACATGTAAGTGTGTGTAATTATGTGTAAGTGCGTGTAGGTGCGTGTAAGTCCGTGTAAGTACGCATAAGTGTGTGTAAGTACGTGTAAGTACGTGTATGTGTATGTAAGTGCGTGTAAGTGTGTGTACATATGTGTAAGTGCGTGTAAGTGCGTGTAAGTGTGTGTAAGTGCGTGTAAGTGTATGTAAGTGCGTGTAAATGCATGTAAGCACAGACAAGTGTGTGTAACTGTGTGTAAGTGCATGTAAGTATGTGTAAATACGTGTAAGTATGTGTAAGGACGTGTAAGTGTATGTAAGTGTGTTTTAGTGCGTGTAAGTGTGTGTAAGTGCGTGTAAGTGCATGTAAGTGCGTGTAAATGCGTGTAAGTTCGTGCAAGTGTGTGTGAGTACGTGTAAGTGCATGTAAATGTGTGTAAGTGCATGTAAGTGTGTGTAAGTGGGTGTAAGTGCGTGTAAGTACGTGTAAGTGTTTGTAACTGCGTGAAAGTGCGTCTAAGTGTGGATAAGTGCGTGTAATTGTGTATAAGTGTGTGTAAGCACATGTAAGTGCGTGTAAGTGCGTGTAAGTGC
>SZWC01000189.1:468865-490788 GCA_023375785.1 Penium margaritaceum
GTGTAAGTGCGTGTAAGTGCGTGTAAGTGTGTGTAAGTGCGTGTAAGTGCATGTAAGTGCGTGTAAATGCGTGTAAGTTCGTGCAAGTGTGTGTGAGTACGTGTAAGTGCATGTAAATGTGTGTAAGTGCATGTAAGTGTGTGTAAGTGGGTGTAAGTGCGTGTAAGTACGTGTAAGTGTTTGTAACTGCGTGTAAGTGCGTCTAAGTGTGGATAAGTGCGTGTAATTGTGTATAAGTGCGTGTAAGGACATGTAAGTGCGTGTAAGTGCGTGTAAGTGCATGTAAGTGCTTGTAAGTGCGTGTTAGTATGTGTAAGTGTGTGTAAGTGCATGTAACTGTATGTAAGTGCGTGTAACTGCGTGTAAATGTGTGTAAGTACGTGTAAGTGCGTATAAGTGTGTGTAAGTGTGTGTAAGTGTGTGTAAGTGCGTGTAAGTGCTTGCAAGTGCGTATAAGTATGTGTAAGTATGTGTAAGTGTGTGTAAGTGTGTGTAAGTGTGTGTAAGTGTGTGTAACTGCGTGTATGTGTGTGTAAGTACGTATAAGTGCGTATAAGTGTGTATAAGTGTGTGTCAGTGTGTATAAGTGTGTATAAGTGCATGTAAGTGCGTATAAGTGCATGTAAGTGTGAATAAGTGTGTGTAAGTGCGTGTAAGTACGTACTTGTGCGTATAAGTATGTGTAAGTGTGTGTAAATACATGTAAGTACGTGTAAGTGTGTGTAACTGCGTGTAAGTGTGTGTAAGTGCGTGTAAGTGCGTGTAAGTATGTGTAAGTGCGTGTAAGTGTGTGTAAGTACGTGTAAATGCGTGTAAGTGCATTTAAGTACATGTACGTGCGTGTAAGTGCATACAAGTGTGTGTAACTAGGTGTAAGTACGTGTAAGTGTGTGTAAGTATGAATAAGGGCGCGTAAGTACATGTAACTGCGTGTAAGTGCGTGTAAGTGTGTGTAAGTACGTGTAAGTGTGTGTAAGTGCTTGTAAGTGCATGTAAGTGCGTGTACGTGTGTGTAAGTGTGTTTAAGTACGTGTAACTGTGTATAAATGTGTGTAAGTGTGTATAAGTGCATGTAAGTGCATGTAAGTATGTGTAAGTGCATGTAAGTGCGTATAAGTGCGTATAAGTATGTGTAAGTGGGTATAAGTACGTGTAAGTGCGTGTAAGTGCGTGTAAGTGCGTGAAAGTGCGTGTAAGTATGTGTAACTACGTGTAAGTGCGTGTAAGTGGGTATAAGTGCGTGTAAGTGCGTGTAAGTGCGTATAAGTGCGTGTAAGTGCATGTGTGTGTAAGTCCATGTAGGTGCGTGTAAGTGTGTGTACGTATGTGTAAGTGGGTGTAAGTGCGTGTAAGTGTCTGTAAGTGCGTGTAAGTGTGTTTAAGTGCGCGTCAGTGCGTGTAAGTGCGTGTAAGTGTGTTTAAGTGTGTATAAGAGCATGTAAGTGCGTGTAAGTATGCGTAATTGCGTGTAAGTACGTATATGTGTGTGTAAGTATGTGTTACTGCGTATATCTGCGTGTAAGTGCGTGTAACTACGTATAAGTGTGTGTAAGTGCGTGCAAGTGCGTATAAGTACGTGTAAGTGCGTGTAAGTGTGTGTCAGTGCGTGTAAGTGCGAGTAAGTGCATGTAAGTGTGTGTAAGTGCATGTAACTGCGTGTTAGTGCGTGTAAATGTTTGTAGGTACGTGTAAATGTGGGTAAGTGTTTGTAAGTCATGTAAGTGCATGCAAGTGCATGCAAGTGCGTGTAAGTGCGTGTAAGTACGTGTAAGTATGTGTAAGTGCGTGTAAGTGTGTATAAGCGCGTATAAGTGCATAAGTGCGTGTGTGTAAGTGCGTGTAAGTGTGTGTAAGTGTGTGTAAGTGCGTGTAAGTGCGTGTAAGTACGTGTAAGCGTGTATAAGTGCATATAAGCATATGTAAGTGCGTGTAAGTACGTAAAAGTCGATTTAAGTACGTGTAAGTGCGTGTAAGTTTGTGTAAGTACGTATAAGTGCGTGTAACTGTGTGTAAGTACGTGTAATAGTGTGTAAGTGTGTGTAAGTGCGTGTAAGTGTGTGCAAGTGCGTGTAACTATTTGTAAGTGCGTGTAAGTGCGTGTAAGTACGTGTAAGTGTATGTAAGCATTTGTAAGTGCGTGTAAGTACGTGTAAGTCTGTGTAAGTGCGTCTAAGTTTGTGTAAGTTCGTTTAAGTGCGTGTAAGTGCGTGTGAGTGTCTGTAAGTACATGAAAGTGCGTGTAAGTGCGTGTAAGTATGTGTAAGTATGTGTAAGTGCGTGTAAGTGTGTGTAGGTGCGTCTAAGTGCATCTAAGTGCGTGTAAGTGCGTGTAAGTGCGTGTGAGTGTCTGTAAGTACATGTAAGTGCGTGTAAGTGCGTGTAAGTATGTGTAAGTATGTGTAAGCGCGTGTAAGTGTGTGTAGGTGCGTCTAAGTGCATCTAAGTGCGTGTAAGTGCGTGTAAGTGCGTGTGAGTGTCTGTAAGTACATGTAAGTGCGTGTAAGTGCGTGTAAGTATGTGTAAGTATGTGTAAGCGCGTGTAAGTGTGTGTAGGTGCGTCTAAGTGCATCTAAGTGCGTGTAAGTGCGTGTAAGTGCGTGTAAGTGTGTGTAAGTACGTGTAAGTGCATGTAGGTGCGTGTAAGTCCGTGTAAGTACGCGTAAGTGCGTGTAAGTGCATGTAAGTGCGTGTAAGTGTGTGTAAATGTATGTTAGTACGTGTAAGTGCGTATAAGTGTGTGTAAGTGCATGTAAGTACGTGTAAGTGTATGTAAGTGTATGTAAGTGGTTGTAAATCCATGTATGTGCATGTAAGTGTGTATAAGCACGAGTAAGTGCGTGTAACTGTGTGTAAGTGCGTGTAAGTGTGTGTAAGTGTTTGTAAGTTTGTGTAAGTGCGTGTAAGTGTATGTAAGTACATGTAATTACGTGTAAATGCGTGTAAGTGCGTGAAACTGCATGTAAGTACGTGTAAGTACGTGCAAGTACGTGTAACTGCGTGTAAGTGCGTGTAAGTGTGTGTAAATGTGTATAAGCATGTGTAAGTATGAGTAAGTGCATGTAAGTGTGTTTAAGTGCTTGTAAGTGCCTGTCTATACGGGTAAGTGCGTGTAAATGCGTGTAAGTGCATGTAAGTGTGTGTAAGTGTGTGTAATTGTGTGTAAGTGCGTGTAAGGCCATGTAAGTGCGTGTAAGTGTGTGTAAGTATTTGTAAATACGTGTAAGTGCATGTTAGTGTGTGTAAGTTCCTGTAAGTGCGTGTATGTGCTTGTAACTGCGTGTAAGTGCGTGTTAGTGCGTGTAAGTGTGTAAACGTGCATGTAAGTATGTGTAAGTGCTTATTAGTGCATGTAAGTGCGTGTAAGTACGTGTAAGTGTGTGTAACTGCGTGCAAGTGTGTGTAACTGCGTGTAAGTATGTGTAAGTGCATGTGACTACGTGTAAGTGCGTGTTCGTGCATGTAAGTGCGTATAAGTGCGTATAAATGCGTGTAAGTGCTTGTAAGGGCGTGTAAGTGTGTGTAAGTGCGTGTAAGTGCGTGTAAGTGCTTGTAAGTAGGTGTAAGTGTGTGTAAGTGCCTGTAAGTGCGTGTAA
Organism: Penium margaritaceum; assembly: GCA_023375785.1. Taxonomy (NCBI): domain Eukaryota; kingdom Viridiplantae; phylum Streptophyta; class Zygnematophyceae; order Desmidiales; family Peniaceae; genus Penium; species Penium margaritaceum. The sequence continues at coordinate 472,459 of SZWC01000189.1, forward strand.
GTGCGTGTAAGGGCATGAATGTGCGTGTAAGTGCGTGTAAGTGTGAGTAACTGCGTGTAAGTGCGTATAAGTACATGTAAGTGTGTGTAAGTGTGTGTAAGTGCGTGTACGTGCGAGTAAGTGTGTATTAGTACATATTCGTACCTATAAGTGCGTGTAAGTTCGTGTAAGTATGTGTCAGTGCATGTAAGTACGTGTAAGTGTGTGTAACTGCGTGTAAGTACGTATATGTGCGTATAAGTGCATGTAAGTGTGTGTAAGTGCATGTAGGTACGTATAAGTCCATGTAAGTGTATGTAATTGCGTATAAGTGCGTGTAAGTGTGTGTTAGTACGTGTAAGTGTGTGTAAGTGCATGTAAGTGTGTGTAAGTGCCTGGTAGAGCGTGTAAGTATGTGTATGTACGTGTAAGTATAAGTATGTGTGTGAGAGTGCGTTTATGTGTGTATAGGTGCGTGTAAGTACATGCAAGTGCGTGTAAGTGCATGCAAGTACGTGTTAATGGGTAAACGTACGTGTAAGTACATGTAACTATGTGTAAGTGTGTATAAGTGCATATACGTATGTGTAAGTGCGTGTAAGTGCATGTAAGTGCGTGTAAGTACAGGTTAGTGCGTGTAAGTGCGTATACGTGCGTGTAAGTGTATGTAAGTGTGTGTAAGTGCATGTAAGTACGTGTAAGTGTGTGTAAGTACGTGTAAGTGGGCATAAGTACGTGTAAGTGCGTCTAAGTACGTGTAAGTGGATATAAGTGCGTGTAAGTGTGTGTAAGTGCGTGTTAGTGCGTGTAAGTGCGTGCAAGTGCGTATAAGTATGAGTAAGTGCGTGTTAGTACGTGTAAGTGCGTATTCGTACATATAAGTGCGTGTAAGTGCGTGTAAGTGCGTGAAAGTGCATGTAAGTACGTGAAAGTGTGTATAACTGTGTGTAGGTGTGTGTAAGTGCGTGTAGGTGTGCATAAGTGGGTGTAAGTGTCTGTAAGTGCGTGTAAGTGCATGTAAGTACGTGTAAGTGCGTGTAAGTGCATGTAAGTGCGTATAAGTACATAGAAGGACGTGTAAGTGTGTGTAAGTCGTGTAAGTCCGTGTAACTACGTGTAACCGGGTGTAAGTATGTGTAAGTTTGTGTAAGTGTGTATAAGTACGTGTAAGTACATGTATGTACGTGTATGTACGTATAAGGGTGTATAAGTGCACGTAAGTGTGTATAAGTGCATGTACCTGCAGGTAAGTGTGTGTAAGTACGTGTATGTGGGTATGAGTACGTGTAAGTGCGTGTAAGTGCATATTAGTTTGTATAAGTATGTGTAAGTGTGTGTAAGTGCATGTAAGTACGTGTAAGTATGTGTGATTATGTGTACGTGTGTGTAAGTGTGTGTAAGTGCATGTGAGTGCGTGTAAGTAGGTGTAAGTGGGTATAAGTGTGTGTAAGTACGTGTAAGTGCGTGTAAGTGCATATAAGTGCGTGTAAGTGCGTATAAGTGTGTAGAAGTGCATGTAAATGTGTGTAAGTGCACGCAACTGCATGTAAGTGCGTGTAAGTACGTGTAAGTGCGTGTAAGTATGTGTAACTGCGTGTATGTACGTGTAACTATGTGTAAGTATGTATAAGTGTGTGTAAGTGCGTGTAAATGCGTGAAAGTACGTGTAAGTATGTGTAAGTGCATGTAAGTGCGTGTAAGTGCATGTGAGTGTTTGTAAGTGCATGTAAGTACGTGTAAGTGCGTATTAGTGCGTCTAAGTTCGTGTAAGTATGTGTAAGTGTGTTCAAGTGCAATTAACTGCGTGTAAGTGCGTGTAAGTGTGTTTAAGTACGTATAAGTGTGTGTAAGTGTGTGGTTGTGAATGCAAGTGCGTGTAAGTACGTGTAAGTGCGTGTAAGTGCGTGTTAGTGCGTGTAAGTACGTGTAAGTACGTATAAGTGCCTGTAAGTGCGTATAAGTGCGTGTAAGTACGTATAAGTATGTGTAAGTACGTGTAAGTGCGTGTGAGTGCGTGTAAGTACATGTAAGTATGTGTAAGTGCGTGTTAGTACGTGTAAGTGCGTGTAAGTGCATATAAGTACGTGTCAGTACGTGTAAGTGTGTGTAATTACATGTAAGTGTGTATAAGTACGTGTAAGTGCGTGTAGGTGCATGTAAGTCTGTGGAAGTACGCGTAAGTGTGTGTAAGTACGTGTAAGTACGTGTAAGTGCGTGTAAGTGCGTGTAAGTGTGTGTAAGTACGTGTAGGTGTGTGTAGTTATATGTAAGTGTGTGTAAGTACGTGTAAGTGCGTGTAGGTGCGTGTAAGTCTGTGTAAGTACGCATAAGTGTGTGTAATTACGTGTAAGTACGTGTATGTGTGTAAAAGTGCGTGTAAGTGTGTGTACGTATGTGTAAGTGCGTGTAAGTGCGTGTAAGTGTGTGTAAGTGCGTGTAAGTGTATGTAAGTGCGTGTAAATGCGTGTAAGCATAGATAAGTGCGTGTAACTGTGTGTAAGTGCGTGTAGGTATGTGTAAATACGTGTAAGTATGTGTAAGGGCGTGTAAGTGTATGTAAGTGTGTTTTAGTGCGTGTAAGTGCGTGTAAGTGCGTGTAAGTGCATGTACGTGCGTGTAAATGCGTGTAGGTTTGTGTAAGTGCGTGTGAGTACGTGTAAGTGCATGTAAGTGTGTGTAAGTGCATGTAAGTGTGTGTAAGTGGGTGTAAGTGCGTGTAAGTACGTGTAAGTGTTTGTAACTGCGTGAAAGTGCGTCTAAGTGTGGATAAGTGCGTGTAATTGTGTATAAGTGTGTGTAAGCACATGTAAGTGCGTGTAAGTGCGTGTAAGTGCATGTAGGTGCGTGTAAGTGCGTGTAAGTGTGTGTAAGTGCATGTAAGTGTGTGTAAGTGGGTGTAAGTGCGTGTAAGTACGTGTAAGTGTGTGTAAGTGCGTGTAAGTGCGTGTAAGTACGTGTAAGTATGTGTAAGTGCGTGTAAGTGCGTGTAAGTGTGTGTAAGTGCGTGTAAGTGCATGTAAGTGCGTGTAAATGCGTGTAAGTTCGTGCAAGTGTGTGTGAGTACGTGTAAGTGCATGTAAATGTGTGTAAGTGCATGTAAGTGTGTGTAAGTGGGTGTAAGTGCGTGTAAGTACGTGTAAGTGTTTGTAACTGCGTGAAAGTGCGTCTAAGTGTGGATAAGTGCGTGTAATTGTGTATAAGTGTGTGTAAGCACATGTAAGTGCGTGTAAGTGCGTGTAAGTGCATGTAGGTGCTTGTAAGTGCGTTTTAGTGTGTGTAAGTGCATGTAAGTGCATGTAACTGTATGTAAGTACGTGTAACTGCGTGTAAGTGTGTGTAAGTACGTGTAAGTGCGTATAAGTGTGTGTAAGTGTGTGTAAGTGCGTGTAAGTGCGTGTAAGTGCTTGCAAGTGCGTGTATGTATGTGTAAGTATGTGTAAGTGCATGTAAGTGTGTGTAAGTGTGTGTAAGTGTGTGTAAGTGTGTGAGAGTATGTATAAGTACGTATAAGTGCATGTAAGTGCATGTAAGTGCGTGTAAGTGTGAATAAGTGTGTGCAAGGGCGTGTAAGTGCGTATTTGTACATGTAAGTATGTGTAAGTGTGTGTAAATACATGTAAGTACGTGTAAGTGTGTGTAACTGCGTGTAAGTGTGTGTAAGTGCGTGTAAGTGCGTGTAAGTATGTGTAAGTGCGTGTAAGTGCGTGTAAGTACGTGTAAGTGCGTGTAAGTGCAGTTAAGTACGTGTACGTGCGTGTAAGTGCATATAAGTGTGGGTAACTACGTGTAACTACGTGTAAGTATGTGTAAGTGTGTGTAAGTATGAATAAGTGCGTGTAAGTACATGTAACTGCGTGTAAGTGCGTGTAAGTGTGTGTAAGTACGTGTAAGTGTGTGTAAGTGCTTGTAAGTGCATGTAAGTGCGTGACCGTGTGTGGAAGTGCGTTTAAGTATGTGTAAGTGTGTATAAATGTGTGTAAGTACGTATAAGTGCATGTAAGTGCATGTAAGTGCATGTAAGTATGTGTAAGTGCATGTAAGTGCGTATAAGTGCGTGTAAGTATGTGTAAGTGGGTATAAGTACGTGTAAGTGCGTGTAAGTGCGTGTAAGTCCGTGAAAGTGCGTGAAAGTATGTGTAAGTACGTGTAAGTGCGTGTAAGTGGGTGTAAGTGCGTGTAAGTGCGTGTAAGTGCGTATATGTGCGTGTAAGTGCATGTAAGTGTGTGTAAGTTCATGTAGGTGCGTGTAGGTGTGTGTACGTATGTGTAAGTGGGTGTAATTGCGTGTAATTGTGTGTAAGTGCGTGTAAGTGTGTGTAAGTGCGCGTAAGTGTGTGTAAGTGCATGTAAGTGTGTGTAAGTGTGTATAAGTGCATGTAAGTGCATGTAAGTATGCGTAATTGCGTGTAAGTACGTATAAGTGCGTGTAAGTGTGTGTAACTGCGCGTAAGTACGTGTAAGTGCGTGTAACTATGTATAAGTGTGTGTAAGTGCGTGTAAGTGTATAGAAGTACGTGTAAGTATGTGTAAGTGCGTGTAAGTACATGTAAGTGTGTGTACGTGCTTGCAAGTTCGTATAAGTACGTGTAAGTGTGTGTAAGTGTGTGTCAGTGCGTGTAAGTGCAAGTGAGTGCATGTAAGTGCGTGTAAGTGCATGTAACTGCGTGTTAGTGCGTGTAAATGTGTGTAAGTATGTGTAAATGTGTGTAAGTGTGTGTAAGTCATGTAAGTGCATCTAAGTACGTGTAAGTGCGTGTAAGTGCGTGTCAGTACGTGTAAGTGTGTGTAAGTGCGTGTAAGTGTGTATAAGTGCGTATAAGTGCATGTAAGTGTGTGTAAGTGCATACAAGTATATGTAAGTGCGTGTAAGTACGTATTAGTGGATATAAGTATGTGTAAGTGCGTGTCAGTGCGTGTAAGTACGTGTAAGTGCGTGTAACTGTGTGTAAGTACGTGTAATAGTGTGTAAGTGTGTGTAAGTGTGCGTAAGTGTGTGCATGTGCGTGTAAGTATTTGTAAGTGCGTGTAAGTGCGTGTAAGTAGGTGTAAGTGCATGTAAGTATTTGTAAGTGCGTGTAAGTACGTGTAAGTACGTGTAAGTGCGTGTTAGTTTGTGTAAGTGCGTGTAAGTGCTTGTAAGTGCGTGTGAGTGTGTGTATGTACATGAAAGTGCGTGTAAGTGCATGTAAGTATGTGTAAGTATGTGTAAGTGCGTGTAAGTGCGTGTAGGTGCGTCTAAGTGCATCTAAATGCGTGTAAGTGCGCGTAAGTGCGTGTAAGTGTGTGTAAGTACGTGTAAGTGCATGTAGGTGCGTGTAAGTCCGTGTGAGTACGCATAAGTGCGTGTAATTGCATGTAAGTGCGTGTAAGTGTGTGTAAGTGTATGTTAATACGTGTAAGTACGTATAAGTGCGTGTAAGTGCGTGTAAGTGCGTGTAAGTGTATGTAAGTGTATGTAAGTGTGTGTAAATGCATGTAAGTGCGTGTAAGTGTGTATAAGCACAAGTAAGTGCGTGTAACTGTGTGTAAGTGCGTGTAAGTGCGTGTAAGTGTGTGTAAGTGTTAGTAAGAGCGTGTAAGTGTATGTAAGTACATGTAAGTGCGTGTAAGTACGTGTAAGTACGTGTTATTGCGTGTAAGTGCGTGTAAGTGCGTGTAAATCTGTATAAGTTCGTGTAAGTACGAGTAAGTGCATGTAAGTGCGTTTAAGTGCTTGTAAGTGCCTTTCTGTACGGTTAAGTGCGTGTAAATGCATGTAAGTGCATGTAAGTGTGTGTATGTTTGTGTAATTGTGTGTAAGTGCGTGTAAGGACATGTAAGTTCGTGTAAGTGCGTGTAAGTACATGTAAATGCGTGTAAGTGTATGTCAGTGTGTGTAAGTTCCTGTAAGTGCGTGTATGTGCTTGTAACTCCGTGTAAGTGCGTGTTAGTGCGTGTAAGTGTGTAAAAGTGCATGTAAGTACGTGTAAGTGCTTGTTAGTGCGTGTAAGTGCGTGTAAGTATGTGTAAGTGTGTGTAACTGCGTGCAAGTGTGTGCAACTGCGTGTAAGTATGTGTAAGTGCATGTAACTACGTGTAAGTGCGTGTTAGTGCATGTAAGTGCGTATAAGTGCGTATGAATGCGTGTACGTGCTTGTAAGTGCGTGTAAGTGTGTGTAAGTGTGTGTAAGTGTGTGTAAGTGCTTGAAAGTACGTGTAAGTGTGTGTAAGTGCCTATAAGTGCGTGTAAGTGCGTGTAAGTGCATGAATGTGCATGTAAGTGCGTGTAAGTGTGAGTAAGTGCGTGTAAGCGCGTATAAGTACATGTAAGTGCGTGTAAGTGCATGTAAGTGCGTGTATGTGCGAGTAAGTGCGCGTTAGTACATATTCGTACCTATAAGTGCGTGTAAGTGCGTGTAAGTATGTGTCAGTGCATGTAAATACGTGTAAGTGTGTGTAACTGCGTGTAAGTACGTGTGAGTGCGTATAAGAGCATGTAAGTGTGTGTAAGTGCATGTAGGTACGTATAAGTACGTGTAAGTGCATGTAATTGCGTATAAGTGCGTGTAAGTGTGTGTAAGTGCGTGTAAGTGCGTGTAAGTGCCTGTTAGTGCATGTAAGTATGTGTAAGTACATGTAAGTTCGTGTATGTGTGTGTAAGTACGTGTAAGTGTGTATAGGTGCGTGTAAGTACATGCAAGTGTGTGTAAGTGCATGGAGGTTCCTGTAAGTGCATGCAAGTACGTGTAAATGGGTATAAGTGCGTGTAAGTACATGTAACTATGTGTATGTGTTTGTAAGTGCGTATACGTATGTGTGAGTGCGTGTAAGTGCATCTAAGTGCGTGTAAGTGCGGGTCAGTTTGTGTAAGTGCGTAAAAGTGCGTGTAAGTGTATATAAGTGTGTGTAAGTGCATGTAGGTACGTATAAGTGCGTGTAAGTGCATGTAATTGCGTATAAGTGTGTGTAAGTGTGTGTTAGTACGTGTAAGTGTGTATAAGTGCATGTAAGTGCGTGTAAGTGCCTGTTAGAGCGTGGAAGTATGTGTAAGTACGTGTAAGTATGTGTATGTGTGTGTAAGTGCGTGTAAGTGTGTATAGGTGCGTGTAAGTACATGCAAGTGTGTGTAAGTGCATGGAGGTGCCTGTAAGTGCATGCAAGTACGTGTAAATGGGTATAAGTGCGTGTTAGTACATGTAACTATGTGTAAGTGTGTGTAAGTGCGTATACATATGTGTAAGTGCGTGTAAGTGCATGTAAGTGCGTGTAAGTACAGGTCAGTGCGTGTAGGTGCGTATACGTGTGTGTAAGTGTATGTAAGTGTGTGTAAGTGCATGTAAGTACGTGTAAGTGCGTGTAAGTACGTGTAAGTTGGTATAAGTACGTGTAGGTGCGTGTAAGTACGTGTAAGTGGATGTAAGTGCGCGTAAGTGTGTGTAAGTACGTGTAAGTGCGTGTAAGTGTGTGTAAGTGCATGTAAGTGTGTGTAAGAACGCGTAACTCCATGTAAGTGCATGTAAGTACGTGTAAGTGCTTGTAAGTGTCTATAACTGCGTGTAAGTGTGTGTAACTGCGTGTAAGTGTGTGTACATGCGTATAAGTGTGTGTAAGTACGTGTAAGTGCATGTAAGTACGTGTAAGTGCGTGTAAGTGCATGTAAGGGTTTATAAGTGCATGTAAGTACGTGTAAGTACGTGTAAGTGCGTGTAAGTTGGTGTAAGTGCGTGTAAGTGCGTGTAAGTGTAACTAGCTGCGTGTAAGTACGTGTAAGTGCGTGTAAGTATGTGTATGTGCATATCGGCAGGTGTAAGTGTGTGCAAGTGCGTGTAAGTGCGTGTAAGTGCGTGTAAGTGCGTGTAAGTACGTGTAAGTACGTGTAAGTGCTTACAAGTACGTGTAAGTGCATGTAAGTGCATGTACGTGCGTGTAAGTGCGTGTAAGTGCGTGTAAGTGCGTGTAAGTGTGTGTAAGTGCGTGTAAGTGCATGTAAGTGCGTGTAAGTACGTGTTCCTACGTGGAAGTATGTGTAAGTGCATGCAAGTGCCTGTAAGTATGTGTAAGTGTGTGTAAGTGCGTGTAAGTGTATGTAAGAGCGTGTAAGTGGGTGTTAGTGTGTGTAAGTACGTGTAAATGTGTGTAAGTGTATGTAAGTGTGTGTAAGTACATGTAAGTGCGTATAGGTATATGTAAGTCCGTGTAAGTGCGTATAAGTGCGTGTAAGTAGTGTAAGTGCATGTAAGTTCGTGTAAGTGTATTCAAGTGCGTTTAAATGCGTATAAGTGCGTGTAAGTGTGTGTAAGTATGTGTAAGTGTGTGTAACGCCTGTAAGTGCATGTAAGTGCGTGTAAGTGCGTATACGTACGTGTAAGTATGTGTAAATGTATGTAAGTGTGTGTAAGTGTGTGTAAATTCGTGTAAGTGTGTGTTAGTGCATGTAAGTGCGTGTAAGTACGTGTAAGTGCGTATAAGTGCGTGTAAGTGTGTGTAGGTTTGTGTGAGTGCGTGTAAGTGCATGTAAGTGTGTGTAAGTACATGTAAGTGTGTGTAAGTGTGTGTAAGTACGTGAAAGTGTGTGTAAGTGTGTTGAACAGCGTATACGTACGTGTAAGTGCGGATAAGTACGTGTAAGTGCATGTAAGTGCATGTAATTGTAATTGTAATTAAGTGCAAGTAATTGTAATTGTGTGTAAGTGCATGAAAGGACATGTAAGTGCGTGTAAGTACGTATAAGTACGTATAATTATGTGTAAGTGTGTGTAAGTGTGTGTAAGTGCCTGTAAGTGTGTGTAAGTGCGTGTAACTGCGTGTAAGTGCGGGTAAGTGCGTGTAAGTGCGTGTAAGTACGTGTAAGTGCATGGAAGTGCGTGTAAGTGTGTGTAAGTGCTTGTAAGTACGTGTAAGTGCGTCGAAGTGCATGTTAGTGTGTGTAAGTGCGTGTAAGTGTATGTAAGTGCATGTAAGTGCGTGTAAGTGCATGTAAGTACGTGTAAGTGCGTGTAAGTGCGTGAAACTGTGTGTAAGTGCGTGTAAGTGCATATATGTGTGTGTAAGTGCGTGTAAGTGCCTGCAAGTGTGTGTATGTGCATGTAAGTGCGTGTAAGTACACGCAACTGCATGTAAGTTTGTGTAAGTACGTGTAAGTGCGCGTACGTGCGTGTAACTGTGTGTAAGTGCGTGTAACTACGTGTAAGTGTGCGTAAGTGCGTGTAAGTGCAGGTAAGTGCATGTAAGTGTGTGTATAGTGTGTGTAAGTGCATGTATGTATTTGTAAGTGCGTGTAAGTACATGTAAGTTTATGTAAGTGCGTGTAAGTTTGTGTAAAAACGTGTAAGTATGTGTAAGCAGATTTAACTGCGCGTAAGTACGTGCAAGTTTGTGTAATTGCGTGTAAGTGCATAAGTATGTGTGTGTAAGTGTGTGTAAGTATGTGCAAGTGTGTGTAAGTGTGTATATGTGCATGTAGGTGCATGTAAGTGTGTGTAAGTGCGTGTAAGTGTGTGTAAGTGTGTGTTTGTACTTGTAAGTGCATGAAAGTGCATGTAAGTACTTGTAAGTATGTGTAAGTACGTGTAAGTGCATGTAAGTGTGTGTAAGTACGTGTAAGTGCGTGTAGGTGCGTATAAGGCCGTGTAAGTACGCGTAAGTGCATGTACGTGTGTGTAAGTACGTGTAAGTACGTGTAAGTGCGTGTAAGTACGTGTAAGTGCGTGTAAGTGCGTGTAAGTATATGTAAGTGCGTGTAAATGCGTTTAAGTGCGTGTAAGTGCGTATAAGCACATGTAAGTGCGTGTAACTGTGTGTAAGTGCGTGTAGGTGTGTGTAGGTGCGTGTAAGTGCGTGTAAGTATGTATAAGTGTATGTAAGTGTGTTTTAGTGCGTGTAAGTGTGTATAAGTGCTTACAAGTACATGTAAGTACGTGTAAGTGCGTGTAAGTGTGTGTAAGTACTTGTAAGTGCGTGTGAGTGTGTGTAAGTACATGTAAGTACGTGTAATTCCATGTAAGTGTGTGTAAGTGGGTGTAAGTGCGTGTAAGTACGTGTAAGTGTATGTAACTGCCTGTAAGTGCATGTAAGTGCGAGTAAGTGTGTGTAATTGCGTGTACGTATGTGTAAGTTTGTGTAAGTGTGTGTAAGTGCGTGTAAGTGCGTGTAAGTGCATGTAAGTGCTTGTAAGTACGTGTAAGTGCGTGTAAGTGCATGTAAGTGTGTGTATCTATGTGTAAGTGTGTGTAACTGGGTGTAAGTGTATGTAAGTGCATGTAAGTGCGTATAAGTGTGTGTAAGTGCGTGTAAGTGCGTGTAAGTGCGTCTAAGTGCTTGCAAGTACGTATATGTACGTGTAAGTGTGTGTAAGTGCGTGTAAGTGCGTGTAAGTGTGTGTAAGCATGTGTAAGTGTGTATAAGTGCGTATAAGTGGGAACAAGTGTGTGTAAGTGCATGTAAGTGCTTATTTGTGCGTATAAGTACGTGTAAGTGCGTGTAAGTGTGTGTAAGTGCGTGCAAGTACGTGTAAGTGTGTGTAACTGTGTGCAAGTGTGTGTAAGTGCGTGTAAGTGCGTGTAAGTATGTGAGAGTGCGTGTAAGTGTGTGTTGGTGCATATGAATATGTGTACTTGTGTGTAAGTGCATATAAGTGTTTGTAACTACGTGTAACTGCGTGTAAGTGTGTGTAAGTGCGTGTAAGTATGTATAAGTGCGTGTAAGTGCATGTAACTGCGTGTAAGTGTGTGTAAGTGTATGTAAGTACGTGTAAGTGTGTATACATGCGCACAAGTGCGTGTAAATGCGTGTAAGTACGTGTAAGTACGTTTAAGTATGTGTAAGTGTGTGTACGCGTGTGTAAGTGTGTTTAAGTAGATGTAAGTACATATAAGTGCGTATAAGTATGTGTAAGTGAGTATGAGTGCGTGTAAGTGCGTGTAAGTGCGTGTAATTGTGTGTATGTGCGTGTAAGTGTGTATAAGTGCGTATAAGTGCGTGTAAGTGCATGTAAGTGCATGTAAGTGCGTTTAAGTGCGTGTAAGTGTGTGTAAGTGTGTGTAATAATGTGTAAGTCTTTGTAAGTGCATACAAGTACATGTAAGTGCGGGTAGGTGCGTGTAAGTTTTTATAAGTACGTGTAAGTGCGTGTAAGTGTAATTAACTGTGTGTAAGTTTGTGTAAGTACGTGTGAGTGTGTGTAAGTGTGTGTAAGTGCGTGTAAGTATGTGTATGTGTGTATAAGTGTGTATAAGTGTGTGTAAGTGCGTATAAGTGCCTGTAAGTGTGTGTAAGTGCGTGAAAGTTCATGCAAGTGCTTGTAAGTGCATGTAATTGTGTGTAAGTGCGTGTAAGTGCTTGTAAGCACGTGTAAGTGCGTGTAAGTGCGTAGAGGTGTGAGTAAGTGCGTGTAAGTGTGTTTAAGCATGTGTAAGTGTGTGTAAGTGCATGTAAGTGTGTGTAAGTACGTGTACGTGCGTTCAACTATGTGTAAGTGTGTCTAAGTACGTGTAAGTGAGTGTAGGTGCGTATAAGTCGGTGTAAGTGTGTGTAAGTACATGTAAGTATGTGTAAGTGCGTGTAAGTGTGTGTAAGTGTGTGTAAGTGCGTGTAAGTGCATGTAAGTATGTGCAAGTATGTGTAAGTACGTGTAAATGTATGTAAGTACAATTAACTGCATGTAAGTGCGTGTAACTGCATGTAAGTACGTATAAGTGCGTGTAAGTACGTGTAAGTGCGTGTAAGTATGTGTATGTACGTGTAAATCCAATTCACTGCATGTAAGTGCAATTAACTGCATGTAAGTACGTATAAGTGTGTGTAAGTGCCTGTAACTGCGTGTCAGTGCGTGTAACTACATGTACGTGTGTGTAAGTGTGTGTAAGTGCGTATAAACACGTGTAAGTGCGTGTAAGTCAATGTAAATGCGTGTAAGTGCATGTAAATACGTGTAAGTACGTGTAAGTGTTTGTAAGTGCGTGTACGTTTCTATAAGTGTGTGTAAGTGTGTGTAAGTGAAATTAACAACATGTAAGTGCGTGCATGTGCGTATAAGTGTGTGTAAGTGTGTGTAAGTGTGTGCAAGTACGTGAAAGTGCATATAAGTACGTGTAAGTGCGTGTCAGTGCATAAAAGTGCATGTAAGTGTGTGTAAGTGCGTGTAAGTACGTGTAAGTGCGTGTAAGTGCGTGTATGTGCGTGTAAGTGCGTGTAAGTGCATGTAAGTACATGTAAGTGCATGAAAGTACGTGTAAGTGTGTGTAAGCGTGTGTAAGTGCATAAGTACGTGTAAGTACGTATAATAACATGTAAGTGCGTACAACGGTGTGTAGCTATGTGTAACTAAGTGTAAGTGCATGTAAGTGTGTGAAAGTGTGTGTAAGTGTATGTAAGTACGTGTAAGTTTGTGTAAGTGCATTTAAGTGCGTGTAAGTGCCTGTAAGTACGTGTAAGTATGTGTAAGTATGTGTAAGTACGTTTAACTGTGTGTAAGTGGGTGTAAGTGCATGTAAGTTCTTATAAGTATGTGTAAGTGTGTGTAAGTGCATGTAAGTGCGCATAAGTGCGTGTAAGTGCATGTAAGTGCGTGTAAGTGCGTGTAAGTGCTTGTTAGTGCATGTAAGTGTGTGTAAGTTTATGTAGCTGCGTGTAAGTATGTATAAGTGCGTACAAGTGCGCGCAAGTGCGTGTAAGTGTGTGGAAGTGCATGTAAGTGCGTATAAGTGTGTGGAACATTGTGGAAGTAGATGTAAGTGTATGTAAGTACGTGTAAGTGTGTGTAAGTGCGTGTAAGTATGTATGAGTGCGTGTAATTGCATGTAAGTGCATGTACATGTGTGTAAGTACGTGTACGTGCATACAAGTACGCTTAAGTATGTGTATGTGCGTATAAGTGAGTGTACGTACGTGTAAGTGCGTGTAAGTACATGTAACTGTGTGTAACTGCGTGTTACTATGTGTAAGTGCGTGTAGGTGCGTGTAATTTCTTGTAAGTGCTTGTAAGTGTGTGTAGGTGTGTGTAACAGGGTTTAAGTGTGTATACGTGCGTGTAAGTGTAGATACATTCTTGTAAGTGCGTGTAAGTGCGTGTAAGTGTGTGTAAGTGCGTGTAAGTGTGTATAAGTACATGTAAGTACATGTAAGTATGTGTAAGTGTGTGTAAGTGCGTGTAAGTGCGTGTAAGTGCGTGTAAGTATGTGTAAGTGGGTGTAAGTGTGCATAAGTGCCTGTAAGTGCGTGTAAGTGCGTACAAGTGCTTGTACGTGCGTGTATGTGCGTATAAGTACGTGTAAGTGTGTGTAAGTATGTGTAAGTGTATGCAAGTGCGTGTAAGTGCGTGTAAGTGCGTGTAAGTGCGTGTAAGAGATTGTAAGTATGTGTAAGTGCGTGTAATGCATATAAGTCCGTCTAAGTGCGCGTAAGGGCATGTAAGTACGTGTAAGTGTGTGCAAGTGTGTATAAGTGTGTGTAAGTGCGTGCAAGTGCGTGTAAGTGCATGCAAGTGCGTGTAAGTGTGTGTAAGTCATGTAAATGTGTGTAAGTGCATGTAAGTGCGTGTAAGCACGTGTAAGTGCGTGTAAGTACATTTAAATGTGTATACGTGTGTGTAAGTGTGTGTAACTGTATGTAAGTGCGTGTAAGTGTGTGTAAGTTTGTGTAAGTGCGTGTAAGTACATGTAAGTGTGTGTAAGTGTGTGTAAGTACGTGTAAGTGCATGTAAGTGCGTGTAAGTGCATGTAAGTGTGTGTAAGTGCATGTAAGTGCGTGTAAGTACGTGTAAGTGGATGTAAGTATGTGTAAGTGTGTGTAACTGTGTGTATGTGTGTGTAAGTACGGAAAAGTGTGTGTAAGTGTGTGTAAGTGCGTGTAAGTACGTGTAAGTGTGTGTAAGTGCGTGTATGTGCATGTAAGTGCGTGTAAGTGTGTGTAAGTACGTGTAAGTGTGTGTAAGTGCGTGTAAGTGCGTGTAAGAGTGTGCAAGTTCGTATAAGTACATGTAAGTACGTGTGACTGCATGTAAGTGCGTGTAAGTGTGTGTAAGTGCGTGTAAGTGCGTATAAGTGTGTGTAAGTACGTATAAGTGCTTGTAAGTGCTTGTAAGTGCGTGTAAGTGCTTGTAAGTGCGTGTAAGTGCATGTAAGTGCGTGTAAGTGCGTGCAACTGTGTATTAGTGCGTGTAACTGCGTGTACTTGTGTGTAAGTGTGTGTAAGTATATATAAGTGCGTGTAAGTGCATGTAAGTGCGTGTAAGTGCGTGTAAGTGCGTGTAAGTGCGTGTAAGTGCGTGTAAGTACATGTAAGTGTTTGCAAGTGCATATAGGTATGAGTAAGTGCGTGTAAGTGCGTGTATTTTTGTAGAAGTGTGTGTAAGTGCGTGTAAGTGCAATTAACTGCATGCATCTACATGTGTGTAAGTACGTGTAAGTGCGTACAAGTACGTTTAAGTATGTGTATGTGCGTATAAGTGAATGTAAGTACGTGTAAGTGCGTGTAAGTACATGTAACTATGTGTAACTGCGTGTAACTGTGTGTAAGTGCGTGTAAGTGCGTTTAATTTCTTGTAAGTGCTTGTAAGTGTGTGTAAGTGTGTGTAAGTGGGTGTGAGTGTGTATAAGTGCGTGTAAGTGTAGATACGTTCTTTTAAGTGCGTGTAAGTGCGTGTATGTGTGTGTAAGTGCTTGTAAGTGTGTGTAAGTACATGTAAGTACATTTAAGTGCGTGTAAGTGTGTGTAAGTGTGTGTATGTGCGTGTAAGTGCGTGTACGTATGTGTAAGTGGGTGTAAGTGTGTATAAGTGCGTGTAAGTGCGTGTAAGTGCGTGCAAGTGCTTGTACGTGCGTGTATGTGCGTGTAAGTACGTGTAAGTGTGTGAAAGTATGTGTAAGTGTATGTAAGTACGTGTAAGTGCGTGTAAGTACGTGTAAGTGCGTGTAAGAGTGTGTAAGTATGTGTAAGTGTGTGTAATGCGTATAAGTCCGTGTAAGTGCGTGTGAGTGCATGTAAGTACGTGTAAGTGCGTGTAAGTGTGTGCAAGTGCGTATAAGTACATGTAACTACGTGTGACTGCATGTAAGTGTGTATAAGTGCGTGTAAGTGCGTGTAAGTGTGTATAAGTGTGTGTAAGTATGTATAAGTGCTTGTAAGTGCGTATAAGTGGTTGTAAGTGCGTGTAAGTGCATGTAAGTGCGTGTAAGTGCGTGCAACTGTGTATTAGTGCGTGTAACTGCGTGTACTTGTATGTAAGTGCGTGTAAGTATGTATAAGTGCGTGTTAGTGCATGTAAACGCGTGTAACTGCGTGTAAGTGTGTGTAAGTGTGTGTAAGTGTGTGTAAGTACGTGTAAGTGTTTGTAAGTGCATGTAAGTATGAGTAAGTGCGTCTAAGTGCGTGTATTTTTGTAGAAGTGTGTGTAAGTGCGTGTTAGTGCAATTATCTGCGTGTAAGTGCGTGTTAGTGCATGTAAGTGCCTGTAAGTATGTGTAAGTGCGTGTAAGTGTGTGCAAGTATGTGTAAGTGTGTGTAAGTACGTGTAAGTGTGTGTAAGTGCATGTAAGTGCGTGTAAGTGCTTGTAAGTGTGTGTAAGTGCGTGTAAGTGCCTGTAAGTGCTTGTAAGTACGTGTGAGTATGTGTAAGTGTGTGTAAGTGTACGCAAGTGCGTGTCAGTGTGTGTAAATGTGTGTAAGTGTGTGTCAGTGTCTGTAAGTGTGTGTAAGTGCATGTAAGTGTGTGTAAGTGAATGTAAGTGTGTATAAGTGTGTGCAAGTACTTGTAAGTGCGTGTATGTGCGTGTAAGTACGTGTCAGTGTGTGTAAATGTGTGTAAGTGTGTGTAAGTGTATGTAAGTCTGTGTAAGTGCGCATAAGTGTTTGTAAGTATGTGTAAGTGTTTGTTAGTATGTGTAAGTGTGTATAAGTGCGTGTTAGTACGCGTAAGTGCGTATAAGTACGTGTAAGTGCATGTAAGTGCGTGAAAGTGCGTATAAGTGCGTGTAAGTGTGAGTAAGTGCGTGTAAGTGCATATAAGTGCGTGTAAGTGGATGTAAGTGCGTGTAAGTATGTATAAGTGCATGTAAGTACGTGTAAGTGTGTGTAACTACACATAAGTGTGTGTAAGTGTGGGTAAGTGTGTGTAAGTGTGTGTAAGTGCATGTACGTGCGTGTATGTACGTGTAAGTACGTGTAAGTGCGTGTAAGTACGTGTTAGTGCGTGTGAGTGCATGTAAGTACGTGTAAGAGTGTGTTACTGCGTGTAAGTGCGTACAAGTGTGTGCAAGTGCGTATAAGTAAGTGTAAGTACATGTAACTGCGTGTAAGTGCGTGTAAGTACGTGAAAGTCCTTGTAAGTGCGTGTAAGTGTATGTAAGTGCATGCAAGTACGTGTAATTGGGTGTAAGTGCGTGTAACTACGTGTTCTTGTGGTTAAGTGCGTGTAAGTGCATATAAGCACATGTTAGTGCGTGTAAGTGTGTGTAAGTGCATGTAAGTGCGTGTAAGTATGTGTAAGTGCATGTAAGTATGTGTAAGTGTTTGTAAGTATGTGTAAGTATGTGTAAGTACGTATAAGTGTGTGAGAGTTTGTGTAAGTGCATGTAAGTGCATGTAAGTGCGTGTAAGTACGTGTAAGTGCGTGTAAGTGTGTGCAAGTATGTGTAAGTACGTGTAAGTGCATGTAAGTGCGTGTAAGTTCATGTAAGTGCGTGTAAGTGCGTGTAAGTGCATGTAAGTGCCTACAAGTGCGTGTAAGTGCATGTAAGGACGTATAAGTACGTGTATGTGCGTGTAAGTAAGTGTAAGTGCGTGTAAGCGCGTGTAAGTACGTGTAAGTCTGTATAAGTGCATAAGTGCATGTAAGTGCGTGTAAGTGCGTGTAAGTGTATAAAACTGTGTGGAACTGCGTGTAAGTGCATGTACGTGCATGTAAGTGTGTCCAAGTACGTGAAAGTGCATGGAAGTGCGTGTAAGTACGTGTAAGTGCATGTAAATGCATGTAAGTGCATGTAAGTGCGTGTAAGTGCGTGTAAGTGCGTGTAAGTGGGTCTACGTGCGTGTAAGTGCGTGAAAGTGCATGTAAGTGTATGTAAGTGCGTATAAGTGGGTGTAAGTGCGTGTAAGTGTGTGTAAGTGCTCAAGTGCTTGTAAGTACGTATAAGTATGTGTAAGTGTGTGTAACTACGTGTAAGTGCGTATAAGTGCATGTAAGTGTGTGTAAGTGTGTGTAAGTGCATGTAAGTATGTGTAAGTGTGTGTAAGTGCATGTTAGTGCGTGTAAGTGCGTGTAAGTGCGTGTAAGTATGTGTAAGTGCGTGTAACTGCGTGTATGTGGGTGTAAGTGCATGTAAGGTCTTTTAAGTCTGTGTAAGTGCGTGTAAGTGCATGTAAGTGCGAGTAAGTCTGTGTAAGTGCATATAAGTGCGTGTAAGTAGGTGTAAGTGCTTGTTAGTGAGTATAAGTACGTGTAAGTGCATGTAACTGCGTGTAAGCATGTATAAGTGCGTACAAGTGCGTGCAAGTGCGTGTAAGTGTGTATAAGTGCGTGTAAGTGCGTGTAAGAGTGTTGAACACTGTGTAAGTAGGTTTAAGTGTATGTAAGTGTGTGTAAGTATGTGTAAGTGCGTGGAAGTATGTGTATCTGCGTGTTATTGCGTGTAACTGCGTGTAAGTGTATGTAAGTGCGTGTAAGTTCATGTAAGTGCTTGTAGGTGTGTGTAATTGCGTGTAAGTGTTTATAAGTGCGTGTTAGTGCGTGTAAGTACGTGTAAGTGCGTGTAAGTGTGTGTAATTTCTTGTAAGTACGTGTAAGTGCGTATAAGTATGTGTAAGTGCGTGTAAGTATGTGTAAGTATGTAGAAGTATATGTAAGTGCGTGTAAGTGTGTGTAGGTACGTGTAAGTGCGTGTAAGTGGGTGTAAGTGTGTGTAAGTGGGTGTAAGTGTATATAAGTGCGTGTAAGTGCATGTAAGTGCGTTCAAGGGCTTGTAAGTGTGTGTATGTGTGTGTAAGTCTGTGTAAGTGTGTGTAATTACATGTAAGTGCATGTAAGTACATTTAAGTGCGTGCAAGTGTGTGTAAGTGTGTATAAGTGTGTGTAAGTACGTGTAAGTACGTGTAGGTGCGTATAAGTCCGTGTAAGTGCCCGTAAATGCGTGTAAGTACGTGTAAGTACGTACCAGTGCGTGTAAGTGCGTGTAAGTATGTGTAAGTGCGTGTAAATGAATGTAGGTGCATGTAAGTGCGTGTAAGCACATGTAAATGCGTGTAACTGCGCTTAAGTGCGTGTAAGTGCATGTAAGTGCGTCTAAGTGCGTGTAAGTGTGTGTAAGTGCAAAAGTGCGTGTAAGTGCGTGTAAGTCTGTGTAAGTGCGTGTAAGTACATGTAAGTGTGTGTAAGTGCGT
>SZWC01000189.1:491174-531088 GCA_023375785.1 Penium margaritaceum
GTGTAAGTGCGTGTAAGTGCGTGTAAGTATGTGTAAGTGCGTGTAAATGAATGTAGGTGCATGTAAGTGCGTGTAAGCACATGTAAATGCGTGTAACTGCGCTTAAGTGCGTGTAAGTGCATGTAAGTGCGTCTAAGTGCGTGTAAGTGTGTGTAAGTGCAAAAGTGCGTGTAAGTGCGTGTAAGTCTGTGTAAGTGCGTGTAAGTACATGTAAGTGTGTGTAAGTGCGTGTAAGTGTATGTAAGTGTGTGTAAGTGCGTGTAAGTGCGTGTAAGTGTGTGTAAGTGCGTGTAAGTACATGTAAGTGTGTGTAAGTGCGTGTAAGTACGTGTAAGTGCGTGTAAGTACATGTAAGTGCATGTAAGTGTATGTAAGTGCATGTAAGTGCATGTAAGTGCGTGTAAGTACGTGTAAGTGGATATAAGTACGTGTAAGTGTGTGTTACAGTGTGTATGCGTGCGTAAGTGCGGATAAGTGTGTATAAGTGCTTGTAAGTGCGTCTAAGTAGGTGTAAGTACGTGTAAATGCATGTATGTGCGTGTAAATGCGTGTAAGCTCGTATGAGTACGTGTAAGCGTGTGTAAGTGCGTGTAAGTGCGTGGAAGTGTGTGCAAGTGCATGTAAGAACGTGTAAGTACGTGTAACTGCATGGAAGCGCATGAAAGTGCCTATAAGTGCGTGTAAGTGTGTGTAAGTGCTTGTAAGTACGTGTAAGTGCTTGTAAGTGCGTGTAAGTGCTTGTAAGTGCATGTAAGTGTATGTAAGTGTGTGTAAGTGCGTGCAACTGTGTAAAAGTGTGTGTAACTGCGTGTACTTGTGTGTAAGTGCGTATAAGTGTGTACAAGTGCGTTGAAGTACATGTAAGTGCGTGTAAGTGCGTGTAAGTGCGTTATAAGTGCGTATAGGTGCGTGTAAGCATGTGTAAGTTTTTGTAAGTGCATGTAAGTATGTGTAAGTGCGCGTAAGTGCGTGGATGTTCGTATAAGTGCATTTAAGTGCGTGTAAGTGTAATCAACTACGTGTAAGTGCGTGTTAGTGTGTGTAAGTGTGTGTAAGTGTGTGTAAGTGTGTGTAAGTGTGTGCAAGTACGTGTAAGTGCATATAAGTACGTGTAAGTGCATGTAAGTATGTGTAAGTACTTGTAAGTGTGTGTAAGTGCATGTAATTGCATGTAAGTAGGTGTAGGTATGTGTAAGTGCGTATAAGTGTGTGTAAGTGTGCACAAGTACGTGTAAGTGTGTGTAAGTGTATATAAGTGTGTGTAAGTGTGTGTAAGTGTGTGTAAGTGCGTGTAAGTGCATGTAAGTATGTGTAAGTGTATGTAAGTGCGTGCAAGTGCTTGTAAGTACGTATATGTGTGTCTAAGTGCGTGTATGTGTGTATAAGTGCGTATAAGTGTGTGTAAGTTTGTGTAAGTATATGTAAGTACGTCTAAGTGCGTGTAAGTGTGTGTAAGTATGTGTAAGTATGTGTAAGTACGTGTAAGTGTGTGTAGGTGTGTATAAGTCCTTGTAAGTGCGCGTAAGTGCGTGTAAGTACGTGTCAGTGCGTGTCAGTATGTGTAAGTGTATATAAGTGCATGTAAGTACGCGTAAGTGCATGAAAGCACGTTTAAGTGCGTGTAAGTGTGTGTAAATGGGTATAAATGCGTGTAAGTACATGTAAGTATGTGTAAGCACATATGAGAGTGTATAACTGCGTGTAAGTGTGTGTAAGTGCGTGGACATGCGTGTAAGTACGTGTAAGTGCGTGTAAGTGTATGTAAGTGTGTGTAGGTATGTGTAAGTGCATGTAAGTTTATGTAAGTGTGTGTAAGTGCATGTAAGTATGTGTAAGTGCATATAAGTGCGTGTAAGTGTGTATAAGTGCTTGTAAGTGCAACAAGTGCGTGTAAGTGCATGTAAGTGCGTGTAAGAACGTTTAAGTGCATGTAAGTTTGTGTAAGTGTGTGTAACTTCATACAAGTGCTTGTAAGTGTGGATAAGTGTGTGTAAGTTGATAACCCCAATTTTGCCGCGCACAATACTTCTTTCGCTCTTTCTAATTTCGCGTTTGGTCTGCTCTCCGATTTAGCTGTCCGCGATTTTGCTCGCCACTCCTTCGCTACCTCTCCTTGTCTTCCGCGGATGCTTTGCACCTTCTGGGTCCCCGTCGTGGGCAGTGCTCTACGGCTCCCTCCTTGCCAGCACGAGAGTCCGCCACCTCGTGGCCTCTGACTCCTTTGCTCGCGGAATCCCGTTCTGCGGTCGTGTGCAAGGCCGCGGAGTCGCCAACAGCACTCCTTACCCGTCTTGTATTCCCTGGTGATGACAGCACTTACCAGAATCTTGGATTGCTCTCAAGAAGGATGGATTGAGCAGTATGTTTCGCGCGCACCTAGAGGATAAGTATTCGTCCTCCGCGGAACAACTCCGTGGAGAGCACGGTTGCTACTTCCTCAACAGGTGCGGATCTTGGAGGGTGGAGCGTGGGTGTGAACCAAGACTAGTACTTGCGCGGATTGAAGAGACAGAAGGACTCTTGGGCTCATGAGCGGGAAATAGACTTGCATTAACTCAAGTTATAAGAGATCAGACAAATGGTCAGCATTGGTCATAGATCTGTCATCTCCGCTACGCCACTATTTTATAACCACCAAAACTAGCTCTCTAAGACACCTCCCATCACTCCTTCCCTTATTTCGGACTCCGCACGGCGCGCTACACGCACCGCGGGTCTCGTCCTTGACACACACATACACACACTCTTCACTACTATATTTCCTTGTTCTGCCACTACATCTTCCTATAATCTGTGGCTTGGACGTTCGCGGTCTTGTGTTCTTCCTTGAATCTTTGTCTTCGCGCGGTGCGTCCTCCCGGTCCTCCTGCTTGATTATCGCTGCCCACCCTGAGCTCTCATTGGTCGAGCTTCCCATTGACGTCTGGTCCTGCCGTCGTGCGTTTCTACACGCCCGCCGCTGTAGCTTCTCCGCTGCTTGACCCATGTTCCCTTCTCACCGCGGACTCTCACATTGCTCTTCCTCCCTTTCCTCTTCTTCCACGACCATTTTTGCCTCCTGGCGGCAACGTTTCCCGCCTCTTCTCCCCGATTGCTTCTAGACTCCGCGCCATCCCATGCTCTACCGCAATTGTATCGTGGGAGCCAGCATGCCTTGCGCATTCTCTGACACTCCACGGTTCCCCTGTTATCCTCCTCCGCGGATCACTGGCCGCGGAGGCTTGGTTCCGTGGATCTGTGGATGGCGGTGATCTCTCCTCCGCGGATCCATCTTTTCCTCAGTGAAGATGCGGTGGATCCTTGCCTGACACTGATGACCCCAACCCCCCTTTTCCAAGACTCTGTCCCAGAGTCTCCTTATTGCATCGGGCGAGTGAACTTTCCTTAGGGAGCTGGCCGCTGCTGCTGTTGGTAAGGGCGGCAGTAGGTTTCCGCCTCTCCACCTTCACGCTGATACCGCGTGGAGCATTCCTGATGCACATATAGCTGGCAGCCCTCACACCTGGCTCCGGCGGTGATATCTTCCGCGCCCAGTCTCTTTTTTCAGGTGGAGTAGTAGGGGATTCGTTCGTATGTCCTGTAGCTGGTACAGCGGTACACCGTCAGCTCCTCCTCATTCCTGCCCACCTCTGTGGTGCACTGTGCGTGGGCCCATCCTCCGCAGTGCTCACAATGGCACGCTGTCCCTGTGATAAGCTCCATACATCTGTCTCCGCAGCACTGCAGTCCAAAGTTCTGCGCATCCCCGTTTGCTTTCCTAGGCTGTGCCAAGCATTGGTGGCATGTCCATACTCCTTCCTTGCCCCTCTTGCCGCACCGCAGATGGCACATTTTCAAGCACATGCCACATCCCTTGCCGAACTCCGCCATCCCTTCGTGGCAGGCTGCGCAAGTAGGTTCTCGGGTCTCCGCGATGAAGTTGATGTAGCAATCTGCCTCGAGGAGCTCATTGCCCACACATTGGTGGCATTGGCCCTTTCAGGCGAAGTCGCCGGCCACCAGGCATTCGCGGTGCGCAAACCTTGTGCAGACAACACATTTTTCCCCATCTTGTACGGTCTTTAGGCATGTGGGGCATGCCGCGGATTGGTGCCCTTCCATTCCCGGTTCCTCCTCTTCCTCTGATTCTTCCTCTTCCTCTCCCTCATTCACTTGCGATGCCCTGCGAATGCCTCGTTGCCTCTTGACCTCCTCCCTGCACCTCCTACACACCGCAGCCCCGCTTTGCCCTCCGCGCCCATCACGAGGTGGGGCTAAGCAACCGGTGCAGATCTTGCGCAGGCATCCGCCACAGTCCTGCACCTCCACTCCCTACCACTGGCCGCATTGAGCACATTTCTTTTCTTCCAGTTCCTTCCTCCTTATCTCTTCCGCCGCGACCCGTCCCTCCGCCTGCCACTACCTTATTGTGGCCCGGGAAACAAAACGCGGACCTCTCTTTTGCTCTGGAGGCCCTTCTTCCTTCTCTTCCTCCTCCTCCTCCTCCTCTGGGTCCCATCTCCCGTGGGGCGGCGCTCCCCTAGCACTGGGTCCTGCTCCCACTTCCTCATCCCTTTTCTTCGCGGCCTCCTGTTCAGCAGCCTCCTTTAGGCATCGCAGGCAGGTTCGATTTTGTCCGATGCAGGTCTTGGATGCTCCGCCGGCGTACTGATGCACTCGATTCCCGCATACCCGGCACAGCACCTTGAGGAGTGGTTCAGCAGGGAGGTTCTCTCCGCACCACACACACGGGCTCGTGTAGTCAGCCAGGGCCTTATCGCTCATGGGCATCCTCGTCTGCGGTGGTACCTTCTGGGGTAGCTGCAGGGATACTCCCGTTGGGGTCCGCTCGGACTGCGATTCAGGTCTGCCTTCAGACTCCTCCTTTCCCTGGTCCCGCGGCTTTCCCTGCTCTTGTCGTCTCTTCTCCTGCTGCTCTTGGTGTTGCTCTCGCCTCCGCGGCTCGCGTTGTTGTTCCTTCTGCACCTCCTCCGCGGCAAGTTCGCAGACATTGGATTCCTCCTCCTCAACCTCCTCTGGTTCCTGGCTCCATTCTTGCTCTTGCTGTGACACCTGCCCTTCGCAGATGTCTAGCACCTCTTCCGCTCTCCATCCCCTTGAGCCCTTCCGCTGTCCCAGAGGCGGTAGGCGACCTCCCGCCCCGGGGATGTGCGTGTGCCATGCAGGTGGCAGCAGCACAAATTCCATGGCCGAGTTGCTGCGGTCGCTAAACCCTTCCGGTCCCTCCAGCCATACTTGCCCCGCCTCCATGCTAGCCACGCGGTACACCTCCCGCGGCTCCCCTGCCTCTCTCCCAGCGCTGGGGAAGGGGCAGAGATACACTAGGTGGCCTTCCTTGATGGGCCCATGGTTCAGCCGTCAGTTTGCCGCGTCACATCCGTGCAAGGCAGCGACCGAACCTCTCAACCGCGCCTCCGCCCGCATGGCCTTTGTCCGCTCGCAGTGCTCGCGGAACCATTCCGCGACCGCCTTGTCCTTCTCATCCTCCGAGAGTTTCTCTTGCTCCTCCGGGGCAAGCGGTAGCCTCAGCGGCTTCTCGGGCATGCCCATTGCCGCACGCGGTAGTTGTCCGAAGAGTAGTATGTGGGGTGAGAAGGAGGTTGCTTGGTTGGGTGTCGTGTTGATGAAGTGAGCAGTTTTCCTCAGCTTCTAAGTCAAGTTGCTGCCCTCCGCAGTTGCCACTGCCCTCACTCGTATGTCGTGCACCCGCTCCACTTGCCCTTGTGACTCTGGCCGGTACCACCCGGAGTGAACATGGTGGACCCCCCACTCCTCCAGTTCCTCTCTGAAGGCCCCCATGAACTGCGTGCCATTGTCACTCTGCACCACGCTGCAGCCACCAAAGAGGTAGAAGATTTCCTCGCGGATGAACCTCGCCGCGGTGGCTGAACTCTTGTTGGGCACAGTGCGGACCCAGAGATATTTCGTGAAGTGGTCCACCGCTGCAATCCAGTATCGGTTCCCTTGGTCGCGGTGTGCGCGGGGGCCGTGGAAGTCGATGATAATCTTTTCCAACGGCTCGCCCATAGGGGAGGGTTGGAACAACGGCTGGTCCCACGGCGTGGCTTTCCGCGCTCGTTCGTAGGGGGCGCAGTGTTGCACCACATCTTTGATGATAGCCTCCAGGTTTGGCATGTGGATGATGGGCATCACGAGATCTTTCAGTGCCTGCACACCAGTGTGATGGTGGCGGTGGTAAGCCTCCACAACTGCCTTGTGCAACGTTGGTGGGGGCACCCACAAGACACGTGGAGTTATCCTCCAGAGACAACCGTCCTCCCATGCGTACTGCTCACACAGACGAGCTAGGTCGTCCTTTTTCCTACGGTCGAATTCCACGCCCAGCCGTACTTCCAGGTCCGCGTACACCTTCTGCGCCTCGGCCTTCTGCTGTTCCTTGCTGCTGGCGCAGAGTAGGATGTGGGCGGTCTGCCAGATCTGCCAGTCTTGTGTTTTCATGGGCCCCTTCCTCCCCGCTTTCTCTCTCACTACTTCCCCTGGCTTCCACTTCGTCTTTGGCACTCTTGCCGGCAATCGGCACGCTTGCCACCCATCCTACTCCGCTTTCATCACCTAGAACTTCTTGCAGTTCTCTTCATCATAGACCGGTGGCTCTCTGTCCCAAGGGTCAGGTGCAGGGAAGAGCTGAAGGATTCCGACCGCTCAAAGCTCTCCTTCATCCCACTACTCCTGCAGCCTGCTCTCAGCGGGGCTGCTCGGGCGTCTGCCGCGTCCACCAGCGCGGTGCAGCTCAATTACCTCCTCCTTCCTGTGTGGAGCCGTTCGTATAGCCCGCAGTAATCCCTGGCTACGTGTGAGGGGTTGTTCCTCTTCCGAGTCTCCCGGTGACTCACTGATTTTGGAAACCACCATCACCGCCTCTTTCTCCACGCGTCCCCTCCTTTCCAGTACCTTGCATGCAGCTGCTGTCATGGCCTCTCCCAAGACAGGCCACAGTGGAGCCGGCACCATTTCTGCTGGCATGTGGACTTTGCGAAGTACTGCCATCATAAGCTCTACTGCCTGCGCCGCTTCCCGGTGGGCCTGCGCCAACTGTTCCGAAGTCACGCCGGGACTGGGGCCCTCATGTGCCCGAGGTTGTTTCTCTTTCCGTAGCTCCGCGACCGCTTCCTCTTCTGCCTTCCTCTTTCCTTTCGGAGCAAGAGTTGTTTCCTCCTGGAAAGTCTGTGCCGGCTCCTCACTTTGGCTGGTGTCTGCTGGCGCTGTTATTCTAGTCTAGCTCAGTGTCGTTGCTGCTTTCTGCACCACTGCCGCCACTCGGGCCTGAAGTTGTGCCTTTCGTCGTAGGGAGCCAACGGATGGGTCCGGGCGGTAGCACTTGACGCCAGCCTTGTACCTCTTCCCCATCTTCTGTTCTCCTTTTGTTCTTGCCTGCCTCGCAGCGGTCCTGTCTACTGTTGCTTCCCTTACTGCCTCCGTCGCTGTACTACCCGCTCCCACTCTGACCGCCTCCGCGGTTGCCTGATTCTCTGTTGCTACCTGTGCCTCCGTGGCTGCTGCCCCTGCTACCTTATCTGTCCCTCTTGCCGTTGCCTCTGCTGTCACTACTCCTGTTGCCTGTTCCTCTGCTTTTTCCGCTTTTGCTGCTGCTGCTATTGCCTCTACTTCTGCCGCTTCTACTGCTGCTGCTACTGCCTCTGCCACCGCCACTGCCATCGCTGCTTTTGCTTCCCCCATGATTTCCCTTATGAGTTCTTCTGCAGCTTCCTTGTCTTTCTTAGCTGCCGCCTCTCGTTCCTTGGCCAATCAAGCCTCCGTCGCCGCGGCCTCTGCGGTCACCCGTTCTGTCTAAGCTGTCTCTTCCTCCCATTCCTTCCGCAGG
Organism: Penium margaritaceum; assembly: GCA_023375785.1. Lineage (NCBI taxonomy): Eukaryota > Viridiplantae > Streptophyta > Zygnematophyceae > Desmidiales > Peniaceae > Penium > Penium margaritaceum. The sequence goes on from SZWC01000189.1 coordinate 499,018, forward strand.
CGTTCCTGCATCTGCTGCAACTGAGGGGAGGGCTGGGTGTATTTGCGTGCCTCCTCCACCTCCGCATCCTTCCTACTCTACTCCTCTCGGCATATTTCCGCTGCCTCCTTGGCCCAGTGTCGTACCTCTTCTTACTTGACGTTCAGTCCCTTTCCTCAAACCACGGTCTAGTGTGTCTTCGCAACCGCTGCCGCTACCCTAGTGTGTATCACATTCTGGAGCGTCAGCGTCCAGCATTTTTCCATGGCTTCCATCCAGCATCCCTCAGGTACCTGGGTGTCCGCAAGCCGCGATCTTTCTTCTTGCGGGTACTGAGCGCTCCATCTGGCATAGACAAGGTTGAGCAAATATCCCCACCTCCATTTGTCTGCCGCGGACCTCCGCCGCGGTGCCTCTGCCAATCCAGGTGTCTGGTCATTCACATGGTACATGATGAGGGCTCTAGCCCTCTCCTAGAGCACATACACGTACCATCTCTCTGGACTGCTCCGCTGGTCCTTCCGCACCCAGTTCCACCACACTCGAGCGGCTTCCAGTGATGGGTCTGCCCGCTTGGTGTCCAGTAGCTCCGCGACACCAGTCATGTCACTGGCCACCCCTGGTTTGATGCTCAGGCTATCCCGCAGTGCCAAAACAAGGCGCTCTGCACCTGCTGTCTCCAGCAGGAGCACCTGCCTCTCGTGCACACCGAGGGCCAGTACCCCCGTGGCTGCTCCCTTTAGTACTACCTGCCACATCTTGCTGAATAGTGAATCCTCGAATTCCGCGCGGATCACTTTCGGAATTTCTGTCAGCAGCTAGAGCATGACGCTGCTTACCACCTCCAGCAGTAGGGCTTCCTGTGGCTACTCTCCGCTGTCTCCCGAGCTTTCCTCAAGGTACGTTCTCGCCCCCTCCATCACCGTGCCCGTGCCCAGCAGGGGACGTGCGAGCTGCCGAGTTGGACTACCGCGCGAGGCTTGTGGCAAGTGAGAGAGCGCCGTCGTGGCCGGGGAAGGGACTGGAGTAACCAGGGTTCGAGCTTCATCTCGCGGGCTTGGTGTTGGGATGGCGGTTGTTGTTGCCGCTGCCTACGTGGCTCCTACTGCTGGCTCCAGGCGTCTGAATATCCGCGTTGGTATGCTTGCGGCCGGGCCTTGTTGCGATGGGCCTGGTGATTTGGCCACAGGTGGCGTGACCTACGTTGGTGTTCGTTTCGCAGGACTGGACCGCGGTGGGATTGTCGCTGCTGGTCTTGTGGTTGGTGTCAGGGTCATCCCTGCAGCCAAACTGGGCCGTGGTGAGGCCGCAGCCGCTACTGGGGTGGCCGTCACTGGTGTTGGCAGAGTTCTCGTCACCGAGCCAGGTTGGGACACGCCTGTTGCAGTCGTAGGTGGTGCTAAAGTCCTTGCAGGTGCGGTCCTTGTCGTAGGGCATTGCCGCGGTAGAGCCGCTGTTCCCGTTGGTGGTGTTCGTGTCCGTGCTGGGCGGTGCCCCGTGCCCGTGTTAAGAGCAGGGCGGCGTAGCTGCCGCCAGGAGGATCCACCCCCGCGCGATAAAGGCGCGGACCCCGTGCCTTGATTGCGTGCCATGTCGGATGATCCGCGGGCGAGAGCCCAGCTGCGCGTTATCCACCGAGTGTGTCGAGCGCCAGTGAGAGCTGAGTCGAAAGTGGAGAGGACCGCTCTCGGAGATGGCCGATGCGAGGTAAAGAGCGGGGTGAATGATCGAATGCCGGAACTGGAAATGAGGCTGAGGATGCCGGCACCGATTAACATATCCACTTGGCGCGGCGCGAGCCAGTCCGCCGCGAGCAAAATATTGTACGTGCGGACATCGCAGACCTGGACGGTTTGAGCCCCATGTACATTCGCCACCTGCATGGGGAGGCCCGCGATTTGTCCGAGCGGCGCGTCAATGTCTCTGGTGGAGATGGAGAAGCGTAGTCGAGTGGGTTGGATGAGGTGCTGCATGTGGAGCGAGCAGACCATCCGGAGCGCAATCGTTGTATGAGTGGCGCCAGTGTCCATGATGGCCACGAACTTGCGGCCACAGATCCACAAGTAACACCACACCACGTGGACATCCGGGGGTGCTGGCGGTCCGGGGGTGAGGGTCGCGGGTGCCCAGGTGCGTGATGCACGTGCAGCGGCACCGCATACACTAGAGTGGGTGAGAATGATGCTTCGGGATAACAGGCGGATGCCGGTTAGGCTGTCTCGCGTGCATGAGAGGCGGATGCCAAGAGGGGAAAGGGAGGCATTGTGAGTGCTAAAGAGGGCGTGAAGACGTTTTGCAGACTCAGGGGTGTGAAGGAGGAATTCTACGAAAGTGAGGGGATGGCAATTCTCAAGAAGTGTTGTGGCGGGAGCAGGAGAGTGTGGTTCGCTCAATGGGGAAGTCTGTGGTGGCGCAGCGGACGTTCGCGAGGCTCGCGGGTTTGCCTGTCGTGGAAGAATATGGTGAGTAATTCCCTCCAACGTCCAACCGCGGATGGTAGGGTTGTACTTGCGAGCAAGCTGCAGGCCTGACACAGAGATGGCTGGTAGAGTCTCCGCGACGGTCCACTACGCGGCGGGATCGAGCTCATTCAAGAGTTGCAAGGCGACCTCCTGTTCCTCCTCGTCGAATTCTCTTGCCACTCCCTCCCATTCTGCCTCAGTGGGTGGATGTGGTGTTCCGACATCTGAAGCAGGTCCTGTATCATTTAGAGGTGCCTCCCCTATGTGTGGCGGTGTATGGCCTGGATCTGGCCAGCCGGTGCGCGGAAGTTGGCTCTGGGCATCCGCGTTGCGGTTTGCAAGTGCAGGCTGATACTTGATCTTCATGTTGTAACCCTGGAGAAGGAGTGCCCACTTGGCTAGGATGCCCTTGTGGGTTTGAGTAGTGAGGAGCCACTATAGCGCCTGATGGTCTGTGAAATCCATGAACGGCTTGCCATTCTTGATGTAGTCGCGAAAGTGTTGGAGTGCCCAGAGAACAGCCAGACATTCGCCCTTCACCGGAGGGTACTTTTGCTCCCCATCAGTGAGGGCCCTACTGGCGTAGGCGATCACCCTCTGCATGGGTTCCTGCACCGTCTGGGAGAGGATGGCCCCAAGCCCGTCCCGCGACCAGTCGGTGGTGATGGAGAATGGGAGATTGAAGTCGGGAAACTCGAGCATGGGTGCGGTAACGAGGCGGTGCTTGATTTCTTTGCAGGCGTCCGCACAAGCTGAAGTCCATCCAAATGGCACGTCCTTCTGCGTCAACTCCTGGAGCGGCTTGATGATGCGCGCATGGTCACGCACAAACTTTCGGTGGAATGAGACAAATCCTAGGAAGATCTTCACTTGTCCTGCGGAAGTGGGCTGACGCCACTCCTGTACTGCGGCGATCTTTTCTGGGTCCGTCTTGCTGCCATCCGCGCTCATCACGAAGCCCAGGAACTCCATTTCTGCGGCTCAAATGGAGCACTTGGTTGCCTTGAGCTTCAGGTTGGCTCTTCGGAGGGCAGCGAAGACGGCAGCCAGTGAGGAGAATAGTTCCTCGAAGGTGTGGGCCGCGACCATGATGTCGTCAATGTAGTAGCTGACATTGGGGATTCCGCGGAGGGTGGAGTCCATGACCCGCTGAAATGTCGCGCTTGCGTTACGGAGTCCAAAAGGCATTTGTGTAAACACATCTAGGCCTTCCGGTGTCACAAACGCAGTTTTAGCGATGGATTCCGGGTGCATATGAACGGCGTGAAAGGCAGCCTTCACATCGAGTTTTGCGAACCATCCGCCACCCTGCTAGCGCTCCTGTATGTCAACAATCAGAGGCATGGGGTAGGCATCTTCCTTGGTCACACGGTTGAGATCGCGGAAGTCAACGCAGAATTGACTGGACCTGTCCGGCTTCCCAACTATGACCAGAGTGACACCAGGGATTGACGATTGGGACAATCACCCCCTGCGCCTTGAGCTCCGCGAGCCCCTCTATGATGATCTTTTCTTGCTGCGGGAGGATGCGCCGCACCTTCTGTTTTGTGGGTGCGGAGTCCCTTGTAGAAATGACATGGAAGGCTTCCACGGCCCCCAGATCAACAGCGGAACAAGCGAAGATGTCCGTGAATGCGTCCAGCATATCGCAAAAGTCCTGCTTTTGTGCGGGCGAAAGTCGTGAATGGAGCATGTGATCCCATCGCGGTGGTGGTGATGGTGCTGTTTCGCGGAGCGGGTATAATTCCTCTTCTTCTTCGAGTTGATGGCCACCTCCTAGGATTCGTTGTCCCCTCTGCCACAGTCCCAGGGGGTTGGTTTGTACTCCGGGCTCGCTTGACTCCCCCGCAAGTACCTGCCATTCTCTTGTGGTGACCTGTTCCGTGGCACGCATGTCAGCCGCGATGGATGGCCACCTACTTGTATGAGCTTGAGAGTCCTCTGCCGCTACATCCAGGAGGGAGAAGGATTTGTTGCCGGTCACAGGCACCGCTACCTTGTCTTCGATGGCAATGGAGCAAAATGAGTCTTCCTCATAAGCGGAACTGAGTTGCATGATTCCGAGGGAGAAAAGAAGGTTGGCCCGTCGCGGTGCCAGGTAATCCATGCCCAGGTGTACGTCATACGTCCTGGCCTGCGTGACTTGGACGTTCAATGGTTCATGAAGAGATCCCACCTGCATGGGTAGGCCATGAATTTCCCCATCTCCATAGTCCATTCCGCATGCTCAGTTGGTGAAAAGGCGTCGGGTAGGGAGGATGCGGTCTGTCCATCCGACCACTAGGAGGACGCGGAACGCCACAGTGGTGTGAGTGTCCCCTGTGTCAATTTTGGCCAGGAATTTCCTTCCACATATCCAAACCATGCAGCAGGCGACCTCGTAATGGTTGTCATCACGACGCGGTGGTTCCAAGGGCTGTGGTGCCCATCCCCATTCTTCTTCCGCAAGGCTCAGCGCGAGTGAAGTGTTAGGCACCGCACGGCGGGTTATCTGCGTACCAACCTTGGGCGCGGTGCAGATAAGGGAGATGCCCACAGCTTGGAGGCGTTGAATGGCTCTCGAGAAGTCCTCCTTTAGTCGCGATGCGATCTCTGGGTGGATGCGGAGGAACTCAAAGAAGTTTACTTCCGCAATGGGAGTGGTGAATAGACGCTGGATGGGATCAGAGCTTCCCTCCGTGGCGGCTGGGGCTGTTGGAGGCGCTGGCAAAGATGAGGCAGGTTGCTTTTCCGCTGCGGGTGGTGGTTTTGCCTGCCGTCGTTTCTCTGGCACGACGGTACGTTTAGCCATTTCCTCTTTGAATCGTTCCTCCGCAGCCTCTGCCTTGTGCCGCATATCTTCCTGTACTCTGGCGGCAATCTGTAGGTCCCATCCGCGCAAGCCTAATTCTTTGGCTCGTGCAATGAGAGTGGTCTCCGCTGCAGTGGGAGGCAACTCTGTAGTCTCGTCCTCCGCCATCGGCAGCCCAAGCTTGACATTGCGGGCTCCGCTCGTGGAGTTCGCGGGTGCCTATGGATTGGGCAGAATGTGCTGATCTCCCGGGGCAGCCTGGGTTTGATGATCCGGTGCCTGCCGCCCAGCTTGCGTCTACTGCTGAGGCTGCTGATCTTGCCATGGTTGATTATAATATCACTGCCACTGCTGTTCCATAGGGTCCTGTTGCATAGGATCAGTTCGCGGAACGCCCTGTATTTTTCGCGGTCATTCTTGAGCGATGTGCTCCAGGCTTTGGCAGGTGTAGCATGCCTTAGGCTTGGGTTGGGAGGCCTGTGCCGATGTTGCTGGAGTATGAGAATCTCCACCCTAGTGCTGTCGCGTCGACCGTTGTCGTGTGGAAATGGCTGTGGCGTCTTGCACCGCATCCTGCAGTGATTGGTAGCGCTGAGGGATCATCAGACTGCTGATCTCATCGGGAAGCGCGCGGATGAGATTTTGCAGGAGGACCCACAGCGGCAATCCTTCCCCTTGAGGGTTCTTCGCGATTGATGCCCAAGCGAGGAACTGATCCAAAAACCTTTGGATGTCGGTGTCCTTCCGCATGACCTCCTTTTCAATTTTGCGGAGTGCTTCTTCCTTGGTCAGCCGCTTGAAGCGCTAAATCAGTGCGTTGCCAAAATCCTCGAAGGAGTTGAATGACGCGCGACATTGTACCAGTCCTCCGCAGCACCCTAAAGATGGAGCTCCGCGGTGGCCATGCAAAGGTCTCGTGGGATCCGTCCTATGCTGGCATGTATCGTTATCTGCTTCAACCATGTTCATGGGTCCTCTTCAGGGGTTCGTTTGAAGATCTCCAGCCGCGGAATGTTGGCTGGTTGTGCACGTCATTATTGCAGGTGGGGCACTGTATTTCGGTTGGCCATGGATGTCACCGCGGAGAATGGGTGCGTGGTTGGAGGGGGGGGGTTGGAGTGCGCGGCCGTGACCGCCGAGTAACCCACGTGACTAGTTTGCGGCTGCCCCTGGGCTACAGGTGTGGGGTTGCTCATTAGGGCTGTCGCTAGAAGAGCATAGTAATGAGTCGCAGGGATGGCCTGCGTCGCGTAGGGTGCGGAGTAGAAGGTAGTCCCAAGGGGCGGTGCGTGTGTGTTCGGGGCGGCGGGGACCGTAGGCCCTGGCAACGAGTAGCTCTAAGGTAGAGGGTGTGACACTGGAGAGTGGTAGAGCAGGTGGGCGGTAGATACCGCAGGGGCCATGGTGGTATCTGGATTCGGCGGGAGAGCAGGGTAGGTGGAGTGGGGTGCTGTCGTCTGCACCTGGCTGGTATGTAGTGCTAGATGGACCGCAATCCCAGCTGGCGCGGTACCGATTGGTTTTTGGCGATAGACTGGATGTCCAACCGCCAGAGGCATTAGTTGCGACGTCATGGGGGTCGATGGTTGCTATGACAGTATCTGCTGCATGGGTACCTACGGTGGCATTCCCGCCGCGGAGGGCGTGGCCCAGGTGTCCATCATCACCCAGCCTGGTGGGGCTGTGGTAGAAGAGATTGTTGCGGGCCCCGCGTACGGCAGAATCCCTTGTAATGCTGGGTTGGGCTTTGGCTGGGGCCCTGTGAGTGACTGCTGGGTCGAGTGAGATGGCTGCGGAATCAAGGGAGGTTGGTGCATCATGCCCCCTCTTTGTTCCCCTTGCGGTGTTCCTTGCCATCCAGTAAATTGTGGGCTGTGGGTCACCGTTGCCCTCACGCTTGGTGTTACTGGGATCTCCGCGGCTGTCAACCGCGGATTCACCTGTAGGGATACTCCTTCCATCGCGTTGGATAGTCCAACCCCGGCTATCTGACCCCCTTCCGCGTGTTCTGCTGTGGGTGAGTGGTGCTGCTGCCTCGTCTTCGGCATCACAGGTGACCCGCCCTGTTGTTTGGTACACACTTCCTGTAGAGGTTGTCTCATCCCCCTTTCTCTGGAGACAAGAGGAGGCGAGGAGGTTGTAATCCCTGCTAAGGGCGCAGATGGCAGGTGATCCTCCTCTGCTATCCATGACTGCTGCACTCCGCCGCGCCGTTGGTAAACCGTGTAAGTGCGTGTTAGTGCGTGTAAGTACGGGTAAGTGCGTAAAAGTGTGTGTACGTGCGGGTTAGTGTATGTAAGTGTGTGTAAGTGCGTGTAAGTGCGGATAAGTGCGTGTAGATACATGTAAGTGCGTGTAAGTGCGTGTAAGTGCGGATAAGTGCGTGTAGATACGTGTAAGTGCGTGTAAGTGTGTGTAAGTGTGCGTAAATGCTTGTAGGTATGTGTAAGTACGTGTAAGTGCGTGTAAGTGCGAGTAGGTGTGTGTAAGTGCGTATAAGTGTGTGTAAGTGCGTGTAAGTGTGTGTAAGTACGGGTAAGTACGGGTAAGTACGTGTAAATGCGTGTACGTGTGGGTAAGTGCGTGTAAGTACGTGTAACTACGTGTACGTGCGTGTGAGTGCGTGTGAGTACGTGTGAGTGTGTGTAAGTGTGTATAAGTGCATGTAAGTGCGTGTAAGTGCATGTAAGTGTGTGTAAATGTGTGTAAGTGTGTGTAAGTGCGTGTAAGTACATGTAAGTACACGTAAGTGCGTGTAAGTGCGTGTGAGTGTAGGTAAGTACGTATAAGTGCGAGTTAGTGTGTATAAGTGCCTGTAAGGACATGTGAGTGTGTATAAGTGCGTGTAAGTGCGTGTAAGTGTGTGTAAGTGCGTGTAAGTGTGTGTAAGTGTGTGTAAGTATCTGTAAGTGCATGTAAGTGCGTGTAAGTGTGTATAAGTGTGTGTCAGTGTGTGTAAGTGAGTGTAAGTATGTGTAAGTGTGTGTAAGTGCGTGTAAGTGTGTGTAAGTGCGTGTAAGTGCGTGTGAGTACGTGTAAGTGCACATAAGTGCGTGTAAGTGCGTGTAAGTGCGTGTGAGTATGGGTAAGCACGTGTAAGTGCATGTACGTGCGAGTAAGTGCGGGTAAGTACGTGTAAGTGTGTGTAAGGGCGTGTAAGTGCGTGTAAGTGCGTGTAAGTGCGTGTAAGTGTGTGTAAGTGCATGTAAGTGTGTATAAGTGCACGTAAGTGTTTGTAAGTGTGTGTAAGTATGTGTAAGTGTGTATAAGTGCTGGTAAGTACGTGTAAGTGCGTGTAGGTACGTGTAAGTGCATGTAAGTGCGTGAAAGTACGTGTAAGTGCGTGTAAGTGCGTGTAAGCACGGGTACGTGCGTATAAGTGCGTGTAAGTGTGTGTACGTGCGGGTAAGTACGTGTAAGTGCGTACAAGTGTGTGTGAGTACGTGTGAGTGTGTGTGAGTGCGTATGAGTGTACGTAAGTGCGTGTAAGTACGTGTAAGTGCGTGTAAGTGCGTGTAAGTACGTGTAAGTGTGTGTAAATTCGTGTAAGTGCGTGTAAATATGTGTAAGTGCATGTAAGTGCGTGTACGTGCGTGTAAGTGCATGTAAGTGCATGTAAGGACATGTAAGTGTGTGTACATGTGTATAAGCGTGTATAAGTACGTATAAGTGCATGTAAGTGTGTGTAAGTGCGTGTAAGTACGGATAAGTGCATGTAAGTGCGTGTACGTGCGGGTAAGTGCAGGTACGTGTGTATAAGTGCGTGTAAGTACGTGTAAGTACGTGGAAGTGCGTGTAAGTGCATGTAACTATGTGTAAGTACGTGTAAGTGCATATAAGTATGTGTAAGTATGCGTAGGTGCGTGTAAGTGTTTTTTAGTGCATGTTAGCGCGCGTAGGTATGTGTAAGTGCGTGTAAGTATGTGTAAGTGTGTGTAAGTACGTGTAAGTGTGTGTAAGTGGGTGTAATTGCGTGTAAGTGTGTGTAAGTGCGTGTAAGAACATGTAAGTATCTGTAAGTGTGTGTAAGTGTGTGTAAGTGTGTATAAGTGCACGTTAGTGTGTGTAAGTGCATGTATGTGCGTGTAAGTGTGTGTAAGTGTGTGTAAGTGCGTGTAAGTACGTGTAGGTGCGTGTAAGTGTGTCTAACTGCGTGTAAATACGTGTAACTGCGTACAAGTACATGTAAGTGCATATAAGTACGTGTTAGTATGTGTAAGTGCGTGTAAGTGCGTGTAACTGCGTGTAAATGCGTGTAAGTGTGTGTAAGAGTGTGTAAGTGCGTACAAGTGCATATAACTGCATGTAAGTACCTATAAGTGCATGTAAGTTTGTATAAGTGCGTGTAAGTGCGAGTAAGTGCGTGTAAGTGCTTGCAAGTGCGTGTAAGTACGTGTAAGTATGTGTAAGTTCGTATAACTACGTGTAAGTGTGTATAACTGCGTGTAAGTGTGTGCAATTGTGTGTAAGTATGTGTATGTGTCTGTAAGTGCGTGTAAGTTTGTGTAAGTATGTATAAGTGCGTGTAAGTACAATTAACTTTGTGTAAGTGTGTGTAAGTGCTTGTAAGTACGTGGAGGAGAGTGTAAGTGTGTGTAAGTGTGTGCAAGTACGTGTAAGGACGTGTAAGTGCGTGTAAGTGCCTGTAAGTGCATGTAAGTGCGTGTAAGTGCATGTACGTACGTGTAAGTGCGTGTAAGTGCATGTAAGTGTGTGTAAGTGTATGTTAGTGTGTGTAAGTATGTTTAAGTACGTATAAGTGCATGTAAGTGCGTGTAAGTGTGTGTAAGTGCATGTAAGTGTGTGTAAGTGTGCGTAAGTGCGTGTAAATTTGTGTAAGTGCATGAAACTGTGTGTACGTGCGTGTAAGTACGTGTAAATGTGTGTAAGTGCGTGTAAGTATATAAAAGTGCGTGTCAGTGTGTGTAAGTGCGTGTAAGTGTATGTAAGTACGTGTAAGTACGTGTAGGTGCGTGTAAGTCCGTGTAAGTGTGCATAAGTGTGTGTAAGTGTGTGTAAGTGCATGTAAGAGTACGTAAGTGTTTGTAAGTGTGTGTAAGTGCGTATAAGTGCATGTAAGTGTGTGTAAGTATGTGTAAGTGCATGTAAATGCGTGTGAGTGCATGTAAGTGCGTATAAGTACGTATAAGTTCATGTAACACCCGATAAGTACGTGTAAGTGCATGTAAGTGGGTGTAAGTGCGTGTTAGTATGTGTAAGTGTCTGTAAGTGCGTGTAAGTGCGTGTGAATTGGTGTAAGTGCGTATAAGTACATGTAAGTACGTGTAAGTGCGCGTAAGTGCGTGTAAGTGCGTGTAAGTGCGTGCAAGTGCGTGTAAGTACGTGTAAGTGTGTGTAAGTGCGTATAAGTGCATGTAAGTGTGTGTAAGTATGTGTAAGTGCATGTAAATGCGTGTGAGTGCATGTAAGTGCGTATAAGTACGTATAAGTTCATGTAACACCCGATAAGTACGTGTAAGTGCATGTCAGTGGGTGTAAGTGCGTGTTAGTATATGTAAGTGTCTGTAAGTGCGTGTAAGTGCGTGTGCATTTGTGTAAGTGCGTATAAGTACATGTAAGTACGTTTAAGTGCGCGTAAGTGCGTGTAAGTGCATGTAAGAGCATGTAAGTGTGTGTAAGTGCGTGTAAGTGCATGTAAGTGTGTGTAAGTACATGTAAGTGCGTGTAAGTACGTGTAAGTGCGTGTAAGTGTGTGTAAGTATGTGTAAGTGTGTGCAAGTGCGTGTAAGTGCGTGTAAGTGCGTGTAAGTGTGTGTAAGTATGTGCAAGTGCGTGTAAGTATGTACAAGTGCGTGTAACTATGTGTAAGTACGTGTAAGTGTGTGTAAGTACGTGTAAGTGTGTGTAAGTGCGTATAAGTGCGTGTAAGTACGTGTAAGTGTGTGTAAGTACGTGTAAGTGCATGTAAGTGCGTCTAAGTATGTGTAAATTGGTGTAATTATGTGTAAGTGCTTGTAAGTGCGTGTACGTGTGTGTAAGTGCATGTAAGTTTGTGTAAGTGTGTGTAAATGCGTGTAAGAATGCGTAAGTGCGTGTAAGTACGTGTAAGTGCGTATAAGTGTGTGTAAGTGTGTGTAAGTACGTGTAACAGCATGTAACTGCGTATAAGTGTGTGTAAGTGCGTGTAAGTGTGTATAAATGCGTGTAAGCGCGTGTAACTATGTGTAAGAATATGTAACTGTGTGTAGCTGTGTGTAATTACGTGTAAGTTCATGTAAGTCCGTGTAAGTGTGTTTAAGTGCGTGTAATTGCGTGTAACTATGTATAAGTGCATGTAAGTATGTGTAAGTGCATGTAAGTGGGTTTAAGTGCGTGTAAGTGCGTGTAAGTGCGTGCAAGTGCATGTAAGTACGTGTAAGTGTGTTTAAGTGCGTTTCAGTGTGTGTATGTACGAGTAAGTGCATGTAAGTGCATGTAACTGCATGAAAGTGTGTGTAAGTACGTGTAAGTGTGTGTAAGTGTGTATAAGTGCGTGTAAGTGTGTGGAAGTATATGTAAGTGTGTGTAAGTGCGTATAAGTGCATGTAAGTGCGTGTACGTGTGTGTACATGCTTGTAAGTCTGTGTAAGTATGTGTAAGTGCGTGTAAATGTGTGTAAGTGCGCGTAAATGCGCGTAAGTGCATGTAAGTGTGTTTAAGTGCGTGTAAGTGCATGTAAGGGCGTATAAGTGCATGTAAGTGTGTGTAAGTGCATGGAAGTACGTGTAAATGTTTGTAAGTGTGTGTTAGTGTGTGTAAGTGCGTGTAAGTGTGTGTAAGTACATGTAAGTGTGTGTAAGTGCGTGTAAGTGCGCGCAAGTGCGTGTAAGTGGGTGTAAGTATGGGTAAGTATGTGTAAGTGCGTGTGAGTGTGTGTAAGTGCATGTAAGTGCGTGTAAGGGTATGTAAGTGCATGCAAGTGCATGTAAGTGTGTATAAGTACGTATTACTGCATGTAAGTACGTGTAAGTGTGTGTAAGTGCGTATAAGTGCGTATAAGTGTGTGTAAGTGTGTGTAAGTGCGTGTAAGTACATGTAAGTGTGTGAAAGTGTGCGTAAGTGTGTGTAAGTGCGTGTAAGTGCATATAAGTACGTGTAATTGCGTGTAAGTGCGTGTAAGTACGTGTAAGTGCGTGTAAGAGCGTGTAAGAGCGTGTCAGTATGTGTAAGTGTGTGTAGGTGCGTGTAAGTACGCGTAAGAGTGTGTAAGTGCATGTATGTGCGGGTAAGTGTGTGTAAGTGCGTCTAAGTACGTGTAAGTGCATATACGTGCGTGTAAGTGCGTGTAAGTACGTGTAAGTATGTGTAAGTGTATGTAAGTGCGCGTAAGTACGTGTATGTGCGTGTAAGTGCATGTAAGTGTGTGTAAGTGCGTTTAAGTGCGTGTCAGTGTGTCTAAGTACGTGTAAGTGCGTGTAACTACGTGTAAGTGTGTATAAGTGCCGGTAAGTACGTACAAGTGGGTGTAAGTGCGTGTACGTGCCGGTAAGTGTGTGTAAATGTGTGTAAGTGTATGTGAGTGCGTGTGAGTGCATGTAAGTGTGTGTACGTACGTGTAAGTGTGTGTAAGTGTGTGTAAGTGCGTGTAAGTGCATGTAAGTGCACGTAAGTGTGTGTAAGTGCATGTACGTGTGGATAAGTATGTGTAAGTGCGTGTAAGTATGTATAAGTGTGTATAAGTATATGTAAGTGTGTGTAAGTGCGTGTTAGTGTGTGTAAGTATGTGTAAGGGCGTGTAAGTGCGTGTAAGTACGTGTAAGTGCGTGTAAGTACGCGTAAGTGCGTGTAAGTATGTGTAAGTATGTGTAAGTACGCGTAAGTGCGTGTTAGTGTATGTAAGTGCGTGTAAGTGCGTGTAAGTATGTGTAAGTGCGCGTAAGTGCATGTAAGTGCGTGTAAGTGCGTGTAAGTGCGTGTAAGTGCGTGTAAGTACGTGTAAGTGCGTGTAAGTGCGTGTAAGTGTTTGTAACTGTGTGTAAGTGTGTGTAAGGGTGTATAAGTATGGGTAAGTGCGTGTAAGTGTGTGTACGTGTGGGTAAGTACGGATACGTGCGTGTAAGTGTGTGTAAGTGCGTTTAAGTGCGTGTCAGTGCGTATAAGTGTGTGTTAGTGTGTGTAAGTGCGTGTAAGTGCGTATAAGTGTGTGTAGGTGCGCGTAAGTATGTGTAAGTGTGTGTAAGTACATGTAAGTGCGTGTAAGTGTGTGTAAGTGTGTAAGTGCATGTAAGTATGTGTAAGTGCGTGTAAGTGTGTGTAAGTGCACCTAAGAGCATGTAAGTGCGTATAAGTGCGTGTAAGTGCGTGTAAGTGTGTGAAAGTGTGTGTAAGTACGTGTAAGTACGTGTAAGTGCGTGTAAGTGCGTGTAAGTATGTGTTAGTGTGTGTAAGTGCGGATAAGTGTGTGTACGTGTGGATAAGTATGCGTAAGTGCGTGTAAGTGCGTGTAAGTGCGTGTAAGTGCGTGTAAGTGTGTGTCATTGTGCGTAAGTGCGTGTAAGTGCGTGTAAGTGCGTGTAAGTGCATGTAAGTGCATGCAAGTGCGTGTAAGTACGGGTAAGTGCGTGTAAGTGCATGTAAGTATGTGTACATACGGGTAAGTGCATGTAAGTATGTGTAAGTGCATGTGAGTGTGTGTGAGTGCGTGTGAGTACGTGTGAGTGCGTGTAAGTGCGTGTAAGTGTGTGTATGTGTGTGTAAGTGCGCGTAAGTGCGTGTAAGTGCGTGTAAGTGTGGGTAAGTGCTTGTAAGTGAGTGTACATGCGGGTAAGTGCAGGTTAGTGTGTGTAAGTACGTGTAAGTACGTGTATGTACGTGTAAATGTGTATAAGTGCATGTAAGTGCGTGTAAGTATGTGTAAGTGCGTGTAAGTCTGTGTAAGTGCGCGGAAGTGCATATAAGTGTATGTAAGTATGTGTAAGTGCGTGTATGTGCGTATAAGTGTGTGTAAGTGCCTGTAAGTGTGTGTAAGTGCGTATAAGTGCGTGTAAGTGCGGGTAAGTGCATGTTAGTGGCTGTAAGTACATATACGTGCGGGTAAGTGCGTGTAAGTGCATGTAAGTGCGTGTAAGTGCGTGTAAGTGCGTGTAAGTACGTGTAAGTGTGTGTACGTACATGTAAGTGTGTGTAAGTGCGTGTAAGTGTGTGTAAGTGCTTGTAAGTGCATGTAAGTACGTGTTAGTGCGTGTACGTGCATGTAAGTGCTTGTAACTGTAAGTAAGTGCGTGTAATCATGTGTAAGTGCGTGTAAGTGCGTGCAAGTGTGTGTAAGTGTGTGTACGTGTGTGTAAGTGTGTGTAAGTATGTATAAGTACGTGTAAGTGCGTGTAAGTGCGTGTAAGTGTGTGTAACTGCGTGTGACTGTGTGTAAGTGCGTGTAAGTGTGTGTAAGTGCGTGTAAGTACGTGTAAGTGCGAGTAAGCGCATGTAAGTATGTGCAAGTGTGTGTAACTGCATGTAAGTGTGTGTAAGTGCTTGTATACGTGTAAGTGCGTATAAATACGTGTAAGTGCGTGTAAGTGTGTGTAAGTGCGTGTAACTGCGTGTATGTGTGTGTAGGTGTTTGTAAGTTTGTGTAAGTGCGTGTAAGTGCGTGTAAGTTTGTGTAAGTACGTGTAAGTGCGTGTAAGTGCAATTAACTATGTGTAAGTACATATAAGTGCGTGTAAGAGCGTGTAAGTGCATGTAAGTGTGTGCAAGTGCGTGTAAGTCCCTGTAAGGGCGTGTAAGTGCGTGTAAGTGCATGTAAGTGCGTGTAAGTGTGTGTAAGTCCGTGTAAGTGTGTATAAGTGCGTGTAAGTGCTTGCAAGTGCATGAGAGTGCGTGTACGTACGAGTAAGTGTATGTAAGTACGTGTAAGTGTATGTAAGCGCATGTAAGTGCGTGTAAGTATGTAAAAGTATGTGTAACTGCGTGTATGTACTTGTAAGTACGTGGAAATATGTGTAACTGCATGTAAGTGCGTGTAAGTGTGTGTAAATGCGTGTAAGTGTGTGTAAGTATGTGTAAGGGCATGTAGGTACGTGTAAGTCTGTGTAAGTGCACGTAAGTGCATGTAAGTCTGTATAAGTATGTGTAAGTATGTCTAAGTATGTGTAAGTGCGTGTAAGTGCGTGTAAGTGCATGTAAGTGCGTGTAAGTGCGTATAAGTACATGTAAGTATGTGTAAGTGCGTGTAAATGAGTATAAGTGCATATAAGTATGTGTAAGCATGTGTGAGTGTGTGTAACTGTGTGTAAGTGCGTGTAAGTGCATCTAAGTACGTGCAAGTGTGTGTAAGTGCGTGTAAGTGTATGTAAGTACGTGTAAGTGCGTATAAGTTTGTGTAAGTGCGTGTGAGTGCATGTAAGTGCATGTAAGTGCGTAAAAGTACGTGTTAGTACGTGTAAGTGCGTGTAAGTGCATGTTAATGTGTGTAAGTTCATGTAAGTGCGTATAAGTACGTGTAAGTGTGTGTAAGTGTGTGTAAGTATGTGTAACTGCGTCAAAGTGTGTGTAAGTGCGGGTAAGTGTGTGTAAGTGCGTGTAAGTACGTGTAAGTGAGTGTAAGTATGTGTAAGTGTGTGTGAGTACGTGTAAGTACGTGTACGTGTTTGTAAGTGCGTGTAAGTTAGTGTAAGTGCGTGTAAGTGTTTGTAAGTGTGTGTAAGTACGTGTAAGTGCAATGAACTGCGTGTAAGTCCGTATAAGTGTGTGTAAGTGCGCGTAAGTGTGTGCAAGTATGTGTAAGTGCGTGTAAGTGCGTGTAAGTGCAAGTAAGTACATATAAGTACGTGCAAGTGTGTTTAAGTGCATGTAAGTACATGTAAGTGCGTGTAAGTGCGTGTAAGTATGTGTAAGTGCGTGTACGTGCGTGTAGGTGCATAAGTGTGTGTAAGTGGGTGTAAGTATGTGTAAGTGTGTGTAAGTGCGTGTAAGTGCGTGTAAGTGCGTGTAAGTGCGTGTAAGTGCATGTAAGTGCGTGTAAGTACGTGTAAGTGCATGTAAGAGTGTGTAAGTACGTGTAAGTATGTGTAATTATGTGTAAGTGTGTGTAACTGCGTGTAAGTGGGTGTAAGTGAAGTTCTTATAAGTGCGTGTAAGTGCGTGTAAGTACGTGTAAGTGCGTGTAAGTACGCGTAAGTGCGTGTAAGTGCATGTAAGTGTGTGTAAGTGCGTGTAAGTGCGTGTAAGTGTGTGTAAGTGCGGGAAGTATGTGTAAGTACATACAAGTGCTTGTAAGTGGATGTAAGTGTGTGTAAGTGCGTGTAAGTGCGTGTAAGTGCGTATATGTGCGTGTAAGTGCGTATAAGTGCATGTAAGTGTGTGTAAACACATGTAAGTGCGTGTATGTATTCGTAAGTGCGTGTAACTGCGTGTAAGTGCGTGTCATTGCGTGTAAGTGCATGTAAATGCTTGTAAGTGTGTGTAAGTTCGTATAAGTGCGTGTAAATGCGTGTAATTGCATGAATGTGGGTATAAGTGCGTATAAGTGCGTGTAAGTACGTGCTACTTTGTGTAAGTGCCTATACGTCCATGTAAGTACGTGTAAGTTTGTGTAAGTACATGTCAGTGCGTGTAAGTATGTGTAAGTATGTGTAAGTGCGTGTAAGTATGTGTAAGTGCAAGTAAGTACGTGTAAGTGCATGTAAGTACGTATTCGTGCATATAAGTGTGTGTAACTGTGTGTAAGTGCGTGTAAGTGCGTGCAAGTACGTGTAAGTGAGTGTAAGTGCGTATAAGTACGTGTAAGTGCATGTAAGTATGGATAAGTGTGTATGTCTGCGTGTAATTGCGTGTGCATGCGTACAAGTGCGTATAAGTATCTGTAAGTGCATGTAACTACGTGTAAGTGTGTGTAAGTGTGTGTAAGTACGTGTAAGTGTGTGTAAGTACGTGTAAGTGCGTGTAAGTGCGTGTAAGTGCGTGTAAGTGCATGTAAGTGCATATAAGTGCGTATAAGTACGTGTAAGTGCATGTAAGTGCATGTAATTGCGTGTAAGTGTGTGTAAGTGTGTGTAAGTGCGTGTAAGTGTGTGTAAGTGCATGTAAGTATGTGTAAGTGCGGATAACTGCGTGTAAGTATGTATAAGTGCATGTAAGTGCATGTAAGTGCGTGTAAGTGCTTGTAAGTACGTGTAAGTATGTTTTAGTGTGTGTAAGTGTGTGGAAGTGCGTGTAAGTGCGTGTAAGTGCGTGTAAGTGCATGTAAGCATCCGTAAGTGCGTGTAAGTATGTGTACGTTTGTGTAAGTACGTGTAAGTGCGTGTATGTGTAATCAACTGTGTGTAAATGCGTGTAAGTGCATGTAAGTGGGTATAAGTGTGTATAAGTGCGTGTAAGTGTGTGCAAGTACGTGTACATATGTGTGAGTGCGAGTAAGTACGTGTAAGTGCATGTAAGTGCGTGTAACTGCGTGTAAGTGCGTGTAAGTATGTGTAAGTGCATGTAAGCATGTGTAAGTGTGTGTAAGTGCGTGTAAGTGTGTGTAAGTGCGTGTGAGTGTGTGTAAGTACGTGTAAGTGTGTATAAGTACGTGTAAGTGCCTGGAAGTACGTGTAAGTGTGTGTAACCGCGTGCGACTGCGTGTAAGTGCGTGTATGTGCGTGTAAGTGTGTGTAAGTACGTGTAAGTGTGTGTAAGTGCGTGTACGTGCGTGTAACTGTGTGTAAGTACGTGTAAGTGCGTGGAAGTGCGTGTAAGTGCGTGCAAGTACGTGTAACTGCATGTAAGTGCGTGTAAGTGCATGTAAGTGCGTATAAGTGCGTGTAAGTACGTGTAAGTACGTGTAAGTACGTGTAAGTGCGTGTAGCTGCATGTAAGTATGTGTAACTGCGTGTAACCTTGTGTAGGTATGTGTAAGTGTGTGTAAGTGCATGTAAGTTTGTGTATGTTTGTGTAAGTATGTGTAAGTGCGTGTAAGTGCAATCAACTATGTGTAAGTGCGTATAAGTGCGTGTAAGAGCGTATAACTCTGTGTACGTGTGTGCAAGTGCATGTAAGTGCGTGCAAGTGCGTGTAAATCCGTGTAAGTGCGTGTAAATGCATGTAAGTGCGTGAAAGTGCGTGTAAATGCGTGTAAGTGCGTATAAGTGTGTGTAAGTGTGTATAAGTGCATATAAGTACGTATAAGTATGTGTAAATGTGTGTAAGTATGTGTAAGTGCGTGTAAGTGCGTGTAAGAGTGTGTAAGTGCGTGTATGTGTGTGTAAGTACGTGGAAGTGTGTGTTGGTGCGTGTAAGTCCATGTAAGTACGCGTAAGTACGTATAAGTGTGTATAAGTGCGTGTAAGTGTGTGTAAGTGTGGGTAAGTGCGTGTAAGTGCGTGTAAGTGTATATGTATGTACGTATAAGTGCGTGTAAGTATGTGTAAGTGCGTGTAAATGCATGTAATTGCATGTAAGTACGTGTAAGCAGGTGTAAGTGCGTATAGCTGTGTGTAAGTGCGTGAAAGTGCGTGTAAGTGCGTGTAAGTATGTGTAAGTGCATGAAGTGTATGTAAGTATGTGTAAGTGCGTGTAAGTTTGTATAAGGGTGTTTAAGTGCATGTAAGTGCGTGTAAGTGCATACAAGTGCTTATACGTGCATGGTATTGTGTGTGAAAACGCGTAAGTGAGTGTAAGTGTATGTAAGTACGTGTAAGTGCATGTAAGTGCGTGTAAGTACGTGTAAATGGGTGTAAGTGTGTGTAAGTATGTGTAATTGCGTGTAAGTGCGTGTGAGTGCGGGTAAGTGCATGTAAGTACGTATAAGTGCGTATAAGTGTGTGTCAGTGTGTATAAGAGCATATAAGTGCATGTAAGTGCGTGTAAGTGCGTGTAAGTGTGTGCAAGTGCGTGTAAGTGTGTGCAAGTGTGTGTAAATACGTGTAAGTGCACATAACTGCATGTAAGAGTGTGTAATTGCGTGCACATGTGTGTAAGTGTGTCTAAGTGCATATGAATGCGTGTAAGTGCATGTAAGTGTCTGTAAGTGCGTGTAAGTGTGTGCAAGTGCGTATAAGTATGTGTCATTGCGTGTAAGTGTATGTAAGTATGCATAAGTGCGTGTAAGTGTGTGTAAGTGTGTATGAGTACTTGTAAGTGCGTGTAAGTGCATATAACTTTATGTAAGAGTGTGTTATTGCATGCACGTGTGTGTAAGTGTGTGTAAGTGCATATGAATGCGTGTAAGTGCATGTAACTGTGTGTAAGTGCATATGAGTTTGTGTGTGTAAGTACGTGTAAGTACGTGTAAGTGATTGTAAGTACGTGTAAGTTTGTGTAAGTGCGTGTAAGTGCGTGTAAGTGTGTGCAAGAACGTGTAAGTATGTGTAAGTGCATGTAAGTGCATATAAGTGCGTTTAAGTACGTGTAAGTACGTGTAAGTACGTGTAAGTGCGTGTAAGTACGTGTAAGTGCGTGTAAGTGCCTGTAAGTATGTGTAAGTATGTATAAGTGCATGTAAGTACGTGTAACTGTGTACAACTACGTGTAACTGGGTGTAAGTGTGTGTAAGTGCGTGTAAGTGTGTATAACAACCTGTAAGTGCGTGCAAGTGCATGTAAGTGCGTGTAAGTACGTGTAAGTGCGTGCAAGTACGTGTAAGTGCGTGTAAGTTCGTGTAAGTATGTGTAAGTGCGTGTAACTGCGTGTAAGTGGGTGTAAGTGCATGTAAGTTCTTGTATGTGCATGTAAGTGCGAGTAAGTATGTGTAAGTGCTTGTAAGTACGTGTAAGTGCGTGTAAGTGCATGTAAGTGTGTGTAGGTACGTGTAAGTGCATGTAAGTGTGTGTTAGTGCGTATAAGTGTGTGTAAGTGCATATAAGTGTGTGTAAGTGCATGTAAGTACATGTAAGTGTGTGTAAGTGCGTGTAAGTACATGTAAGTGTGTGTATGTACGTGTACGTGCGTGTAACTGTGTGTAAGTGTGTGTCATTGCGTGCAAGTGCATGTAAAAGTGTGTGTAAGTCCGCATAAGTGTGTGTAAGTGTGTGTAATTTCATGTAAGTGGGTACAAGTGCGTATGAGTGCGTGTAAGTACGTGTAACTGCGTGAGACTACGTGCTACTGCGTGTAAGTGTGTGTAAGTGTGTGTAAGTGTGTATAAGTGTGTGTAAGTGCGATTAAGTGCGTGTAAGTGCGTGTAAGTAAGTATTCGTGCGTGTAAGTGTGTGTAACTGCATGTAAGTGCATGTAAGTACGTGTAAGTGTGTGTAAGTGCGTGTAAGTGCATGTAAGTGCATGTAAGTACGTGTAAGTGCGTGTAAGTGTATGTGAGTGTGTGTCAGTGCGTGTAAGTTTGTGTAAGTATGTGTAAGTGGGTGTAAGTGCGTGTAAGTGTGTGTAAGTGTGTGTAAGTGTGTATAAGTACGTGTAAGTGCGTGTAAGTATGGGTAAGTGCGTGTAAGTGTGTGTAAGGACGTGTAAGTGCGTGTAAGTGCTTGTAAGTGCGTGTACGTGTGTGTAGGTACGTGTAAGTGCGTTTAAGTGCGTGTAAGTATGTGTAAGTGTGTGTAAGTGCGTGTAAGTGCGTGGAAATGCGTGTAAATGCATGTAAGTGCGTGTAAGTGTGTGTAAGTACGTATAAGTGCGAATAACTATGTGTAAGCACATGTAAGTGCGTGTAAGTTTGTGTAAGTGTATGTAAGTGCGTGTAAGTGCATGTAAGTGCGTGTAAGTGCGTGTAAGTACATGTAAGTACGTGTAAGTGCGTGTAAGTACATGTAAGTGCGTGTAAGTGCGTGTGAGTGTGTGTAAGTGCATGTAAGTGCGTTTAAGTGCAAATAAGTGCTTGTAAGTGCGTGTAAGTATGTGTAACTACGTGTAAGTGCGTGTAAGTGCGGATAAGTGCGCATAAGTGTGTGTAAGTACGTATAAGTGTGTATAAGTGTGTGTAATTGTGTATAGGTACGTGTAAGGAGATGTAAGTGCGTGTAAGTGTGTGAAAGTGCTTGTAAGTGCATGTAAGTGCGTGTAACTGTGTGTAAGTACGTGTAAGTGTGTGTAAGTGCGTATAAGGATTTGTAAGTACGAGTAAGTGCATGTAAGTGCGTTTAAGTACATGTAAGTGCGTGTAAGTGCGTGTAAGTGCATGTAAGTACGTGTAAGTATGTGTAAGTGCGTACAAGTGTGTGTAAGCATGTGGAAGTGTGTGTAAGTACGTGTAAGTGCGTGTAAGTGCCTGTAAGTGCGTGGAATATTGTAAGAGTATGTGTAGGTTTGTGTATGTGCGTGTAAGCATGTGTAACTGCGTGTAAGTGCGTGTAATTGCGTGTAAGTTCATGTAAATGCGTGTAAGTGTATGTAAGTACGTGTAACTACGTGTAACTGCGTGTAACAACGTGTAAGTGCATGTAAGTTCTTGTAAGTGTTTGTAAGTACGTGTAATTGCATGTAAGTGTGTATAAGTGCGTATAAGTGCGTGTAAGTGCGTGTAAGTACGTGTAAGTGCATGTAAGTGCTTGTAAGTGCGTGTAAGTGCATGAAAGTACGTGTAAGTCCATATAAGTGCGTGTAAGTACGTGTAAGTGCATGTAAGTGCGTGTAAGTGCGTGTAAGTGCGTGTAAGTGCATGTAAGTACGTGTAAGTACGTGTAATTGCGTGTAAGTACGTATACGTGCTTATAAGTACATGTAATTGCATGTAAGTGCGTGTATTTACGTGTAAGTGCGTATAAGTGCGTATACGTACGTGTAAGTGCGTGTAAGTGCGTCTAAGTACGTGTAAGTGGGTAGAAGTGTGTTTAAGTGCGTGTAAGTGTGTCTAAGCATGTATAAGTGCATGTAAGTGCGTGCAAGTGCGCGTAACTGCGTGTAAGTGTGTGTAAGTGCGTGTAAGTGTGTGTAAGTGCATGTATCTGTGTGTAAGTGCGTGTAAGTGCTTGTGAGTGCGTGTAAGTACGTGTAAGTGCATGTAAGTGCGTGTAATTGTGTGTAAGTACGTGTAACTGCCTGTAAGTGTACGTAAGTGCGTGTAAGTGTGTGTAAGTGCGTATAAGTGTGTGTAAGTGTATGCAACTTGTATAAGTGCGCAAAGTATGTGTAAGTACATGTACGTGCGTGTAAGTATGTGTAAGTGCGTGTAAGTGCGTGTGAGTGCATGTAAGTGTGTGTAAGTGCGTGTCAGTGTGTGTAAGTGTGTGTAATTTCATGTAAGTGCATGTAAGTGTGTGTTAGTGCGTGTAAGTGCGTGTAAGTGCGTGTAAGTGTGTGTAAGTGCGTGTAAGTATGTGTAAGTGTGTGTAAGTACGTGTAATTATGTGTAACTGCATGTAACTGTGTGTAAGTACGTGTAAGTGCGTGTAAGTTCTTGTAAGTACTTGTAAGAGTGTGTAAGTACGTGTAAGTGCGTGTAACAGCTTGTAAGTGGGTGTAAGTGCATGTAAGTTCTTGTAAAAGCGTGAAAGTGCGTGTAAGTACATGTAAGTGCTTGTAAGTACGTGTAAGTACGTATATGTGCATGTAAGTGTGTGTAAGTACGTGTAAGTGCATGTAAGTGTGTGTAAGTGCGTATAAGTGTGTGTAAGTGCATGTAAGTGCATGTAAGTGTGAGTAAGTGCGTGTAAGTACATGTAAGTGGTTGTATGTACGTATAAGTACGTGTAACTGCGTGTAAGTGTGTCTCATTGCGCGTAAGTGCATGTAAATGCGTGTAAGTGTGTGTAAGTGCGCATAAGTGTGTGTAAGTGTGTGTAATTGCATGTAAGTGGGTATAAGTGCGTATACGTGCGTGTAAGTATGTGTAACTGCGTTGAGCTGCGTGTAACTGCATGTAAGTGCGTGTAAGTATGTGTAAGTGCGTGTAAGTGCATGTAAGTGCGTTTAAGTGTGTGTAAGTATGTGTAAATGTCTGTAAGTATGTGTAAGTGCGAGTAAGTGTGTGTGAGTGCGTGTAAGTACGTGTTTGTGCGTATAAGTGTGTGACACTATGTGTAAGTGCGTGTAAATACGTGTAAGTGTGTGTAAGTGCGTGTAAGTGTGTGTAAGCGCATGTCAGTGCGTGTAAGTGTATGTAAGTGCGTGTCAGTGCGTGTAAGTGCGTGTAAGTGTATGTAAGTGGGTGTTAGTGCGTACAAGTGTGTGTAAGTACGTGTCAATGGGTATAAGTGCGTGTAAGTGCGTGTAAGTGCGTGTAAGTGTGTGTAAGTGCATGTAAGTATGTGTAAGCGCGTGTAAGTGTGTGTAAGTATGTATAAGTGCTAGTAAGTGCTTGTAAGTACGTGTAAGTGTGTGAGAGTACGTGTGCGTGTGTTTAAGTGTGTATAAGTGCGTACAAGTGCGTGTAAGTGTATGTAAGTGCGTTTAAGTGCGTGTAAATGCGTGTAAGTGCGTGTAGGCATGTGTAAGTGCGAATAACTGTGTGTAAGTGCGTGTAAGTGTATGTAAGTGCATGTAAGTGCGTGTAAGTACGTGTAAGTGCGTACAAGTACATGTAAGTACGTGTAAGTGCATGTAAGTGCGTATAACTGCATTTAAGTATGTGTAAGTGCATGTAAGTGTGTCCAACTGCGTGTAAGTGCGTGTAAGTGCGGATAAGTGCGGGTAAGTGCGTGTAAGTACGTGTAAGTGTGGGTAAGTGCGTGTAATCGCGTGTCAGTGCGTGTAAGGAGATGTAAGTGTGTGTAAGTGTGTGTAAGTGCCTATAAGTGAGTGTAAGTGCGTGTAAGTGTGTGTAAGTGCGTGTAAGTTTGTGTAAGTACATGTAAGGATTTGTAAGTACGTGTAAGTGCATGTAAGTGTGTGTAAGTGCGTGCAAGTGCATGTTAGTGCATGTAATTATGTGTAAGTGCATGTAAGTGCGTGTAAGTATGTGTAAGTGCATACAAGTGTGTGCAAGTGCGTGTAAGTGTGCGGAAGTGCGTGTAAGTGCGTTAAAGTGCGTGTAAGTACGTGTAAGTGTGTGGAATACTGTATAAATATGTGTAAGTGCGTGTAAGTGCGTGTAAGTGTGTGAAAGTTCATGTAAGTACACGTAAGTTCATGTATGTGCGTGTAAGTACGTATAAGTGTGTGTAAGTGCGTGTAATTGCGTGTAAGTTCATGTAAATGCGTGTAAGTATGTATAAGTGCGTGTAAGTGTGTGTAAGTGCGTGTAAGTACGTGTAACTGCGTGTAACTGCGTGTAACAGCGTGTAAGTGCGTGTAATATCTGGTAAGTGCTTGTAAGTTTTTGCAATTGCATGTAAGTGTGTGTAAGTGCGTGTAAGTGCGAGTAAGTGCTTCTAAGTGTGTGTAAGTGCGTGTAAGTGCATGTAAGTGTGTGTAAGTGTGTGTAAGTGCGTGTAAGTGCTCGTAAGTGTATGTAAGTTCGTGTAAGTGCGTGTAAGTGCGTGTAAGTGCGTGTAAGTACGTGTAAGTGCGTGTAAGTGCCTGTAAGTATGTATACGTGCGTGTAAGTGCATGTAAGTGTGTGTAATTGCGTATAAGTGTGTGTAAGTGCGTCGTTTTGCGTGTAAGTACGTGTAAATGCATGTAAGTACGTGTAAGTGGGTATAAGTGCGTACAAGTGCGTGTAAGTGCGTGTAAGTGT
Organism: Penium margaritaceum; assembly: GCA_023375785.1. NCBI lineage: Eukaryota > Viridiplantae > Streptophyta > Zygnematophyceae > Desmidiales > Peniaceae > Penium > Penium margaritaceum. Next base: position 523,736 of record SZWC01000189.1, read on the forward strand.
GTCTAAATGCGTGTAAGTGCGAGTCAGTGCGTATAAGTGTGTATAAGTGCATGTAAGTGCATGTAAGTGCGCGTAACTTTGTGTAAGTGTGTGTAAGTACGTATAAGTATGCCTAAGTACGTGTAAGTGCGTGTAAGTGAGTGTAAGTGCTTGTAATTGCGTGTAAGTATGTATAAGTACGTGTAAGTGCGTGTAACTATGTGTAAGCATGTGTAACTACGAGTAAGTGTGAGTAAGTGCGTGTATGTGCATGTAAGTGCGTGTAAGTGCGTGTAAGTCTGTGTACGTGTGTGTAAGTACGTGTTAGTGCGTGTAAGTGCATGTAAGTGCATGTAAGTGTTTGTAAGTGCGTGTAAGTACATGTAAGTGCGTGTAAGTGTGTGTATGTTCGTGTAAGTGTGTAAGTGTGTGTGGAAGTGCAATTAACTGCTTGTAAGTGTGTATAAGTGCATGTAAGTGCGTATAAGTGCATATAAGTGTGTGTACGTGTATGCAAGTGTGTGAAAGTATGTATAAGTGCGTGTAAGTGCGTGCAAATGCACGTAAGTACGTGTAAGTGTAAATGCATGTGAGTGCATGTAAGTGTGTGTAAGTACGTGTCAGTGCGTGTAAGTATGTGTAAGTGCATGTAAGTACATGTTAGTAAGTGTAAGTGCGTGTACGTGGGTATACGTGGGTGTAAGTATGTGTAAGTACGTGTAAGTGCGTGTAAGTGCGTGTAAGTACGTATAAGTGTGTATAAGTACGTGTAAGTGCGTGTAAGTACATGTAAGTGCGTGTAAGTGCAGATACGTGTGTGTAAGTGTATGTAAGAGTGTGTAAGCATGTATACGTACAGGTAAGTGCGTGCAAATGCATGTAAGTGCGTGTAAGTGCGTGTAAGTGCGCGTGAGTGCGTGTAAGTGCATGTAAGTGTGTGTCAGTGCGTATAAGTGCTTCTCAGTGCATGTAAAGGCATGTTAGTACGTGTAAGTGCGTCTAAGTGGGTGTAAGTGGGTGTAAGTACGTGTAAGTACGTGTAAGTGCGTGTAAGTGCGTGTAAGTACGTATAAGTGTGTGTAAGTATGTGTAAGTGCGTGTAAGTGCATGTAAGTGAGTGTAAGTGTGTGTAAGTGTGTGTAAGTGCTTATAAGTACGTGTAAGTTTGTGTAAGTACGTGTAAGTGCGTGTAAGTGTGTGTAAGTGCGTGTAAGTACGTGTAAGAGCGTATAAGTGCGTGTAAGTACGTGTTAATGTTTGTAAGTATGTGTAAGTACGTGTAAGCATATGGAAGTGCGTGTAACTGCGTGTAAGTACGTGTAAGTACCTGTAAGAGCATGTAAGTATGTGTAAGTGTATGTAAGTGCGTGTAAGTGCGTGTAAGTGCGTGTAAGTACCTGTAAGTACATGTAAGTACGTGTAAGTTCGTGTAAGTATGCGTATGTGCGTGTAAGTACGCGTGAGTGTGTGTAAGTGCATGTAAGTGCATGTATGTGCATGTAAGTGTGTATGAGTGTGTGTAAGTACGTATATGTATGTGTAACAACATTTAAGTGCGTGTGAGTACGGGTAAGTGCGAGTAAGTGCGTGTACATGCGTGTAAGTGCGTGTAAGTGCGTGTAATTGCGTTTAAGTGCGTGTAAGGACATGTAAGTGTGTGTAAGTGCGTCTAAGTGCATGTAAGTGCGTGTAAGTATGTGTAAATGCCTGTAAGTATGTTTAAGTGCGTGTAACTGCGTATAAGTATGTGTAAGTGTGTATAAGTGTGTATAAGTGCGCGTAAGTGCGTGTAAGTGGATGTAAGTGTCTGTAAGTGCGTGTAAGTGCATGTAAGTATATTTAAGCGCATGTAAGTTAATGTAAGTGCGTGTAAGTATGTGTAAGTGCGTACAAGTGTATGCAAGTGCGTGTAAGTGCATGGAAGTACGTGTAAGTGTGTGTAAGTATGTGTAAGTGCGTGTAAGTGCGTGTAAGTGTGTGTAAGTACGTGTAAGTGTATGTAAGTGCGTGTATGTGCGTGTAAGTGCATCTAACTGTGCATAAGTGCATGTAATTGCGTTTAAGTTCATGTAAATGCGTGTAAGTGTGTGTAAGTACATATAAGTACGTGTAAGTGCTTATAAGTACTTGTAACTGCGTGTAACTGCGTGTAAGAGCGTGTAAGTTCTTGTAAGTGCTCGTTAGTGCGTGTAATTGCATGTAAGTGAGTATAAGTGCATATAAGTGCGTGTAAGGGTGTGTAAGTACGTGTAAGTGCTTGTAAGTCCATCTAAGTGCGTGTAAGTACGTGTAAGTGCATGTAAGTGTGTGTAAGTGCGTGTAAGTATGTGTAAGTGCGTGTAAGTACGTGTAAGTGCGCGTAAGTACGTGTAAGTGTGTATAAATGCATGTAAGTGCATGTAAGTACGTGTAAGTGCATGTAAGTGCATGTAAGTGCGTGTAATTGCATGTAAGTACGTGTAAGTGCATGTAAGTGCGTGTAAGTGCGTGTAAGTACGTGTAAGTACGTGTAAGTGGGTTTAAGTGCGTGTAAGTGCATGTAAGTGCGTGGAAGTGTGTCTTAGTGCGTATAAGTGCGTGTAAGTGTGTGTAAGTGTGTGTAAGTACATGTAAGTGCGTGTAAGTGCGCGTAACTGCGTGTAAGTGTGTGTAAGTGAATGTAAGTACGTCTAAGTGCGTGTAAATGCATGTAAGTACGTGTAAGTGCGTGTAAGTGCGTGTAACTGAGTGTGAGTGCGTGTAACTGCGTGTAAGTGTGTGTAAGTCTGTGTAAGTGCGTGTAAGTGGATATAAGTGTGTGTTAGTGTATCCAAGTGTGTGTAAGTGCATATAAGTATGTGTCAGTGCGTGTAAGTGCGTATAAGTATGTGTTAGTGTGTGTAAGTGCATGTGAGTGCGTGTAAGTGTACGTAAGTGTGTGTCAGTGCGTGTAAGTACGTGTAAGTACGTGTAAGTGCACGTAAGAACGTGTTAGTGTATGTAAGTGTGTTTAAGTGCGTGTAAGTGGGTGTAAGTGCGTGTAAGTGTGTGTAAGTGCATGCAAGTGTGTGTATGTGCATGTAAGTGCGTGTAAGTAGGTGTAAGTGTGTGAAAGTGCATGCTAAGTGTGCGTACGTGTGTGTAAGTGCGTGTATGTGTGTGTAAGTACGTGTAAGTACAATTAAGTGCGTGTAAGTGCGTGTAAGTACGTGTAAGTGCTTGTAACTGTGTATAAATGCGTGTAAGTGTGTGTAAGTGCGTGTAAGCATGTATAAGTGCGTGTAACTGCGGGTAAATGCGTATACGTACGTGTAAGTGCGTGTAAGTATGTGTAAGTGTGTGTAAGTGCTTGTAAGTACATGTAAGTGTGTGTAAGTGCGTGTAAGTGCGTGTAAGTATGTGTAAGTGTGTGTGAGTGCGTGTAAGTTCATGTAAGTGTGTGTAAGTGCATGTAAGTGTGTGTAAGTACGTGTAAGTATGTGTGATTGCGTGTAAGTGCGTGTAAGTGCGGGTAAGTGTGGGTAAGTGCGTGTAAGTACGTGTAAGTGCGTGGAAGTGCGTGTAATTTTGTGTAAGTGCGTATATATACGTGTAAGTGCATGTAAGTGCGTGTAAATGCGTGTAATTTCTTGTAAGTGTGTGTCTAAGTGTGTGTAAGTACGTGTAAGTGCGCGTAAGTGCTTTTAAGTGCGTGTAACCATGCAATTGTAACCGTGGTTTGGTCCACGTATTTGTAGAAGATACCCCACTCTGTAACCATGCAATTGTAACCGTGGTTTGGTCCACGTCACGTCATGTCTATCCTGCCTGGAAACAACTTCATGGATCATGAACACAAAGCATGGTGACATGCGTTACCTCGTGGCACATGAGCATACCCGTCTCTGGCCCGTCTGATGTGCAGCTCCAACTGATCATCTCAACTGTGCAATCCTGGCCGGTCAACATTGGCGACGTCGGGTCGCCGAGGCAGTTCGACCCGGCAAGGACCACCGTGTGTGACTGCCGAAGTGCGGCAGTCACACAACACTTCTTTCTTCAATGTTGGCCTAAACAGTTAGCCATTTTCGCTTACTGTTGAGGCCAGCTAGCATGGCCTCGCAGACAGGCACCTCGCATCAGGGCAGTTCTGCTAATCTTTTGGTAGCCTCAAGTCTGTTCGACGCAGCGAAGTGGAACCCACCAAAGAAGCGTCCGCTGACAGGTGACTTTCTCACAAAAGAGCTGAGCAAGCATTGTAAGCCGTACCCCACCGATGCCAAAAATCCCGGCTTCATCTGCGGCTCTTCTGCCAAGAAGACTGGCGGGACATGTGACCGCATACGGGGACATTTTGCATGCAACAACCCTAACGTCGCCAAGTGCCCTCACCCTCCTCCTATGTGCCGAGATGCCCTTGGTTTGGAGCGGTACCCACCTCCCCCGGCTGGATGGCAACCGTACCGAGTCAGTCTCTACAAGGGAGAAGGGATGGAGTGGGGCACAAAGGACAAGGCTGTCCAGTGGCTGAAGCTGTGGGAGAAGAAGCAACAGGAGGCCCGGGCTGCACAGGGTGGTGTGACGCTGGTGGTGGACAGCGACGATGAGGAACCAGCGAAGCAGCCAAGGCAAACGGCTACACCACCTTGCAGGGTGAGGTTCCCGTCTTTGACATCAACAAGGCAGCTAGCTTTCGGCAGTCTACAATGATTGAGCACTCAGACCGGTCCAACAACGAAAAGTGCCAGCTCAGCGTTGTCAAGTTGATGTGCATCTCAGCCCTGCCCATCTCTTTCTGTCGTGAGGCAGTGCTGATGGAGGTCATAAAAAATGCCAAGAAGGTCACTGCTGCTTTCCGGCTACCTGCAAGGTCCACTGTGGTGGGTGACCTGCTTCCAAAGCTGGACAAGGAGCTGGAAGCACTTGACGCTCCTTTGAAGCAGGGTTGGAGCACTTATGGGTGCAGTCTAGCCGTAGACGAGTGGTCTGACCGGCAGGTCAGACCAATCTACAATGCCATGGCTGTGAACGCCATGGGTTCTGTGCACCTCTTCTCTCGCGACGCAAGTGGACTGACCCGGGACGCAGACCACGTGGCCTGCATGATCGAGGCAGCTATTGAGATGGTGGGAGAGGACAAGGTTGTTTCTGTCATCTGGGACAACGAATCAGTGAACAAGAAGGCATTCACAGAGCTGCGGGAAAAGAATCCACGATTGTTTTTCCAGGGATGTTGTGCACACAATGTGGACCTCATCATGAAGGATGTGGGGAAATCCGCGTGGGGTGCAAGTGTCATTGGACGGTGTGAGAAGATTGTTGCTTTTTTCAGGAACAACGCGATGCCGAGGACGTGGCTCAAGGAGAAGACAGGCGGCAAGGTATTGAAGAACCGGTGCGACACTCGGTTTGCATCGGTCTTCTCCATGGTCGAGAGGCTTCTGGAGCTTTGTGAGGAGTTGGAGACGTTCGTTGGACTGGATGTGTGGAAGCAGATTGGTTGTCACCGCGATGCCAGCTTTCGGTCGAGGAAGAGGGAGGTGAGGCGCTTTATCAGGAGGAAGGTCTTCTGGGTTCAGGTGCATCAACTGAAAGAGCTGTTGCAGCCACTGACTGTACTCCTGAGGGTTGCGGACAAGCCAGGTGGGAGTGTGGGTGAGATTTATGAGGGGCTGGTGGACTTTGCTGAGTCTCTGAAGAGCCTCTCTGTGAAGAAGGGTAGGAAGCCTCGGAGGGTTGCAGAAAATCATGTCAACTTTGTGCTTGGCAGGCTTGAGGCACGGTGGTCGAAGGACATGTCTTGTCCTTTGTATGCTGCTGCTCGCCATCTCCACCCAGAGCACTTCGGCAATGACCTATCACAGGACAACACCACTTTGGCAGCTTGGCAGATGGTTTTTGAGGCGCTGGTTCCAGAAAATAACCAGGACCAGGTGATGAAGGAGATTGGGGCATTCCAGAAAGCCCAGACGATGGTGGATACGGATCCCATGGTCACCCCGCGACGGAATGCTAAGGCCATTGCAGCTGTTGCCAACGTGCAGTGTGGTACAATGACAGCGGTCGAGTGGCACGTGAACTACATGTGCCACTTGCCTGTGCTGCGCAATCTTGCCCTGAAAGTCTTGTCTCAGCCATGCGCATCCTCTGAGTATGAGCGTGTTTTTTCAACGCACGAGCTGATTCACACTGCCAGGCGCAACAGGCTAAAGGTGGAGACGCTGGAGCTCTTGGTTCGCTGCAACGTGCAATTGCGGAAGCAGTATGGGCGGACTGGGGGCAAGAGGGCAGCAGCAGGGCTTGCAGCAGCAGCTGAAGCAGAAGCAGTTGCAGAGGCAGGAGCAGATGAAGAAGCAGAAGCAAGTGAGGACGATGGAGACATTGTGGAAGAGGAAGGGGTTCTCAGTGAGCCCGAGGATGACATGGAGAGTGACAATGAGGGAGAAGAGGAGGAAGAGGAGCTTCCAGCAACAGAAGATGATGTTGTGGAGGTCATGGCAACCGTGCGTGTCATGACAGATCTTCCTGGGCTGCCACATGCCCAGCCTGTGCGTGTCCGTGAGCAGGTGACTCCATCATCCAACAAGGCTCCAAGGCACGAGGGAGCTGGGGACGAGGAGGATGATGATGAAGGGGAGAAAGAGAAGGATGAGGGAGTTGCACATGGACAGGGAAGAGAGCAGAGAGCAGACAAGGGAGCCACCAACAAGCAGGGTGGAGGGGGTGGGGGAGGTGAAGGGGGTGAAGGGGGTGGACAGGGTGAAGGGTGTGAAGGTGGACATGTCCAGGATGTGCCAGCTGCTGCCAGTGCAGCAGGAGAAACACCAGGCACAGAAAAAGGGATACAGGATACTGCAGTATCACCTAGACGCAAGGGATCCACTGCAGCCTCCAGAGTTGGACTTGCTGCAAGGGCCACAGCAAAGCCAGGTGCAGCCAAAGCAGCAGCTGTGAAGCATGCAGCAGCTGTAGCAATCAGGGCTGCTGCATTGAAGGCAGCAAAGCGCAAGCAGAAGTAGAAGTAGATTTACATTCTCATTATCATTGTCATACTCACTTGTCACTTGTCCTGGATCATTCTATCAAGCAATGTTTGCTCCACTCCCCTTTGCAATATTTGCTTGTGCTTGTTTGGAGACTCAAGCAATGTAGTCTGTGAAGTGGACATGGATGCAGAGAAGTCATACAACTGCCAATAGTTGCAAACCATTGTACATAAGGCCACATGAATGTGTGTGGATAGTAGGATATGAATGTGACTGATGCATTATGGATTGCAATGCCACAGTGCATGGAATGGATGAAACAATGATAATGGTGTCATTCTGGTTTTTAATGTACTTCTGTAGAAGGTGTGAATGCCATATACATGTTGTGAATGTGCCCAAAACCAAAGCATCTGTGCAGTTCTGGGCA